>VXBN01007467.1:288979-315845 GCA_013397395.1 Sinosuthora webbiana | reverse complement strand
CCCTGGGGGCAGCCAGGGCCTCAGCTGGGATCTCCTCAGTGCCCACGTGCTACCTGCTCGCCCGACGTTGCGGAAAGAGAAAGTCTCGAATGCAGCTTCAGATTTTATATGGGTGTTACCAAAAGTCACCTTCCATTTTCTGAGTGGTCAGAACTGCATGTCAGTCCAAAATCTTCCCCCCCACCATAGGTCCTGTCCTTTCCAGAGGTCCTAACAGAGAGATACTGTTTCAACACATGACACATTACTTAACTCTTTCTAGTAAACAAAAACATTCTAAAGATACTGTGTTTCAGTTCAACACATAAAAATAATTATTCTTGCATATTTCACTTCTAAGTGGAAAAATATGAAGTTAACCATATACACCAGTTTACAGTGTATATATATATATTATATATACAGTCTGTCTGTACCCTGATAAACAGAAAGGACAAGTAATTGGTCCCTGATTCTAGAGCTGAGTAGCCCAGACTGGATCACATCCATACTGCCTGGGGCCTGCTGTCCCTAGAACAGACTGGCCATGTCCACATTGCACAACACAAGAGTGTCAGGAAGTTCTCCTGTGACCCTAAAACTGGTATTTTTGTACGTTTGTGTGAGTTAATTCTGTCTGAATAAATGTGAGACTTGTGTCATTGCCCACCATATTGCTCTCTGCAAAACACATTAGTGGTGTGCTATAAACCTCAGATGTGGCATGAAGACGTGCAAAAGGTTTGAAGGCACAAGCAGGGCAGAGTTGGAGGACTGTACGGGTTGAAAAGAGTCAGAACTTATGTTGTCTCATTAATTCTGCCTATTGAATCATACCCTGTTATGTACAATCTCTGTCAGTGAGATTCAGAACAGAGCTAGGGAGCAAGCTGTTATTTAAGGAACAGTCAGGAGCCCTATGCTGGGATTCATTCTTTGGTCTCTTAGAAGTCTGAATATGTACAGGCAATCTCTAAACTGGCTTCCTTTACCTTGTGAATCTCTGAAAACTTTTGTGGATTAAGTTCAATATTGTTTGGCATGGCTTTTTCCATTGATAAGCTCAACACTTCTGAGTTTCTGGAATTTAAAATCTGAGTCTATTTTTTCTCTTTCTTTTCCTATAGAGTAAGTGGAAGGCTGAAGTCTTGCTCCTTAATTATCACTTGTAAAATGAACCTTGCAAGAAATATCTATCGTGGCTGCTTGTTTCCTCATTATCCCTGTGGACACTGTCTTATGTTTATAAATGCTTTTCATCTTTTGATTATCATAAGGTTTTTTGGAAGTTTTGTTTGTGTTTGGGGGGTTGAATCCTTTTTATAGGAGGGACTAAACTAGGCTGTTTTTAAATCCTGTGGTTATTTAGTCAAATACAGGGTTGACAATGTGTTTAAAATCATAAATTTTGCAAAACATTTGAGCTTCTTACAAACTACTTACAATCCACTGTCTCTCAGCACTGCAGCTCCTATGCTGCAGCAGTGCTACTTTTGGAGAGTAGCTATAACTATTAAGAATTAATATTTTCAAATAACTATTTGATCCAAGAATTTGAAACTGTGACTGCAACTGCAGGCTGTTTGTATCAGAAAATTTTCATTTGATCTTCCCTGATTTCTCTTCTATAGACTACCAGCTACAGTGAATAGAAAGTAGTTCTTGTTATAATAAGTTCTCTAACGAATCTGCCTCAACAGCCCTTGCTTTAAAGGTTTAGGAAGGGTCAGTGAACCCACCTTAACCAAAGTGATATTTATGTGAAAGAGTTTTCTTCCATAATTTCTAGTGCATCGGGAGCTCTCTGAGTAATTCCAGTTTTGACATTAAAAGGGATGTTGATCAGTCCTGTAGTTTCTTCCTTTTTTCTTTTTTTTATCCTTTTTAATCAATCAAATTTGACATTAAATTTTTTATTGCCAGCATTTTTTTGATGCCTGTGTGACACTACAATTGAATTCTGTCAACTGAATTTTATATTCTGTTGCCAGCTTCCTTGTGCTGGTAAAGACATCCTGGAATCAATCTTTAGCTTTTCACTGCCTTTCTACGTGAATTGTCCCAGAATTAGATTTAGTATTTGACATGTTTTTGATGCACTGTAACCGATCCATCTCCTGCAAAAGCTACATATGTCAACATTTTAGATTTTAGCTTCACCTTTGCATGCCTCACATACCCTGGAGTTCAAACCGTACCCATCAGGTGAGCCAAACCTTTCCTGTGTATTTTGGGGAAAACACTGCTGTGGAACTTCAGCTATCATATTGACCTGCAGTGAATGGTTTACAATTACCCAGAGCTCAGTTCTGTTGAATATATTAAGAATGTACCTCTCTCTTGAAGATCTCTCACTGATGAATTTCTGTTTGTACACTATGTGGAGTCTATATGAAAGTTTAATTTTTAAGTGTTTCAGTGGTTTTCCATGTGCTTTTACAAAATTGTTTTAACATTTGCAAACCAGGGCTCTTTTTCCATGGCAAAATACTGCTCAAGTCTGTTAAATTCCATATTAAAAGTATTTTTGTCCCTTGAAACATGGTTTGTCTGCATTATGAAGACTCTATGGAAATACTAATGAAATTTCTTTGCCTCTCTGTATTACTGTGTATCTTTGTTATTTCTCTCTGATATTGATATTTTTTTCTCTTCCTACCAAATTTATAATATGGCACAACACTACTCTGCAGCTTTTAAAATCTTAATTTCTTTATATAAAATCTTCTGGCAGTTGTTTTCTCAGTCTGATGATCACAGCTAGGACCTGAATATAAATTAGGATTTCTGTATATTTCTATATACATCTGTGATTAGTTGATCCAAATGCTGATATAAATAACTGTGAAGTTCTTCCCCATTTCAAAATTATATGCAAAATAGTATATATCAAGTTCATTTTGTTCTTTACATCTCCATAGGACAGCCTGAAAATTGTGTCAAAATTTTTAACTTGATTTTCACTACTTTTTTCAGGAAGAGGGAGGAGAGAATAAGGTATTGTGTTTCCAAACAAGGCAGGCTGACAGAGTTTTCTTAGAAAATCTGGAAAAACAAGGAAGTTCAAAAAGCTGAAATTGAAAAAAAAAAAAAAAAGGAGGGGGGGCGGAAAGAAAGGGTTTTGTTTGAAACATTTAATTGTGGACTGTTGAATTTATACCAGAAAACCAACTTTTTTTTTCTGGTGATTGTTTCTTGCTCTGTTTGCTTTTTAGGGGATCCAGATACCTACATGAACAGTTTTTCGTATTTGTTTAAATCATTTCTTGATGTCTGTTGGGCTCCTTGAGAGCTCCAATTGTGAGTGTTCCTCTTTGATTTTGTTACCTATATTTTTCACCTTTTTGCTTCACAAAGCACTGTTCTTTTCCCACATGAATTTCTGGTGTCTTGCAGGTACAAGTACATTCCTAAATGGTTTTTAATAGGCAGTTCATAATTGAGCTCTTAAGGATGATAACACTTCATCTCTCAATCCAAGGAAGCTTTAAAGAAACAGAAGAAACAGAAAGGGAGCAACAACTATGTCTATCTCATAGCTTAAATGCAAAAACAAACAATTACCTTAATATCAATACCCAATTAAGTTAATAATCAAATTACCATACCAAAAGTTTTGCATGACTTGCCTTTTACCCTGTTGCATACAGGATACCTATGACAGCCTTGGCTGGCTCAAAGGGAACTGCTGTTAAGATTCAGTGTAGACAAAATGAAGTCTAAGAGCATACAATTGCAGCTTTTTGATGTGAGTGTTTCAGTGAAAGGTAATATTAAGCTCTTGCTGAGAGCTAACGTGGTCCCACAAAAAGAACAGTAACTGCAAGAAGTGTTCTCATGAATCAGCCATTTTGTTAAACTAGTGTGTTAGCAGAGTGGTGTTGACAAGATCCATTTCAGCTGAGTGAAAATACTAGGTTGCTTTTACTGATTGATCAACGACCTATCATGATACAATAAATCTGTGAGCAACAGGATGGCAATGACTGACCCTACAGTATGTATACAAAAATACATAACTTATCGTCTACATTATTAGTAGCATACGGCATGACACCAGGTGGGTCAGGAATCCTTTCTAAGCATTTGTCTGGAAATATAGCTGGATGGAACATCTTGTGATAGGAGAGAGCAGGGAAAAATGATGTATGAATTTCACAAACAGGATCATAAGCTGTCAGGCAATGATAGCAGTGTGCAATATTAATATATGCATCTTGCATGGGGAAGTGATAAATGAGACAGCCCTGTGACAAATTGCATAGGCATGTAATAAATAAGTTTACCACATAACTCTGCAATTTATCAGATGCCTTTTGCCATTACCTGCCCAATAATCCATCTCTCAGGGCTTTATTTTCACAATCCAGATTTCCTCAGCAGCTCGAAACACCCTACTTCTTTTAAAGTTCAACCTGTCAAAAAAAAATTTTCCCCTGTTCTCCCTGCAATGAGCTAGCCTGGGCTGGTGAGCATTAACAGCTTTCATATACATCACAATATCCTCACAATTCTAACATACATTAATCTGGAAAAATCATAATTTCCTGCATTTCACAGTGAGCCATGGAACTCTTTATTCTATTAAAATCTGTTGCATATATTCTTTGAAACTATGTTACTTTTCTATGTGTTTTTGCTTCCCATTGCTGTTAGCTGTATTTTTATGGATTTAAAATAAATGCAGTATTCTACTTCTTAAGGAATGTGGAAAACTAGCTTTGCCTGCTAAGTTAATCTCCTCGAATTTATTAACACCCCTTCATATCCCAATTAGTCTGAACACCAACTGTTTCTAATAATAAATATACTTCCATCTTTCACCCTTGCTTTCTTTTCACTAAGGAATTGCTTCTAGAAAAGCTCAAAACCACAAGCCTGTGTGGATTACTGACTTCAAATGTGTTACCACATAATTATTACAAGTGAATATCATTTAACAGGTAAGGACATACTTGAACAGGAGATGATTTAAAAATGGTTAGGCAAATTATAATTTTCATTTGTAAGTGATGTCTTTTTGTGGGCATGGTTTCTTTGTAACAAAAGTTAAAATCTTTTTCAAGGTAGCATTTTGGGGGAGCAGTTATAAGCATTTATGAAATTTTTCAAAGGATGATTTGTTTGTTTTTTTTCTATTTTGAATTTCCCCATTTTATCTACTTTCTTTAAAGATTCCTAGGAAGTCTGTCATAGTGTCCTTACTGGATAGTGCAACAGTTCTCTACTGTTTGTTTGTTGTTTGGGTTTTTTCATAAATAATACTGTGAAAATTAACTTAATTTAAAAATTTCTGATAAATGTTTCAGTGTCATATTTTAGGAAGTAATAGCTCCTATTTATTGTCTGATCATCTCCACTGCCTCAAAGAGAATTTATTTTCTTCAGATTTGATGCTGTGAAAAAATTTTAAATCTTACATGGTTATCCTCACTTGGGATGAAATGAAGCTCTGAAAACTGATAGAAGGTCTTGTGTCTATGAAAGAGATAAAAATGAAATTTTCATTAGGAACCTATTTTCCCAAAAAATGGTTAAGAAACCCCATGGTACTTCAAGGTTCCTATGGTTTGGAACATTATTGTCTTAATTTTGTAAGACGGAGATATACAGATAAATTTACTTGAAGTCACTTGCAAGTGTTTTTTGTCTTCTTTTCTACCCTGTATGGTTGGATTAGTAGAATTCTACTATTTTGATTTTATGCAAAAAAATGTTAAAGGAGAAATTGAATAAAAGCACATGAACAAAAATACATTTCAATAAGACTGCCTATATTAGTTTCTCTCACTCTTAGACTTTTGAAATCTATCCAAATTCATACTGATTTCCTCTACCTATATATTAAAGAACTATTTTTTAGATTTTGTCACATTTTTCTGTCTGTACCAATGTAGTAATGGCAAGATTTATTTTAAGGGATATTGCCATCTCCTAACAACATGATTGGCAAATTATAATAGTTTTTAATTTACTGGGTTTTGCTGCCTTAGTAACAATTTCTATTTGACTTTATGGGCTGCCATGAGTCATCCTTCAGGATAACAGTAACTACACAAAAATTGTGTGTGCCCATGTGTTTTATATTCATAAAGATCAAAAACTGTCATAATGTGCATAAGGTAAATACTTGTAAGTTACTTATCCTGAAACACTTCACTCCAGCAGTCTTTAAATCTTGAAGCTCCGCATATGTTTGGTGTTTGTTATAAGTACTTTGTGTTACTTCTTGATGAAGACGTGTCGTATCCAAATGATGGCCCATCACTGTGATTTGGAGGTCACCAACTCCTCTTTGGCAGGGTTTGCAATATATAGGCATTCAGCCAGCACAATGTTACAAGGTCAAAAAATGGGAATTAATTAGGTTTATTCAAGAGTGGGCTATTCCAAGTGTCAAGCTAAATCTTGGCAAGATTCTTGACATACTATTCTTCTCATCTCCTATTTGGCTAGGCCACCATACTGTAGGCATGTTATACTCACAGCACTACCAAAATACCTCCTTCTGGCCAGATATAATCTAAACAACACAAAGTGTTTGAACTAACTCATTCAAAGGGGTTTTTTTTTGGTTGCTTACATGGTTTTGGTGCTTTTAATGTGTAATATCTAGGATCAATATTTCAAACACAGGTACCTTCAGTGAGAGGTGGGCTCCAACAAGCTTTTAGAATTCTCTTTGTAGGGATTCAAAGTCTGCGGTGTTCATAATTCATGAGATGTAGCTGTTGCAATAATATTCTCTTTTTAAAGGCTAGGGAACATTCATAGAAGTGTGTGCTGCATATGGCCTGCAGACCTGGCCCCTTTGTGAACTCTGGGACTGCTATCTCCTCTCCTACCTCACATGTGGATTTTCTACTTTGAAATCTCAAGAGGAGAGATAGATTTCATTGAAATATACTGCAGAAACCATCTGAGTTCTCTACTCAGAAAGGAAACAGTTACACTTCTGTGCCTCCAGTTCAGCTTAGCCAAACACCATGTGAGCTGACTGCCTTTTAGAGAGAGTTTTAGTGTGGAGAGGGTCAGAAAACCAAACCTAATTCTCTTGTGTCCTAGGCTGTAGTAACTGTTATATCATCCTCATCCTTTGTATTGTCACTTGTAGGTAATGAAAGCTTTCCATGTCCCAGAGTACAGCTTGGGTTCCTGTCTGTTTCTTAAGATTTTGGGTTATATGTTGGGGGAGAATTTAAATAATATGAAGCATGATCTTGAAAATAACTTATTATAGATTTCCGTTAGCACTAGCAGTGTGAGGGAGGAAAGTAATGTCTTTTTCTTAGTGTGCCATTTATCAGTGAGCGCAGTGGCTCAAAGCAATTTTGTGCTCTTCTCATGTCCCAGGCGTCCTCATATGGATTTTTTGCTTCTGCTAGGAGGATGGGACCCCCAAACACAACCTTGATACTTTGTCTTGGTGAGTGCTGTTTATTGACTGCATAGGTATTTGTTCTTAAAACACAGGGGTAAAGACAAAATTATGTCCTACAAAGCAATTCTTACACTTGTTAGTTTCTTTCAATATCCCATGAGCAGAAGTTTAAACTTTTTGATTAAGAACATTTCATTATTGATCAAGAGCCTATCTAAACAAGCTGAGCCTTAACCATAGAATTGGCGGAGAACTTGTGATTTCTGAGGACACTGAACACTAGTAAACAGCATTTTCTTGTACACCTGGAGTTCGTTAGCAAAATTAGAAAGAGAAAAAGCTGATTTTGTAATAGATATAATAATTTGCGAGGAAAACATGAAGGGGATTTTTATTCAGACCAATCAAATTTTAGTATTTGTATCAATCAGTAAAATATTATTTTCAAAATAATATTTTGAAAGCATTTCAAAATATGCCAGAGGTATCAGAACCTGTTACTTTGTATTTATGTCATGAAAGATGTCACCAAGTTTTTCTTGGGTTTTCATGAGATTTCAGGAATCAATATTTTTTCATGTGCTTTTATTAATTTTTGTGTTATTTGCAGATACTGGAAGGGTGATGGCTATGGGAATGAAGTATGTTTACATTGTTTAGCTGCTGTAAACATAAAGTATGTTGAGAGAAAAACAAAGCAGTTCCTTCTTGGTTTATACTCTTCTTTTTAAACTACTATTGTCTAAAGTGGCACCCTTCTTATTTTCTTGTTATTTCTATTGAGTTGGCCAAGTTTCACCAATAACAGCTACTGATGTGGGGAATGAGAAAGCAAAATTACTTCAATTAAGATAATTTCCATTTTTATATTTCATAGCCATGAAATCCCAAACACGAGGTCTTGGAGCATTTTGATTCAAATTTTGTGTATCTATGTTTATAACAAATTTTATTCTTGGCAGTTTCATCTAAAAAATAATGCACCTGATTCACTTAATATGTGAATATCTGTAGTCTATAACTCATGTATTTTTTTCTGATTTGGACTTTGGAGCATTTGCATATGCAAATTTGCATATCTTATTTATTTCTAAGCTTCTGAACTAATTTATATCCATTGAAGATCTGGATTTTTATGCAGATATATTTGAACCCTATTATTTTTTCTTTGTTGCCATCTTTTGCAACAAAATTAAAGGCATCTATTATATGCCTTTAATTAAAAAGTGATCAATGCCATTAACTTGGAAGAAAAAGAAAATATGCTTGTTCATATAGTGAAATGTGTCAGCATATGAAGGGATATTTTTTGGTGTTGATCCATTGAGTTTTTAACATACCCTTGGCTTTATGTTTCATTTGGTCTGTATATTTTCAATCAAATAGAAGATGTTAATACCATATTTTATGTGTTCTTACTTGTGTTGTTAGTAGTACTGTAAGAGATAGGGAATATTTCTGATGCATTCTGAAGGTAACTAAAGGTAATGAAGAGTTCTGGAAAATACAAATCAGTGTCTGAGTGCTTACTCTTTTAAATGCCATTTGTATGCAGTACACTTTGTTAAAATTGTCTTTTTTAATAACTTAAAGAAATCTCATTTTGCTTCCAGGGGCATGGAATCAGATTTAGCATCTATTTAAGCTACGCTTCACTTTTATGAGGAGGAAAATAATACATATGTACATTAATGCATATGTTTTTTGGAGTAGGGGAGTAGTTTGTTCAGTTCCAAAGATGAATCATCTATTTAGCTCTATAAACCAATATTTTTTCCTATGCAGTCATATGCATAGAAGTATCATTTGTAGTGAAAATGGAAAAACATGATAGCATATGAAGAAGCATATTTAACATCTTTCTTCTGTTAGTAATGTGGCTCTTTGTAGATGAGATTTGTGTGGTAATGAGGGGTATCTTTTGGGTGATATAAGGAGATATATCCCCTGTAACAACCTTTTTTTTATCTAGTTGTAGGGTAGAGTAGTAGTGGCTCTGTCACTGTCACTCCAAATAACACTCTAGAAAGAATTATTTTCACAAAATAAAATATTGGTGGCATCATGTGCTGCTGGAAAGTGTGGAATTGACATTAACTGTGAGATAAAATGATCATGAGACTTTGAAAGTGAAACTGATCTTTGTTGGGTATTGGCATCTCCATTTGAATCTGCCAAACAGGAACAAGGAGTAGTCATAGAGCTCTCTGCAAAAGCGCTGATTATTTACCTCATTCTCCCATAGCAAAGTAAAATAACCAAAAAAGCACTATGGTAGTTCTGTAAAAAGAAAGGTCATTATGAATAATTTAGGTGAGGAGGTAAATTAATTTAAGTAGAATATTTGTATTGTGAAAATATAAGTTAATTGAAAAAAAAGAGTGCATAAGAAGTTTTGCTGACATTTTTCCTTCGCTGGTGATTGACAAAATTGTGAGCTGTAGCAATCCTTTCATATGTTTCTCTAGACAAAAATCAAAATTGTCATATCTTCTGAGAGACAAGTACATTGATTACTTTTGACTGAAAAATGTAATTTAAAGATTGCAGTTGTAGTTAACATGGAAATTTGACTTAGAATTTCTTAAGCAGCTGTAAGGGATATACCAGTTCTGTTCTGAGCAAATTTAAGCTGGAAATGCCCTCTGTGTGTAAGAGGATCAACAGAAGTAAAGTCACTGTGACTTTACATACTGCCCGCCCCCCCAAATTCTTTATAGATGATCTGATTTCTCAGGGTCATCTTGTATTAACTTCTACTCAAAGTGAAATCTTAACGTGTTGCCATAAAAGTTTAGTTTTTAAGAGTGGAGATACCACCACACAGAACAACCCTTCTGAAGACAGTGATAAGTTCCTTCTTTATTCTTAATAACTTGACTGCAGAAAGCCAGCTCTCACCTTGCCTCATGTCCTCAAGTCCCCCTTTACCACATTGGTAGCCCTCTGTTGTAGTCACTCCATTTTTCCAATATTCTTTTAATACTTTGGAACCCAAAATGACATGATATTCCAGATGTGGTTCAGCGAAAAAAAGGGAAAGTGGTGGCAGTGCTTGTGCTGATACAGCCCAGTATGCTGTTGTTTCGCCATTGCAAGATACTATTTAATGCCTGCAAGTTTCTAAAAGTATAGCTCTCAGCTCCAGATTTCCTAAAGTACATTGTGCTCATCTTTCTGTAGGCAAAGAGCCATACTTAAGGATAGAACAGATCTTCTTCCTGCAGTGTTATCTGGCCCATAAAGGGGGGATGCCTTTTGACCAATTGCTGTCAAATCATTGTACCAGGGTAAGAAGCACAGTGTTTCCTATTGTGTCTGCTAACAACTATGTATTTAAATTTGGAAGATTTCACATTTGCATGAAGAGAAGCAATGAAATGAAACCTGCTTTGTCTGAGGATGGCAGGACACAAAGAAGCAGTGAGTTTTATGTTTGCATTGGTTGGTAGGAGAGAAGTAAAAAAT
Source organism: Sinosuthora webbiana (assembly GCA_013397395.1). Classification (NCBI taxonomy): domain Eukaryota; kingdom Metazoa; phylum Chordata; class Aves; order Passeriformes; family Sylviidae; genus Sinosuthora; species Sinosuthora webbiana. The sequence goes on along the minus strand of VXBN01007467.1, from coordinate 305,017 downwards.
AACCTTCACTAAGAAATTGCTGAAATCCCTTGCATGGATGTCAGCCTATGTATAAAGTAGGACCTACTTATGGACAACTGCTATCACTTCTAAAGAAAAGCAAATACATTTTTTAAATGAGAATGTTTGGGGATGTAGCTGATGATACCCTTCAGGCACTAATGGGCTCACATATTATTTTCATTTGGCAGCATTTTCATAATGCCAAAATATTGTTTGCAAGTTATATAACATCTTAGATTATAACAGTTAATTTTTGATGTTTTGACAAGCTGATCACATTAGTTCTTGAGTGTTGAGGAGATCATAATGCAAAGGAAAAAAACCCAAAAGTGTGATACTTCTAATAGTGGCTGGATTATAGTGTTCATTCTGAGACTGAGTTTTAGTACATGCTGTAAGAGAACACCCAAGGATCCTCCTAATTAGTACAGGGAGAGATCGTTCCAAACCTGTCAGAAAAAGCTGGTGCACAGTCCTTTTGGTTAGTCTTTTTTTTAAGGATGCTTTGCTGATGGGGAAGAGGGAGGAAAAAAACATAGAAATGTAAAAAATCCCTACACAAGGAATAAATAATACAGAATATTAATGCATCAGTTTCAATGAAAGATTGCTTCTCTTCTTCTTTTCCTCCCAAAATCTGCAAAAGAAATGACTAGCTTTTTTTCAGGCTTCCAGTAACCTTCCACTTGCAAAGAGAAAAAATTGTATTCTCCCTCAGACCTATTCAGGAAATACACTGATGTCAGACAAGTATTCACTCACTGTTTGCATTATTTATGTAAGACATGCAAATATTTTGCAGTAATACAGCCTCTAGAATTAAGTATATTGGTTTTAAATACAACTACTTCCTTTCATCAGTATTATAACAGTAACTTTCTGTAGCAGGAGAGATAATGATTAATGTCTTTGTCGATCTTGTATATTATGCCATTGTTCTAGCTGCCTTTATAATATGAAATTCATGGTATAATTAGTGACTTAGTAAACAATCAGTAAATTTATTTTACTACATTTAATTTAGTAAATAATTTGTGAATTTAAAAAGCTGATAATCTGACGATTAGCAGACACAACAAACAGCTGAGCTTGAGAGACCTTTGCTTAGCATTTCTATGGTTGTCAGTGAGTAAAAAAAAAATATAAATGTTGCATCTGCTCTGTTTTGCATTTTTCATGGATTTTGTAAACACTAATGGCAGAAATCTAGTGGGTTTTATGATTACTGAGAAGTAGAAGGAGAGAAAAACAGCTATTCCTTGAAATCAAGAGAGGTGAAAAGGTGGCATATAAATTGATTTCTGGGTGTTCTTTGTGTGGGCTGTGGTTAATATGCTGGCTCCTGAAGCCAAGGCTGTGGAGAAACAACAGCATGGTATGAAGTCCTGGGTAATTAGTAAGAGGCTGTAGTAGGGCAGCTTGCTTTGGAAGGAAGGGAGTGTATTTTATTAGGTAATAACATAAGAACATTGAATTCTAATAATTAAATTTATACTTGTTTATACCATACTTGGTTAAAACAAAATAATTTTAAATTTCTGTTGGTTTGGGGTGATTCCCCTTCTCTCAGCTATTGCAGAAAAACGATTTCATATTCCCTAACAGTGCTGTGGCATTTTGCCCTGCTTTTTTATTACCATTAATGTTCTTTATTTTTCTGTTTGGGTCATTCCCTTACTAAAATCTTGTCATCAAGTTGTTTGTTTTGATTAAGGGGTGTTTTTTTTGAAATGAAGAACTTTTTTTTGTGAAGATGCCAGCAGACAATTGGGTTTTCTGTGATGCCGACAAGCTCTAAAAAACTAGGCTGCTTTTAAAAACATAATAACTGAAAATACATATTTTACTTTGGGGACAGATATTTGGATGATGCTTCGACCTGAGGGCTTTGGATTATTATGAGCAGAAGTTCTAGCCAGTCTTAGGAACGGTGCTTTGAGGACACAGCCTCTCGTATCGTTAATGTGAGTGATGTTTTATTGCAGTACTATTAGGCAAGTTGTAATAGAGCTGCACAGCAAGTAAGGCATGGAAAGGAAACCTGTAATCTTGTCACATTCCCACTCTGCTTTGGGTAGAATGACCCTTTATTTGACTCATTTTCCGTTGCTTCAGAATAGTGTCTTGTTCCACAGAGGCTGTAAATATGGCACTGAATGACCACAGCTTAGGATGAGACTTTTACCTCCCGACACCGATGTCGATGATTGCATCCTTATCATCTCCTGCTTTGATGAATGAAATTGATTCCTCCCTGGATTGTGTGGTATGCAAGTCACAACCCTTCAGCTTCCCACACAATTGGACTATTATGATTGTTTTGTCTACAGAATATTTTGTCTGTTTTCTCTTAGCTTTTTATTGGCCCTCAACAGGAAAAAAAAAAAAAAAAATCCATGCCTTAGAAGTTTGAAACACAGATTAGATTTCTGAAGTAATTCTTAATGCATGTATTTTAGCATTGAAAAGAATCTAACCTAAGTATACATGCAAAATCTGTTCCCAAAAGAATCAGATTTTAACTGTTATATAAGTAATCTGGTACATTTCTCTGCACAAAAAATTGAACAGCTATACATAAACTATTTGTCAGGTGTTTGTTTTACCTATTAAAAAAAATCCTTATTATTATTTACATTATGTGGTCTTTTTGGAATTGTTCTCATTTCTGACAGTACATATGGAAAGGCTTTCTTCCTTTTTCACTTAATTGAAATGATTTCACTTGCTTCTTTTTTCTATCATTAAGGTAAATTTGAATGTTCTTTAATGAAGAATAGGCTAATAGAGGAAGTGTTAATAGTTTGATTTGTTTAGAAGGGATCAACTGAGAAAAATCACAGTCAAAATTTTCTGAAAAAGAATGAATGTATTTAATAGAAATAGCATATAAATACGAGGAAATATCTCTTAAAACAAACAAAACCTTTTATACAATTCTTAGCTTTAAACTTGGACCATTCAGTCAACTATACTCTTCTTTCAAAAGTCTTTTCAAACGTGTTCTACCTCTTTTTTGTGTGTTTAAACCAAGAAAACTCATGTCTTTTATTCTTTTTATGTTTTACCCAATTGGCAAAACCAGTTTTAATCTTTCCTTCCTTTAATGCATCCTTCTGCTTTAGTCTTTTTATTTCCAATGTAGGGAAAAATGGGAACAGTCCTTTATGCTGTGCCATCTCTCAGCTTTGAAGCACTGCCAAACTTCTACTTCAAAGCTGTTTCAAGGCTTCATCTTTGTCACAAAACCATCGTGTGCAAAGCTTTTACCAACCCACACAACAGTTTTGTTTTTAAAGTGTGTCTTTATTACTGAAGAAAGGTTAACTCTGGTGATTCCATAAATTATCTCTGCAAGTAATAACTTTTCTGCAGTATATGGGAAATACCTTTAGATAGTATTTTTGAATGGAAAATGATTCATTAATAAATTAAATTACAAAAAATTGTTGATGTTGTATATTGAGAATTATGTTTATCATGTAAATTTCCATTTGATTAGTATTCTGTTTCTAAATATCTGAAAGTGATTTTGAAGAAAAGTTCTCAATAGATACTGTAAAAGTTTTGTGATATTGAGCTAAAATACTAAGTAATTTTAGATTTTTAAAGTCATAACAATTCTTTTGTATTTAGATTATTGTGTATGTATGGGAGTCTCATATATCATGTTTAAAATACTCAAATTAGGTTTTATAAATGTATTAATAATATTACTATGGTTAGTATGGGGGAAAAATATATTCTTTGTGGTTCAGGTACATCTAGGTAGGCAGATGGGCTGTAATCAGTTCATCCTTGCTGAAGTAGGAATCCTCCATGTAGGAAACTTTTATGTTCACATAACTAGATTCTACAGAGAGCAATAAACTGAGCAGAGTCTGACTTAGAGGTCTGAGAATGCCTTACACTGCATACCCAGATGGCCTAACCTGTAGCTTGGCTTAGGAAAGTTTCTCCTAATAAAAAAGCCCAACTTCTTTTTGTGATTGACCACAAACATACCCTCAACACTCAAAAAAAACCCAAAATAAGATAGTCTCAGATCTGACTGAGTCATAAAAGGAGCTGAAGATTAAGAAAAAATATGATTCTTGATTGGGAATTTTATGATTCTCTAGTGTGTTGCTTAGTTATATTTTGGAAGTCGAAGCCAATTTAAAATTTCTATTATTAATAGTCTTGTTATTTTTTTAGCAATGTAATGAAAACCAGAAAATTTAAAAAATGGTGAAAACTGCATCTTCTAGGGTAATATGGTAGAAACTATAAAAGTTTTACCCCTCCTATTTATAGTACTTGAAACCAACTCTATTGGTCAGGTCCATAAAGGTCTTTTCTCTACCACTGAGTTAATGCATTCTGGGTTACTACAGTGAGTCTGCTAACATAAAATGAATGAATGCTAGAGAAGATTTACATGAAGTCTAGCACTATCTGTCTAATGCTGAATGACCTTCTGTGGCTGATTAACTGGGCAGATTATGGGGAAAGTAAATGGATAATTTTCACTTTGCAATTACATTTAAGTGAGTTATGCACAGGTTAAATCACGCGCCAAATAGCCGCTGTCCTTACCTGCCTTGACCTAGTAAGTGAACCCAAATTTAAGGATCATGTCAAGTCCCTCATAAAATGGAAAAAAAATGTGTAAACCCAGTGCTGTTTGGTATGGGAGAACAAATGGAGGACAAAACAGAGAGCACAATGAAGCTTAATGGTATCCTGGCCTTGGTGGAAAACAGGCCATGGGATAAGAGATGAGAAGAACTGGGAAAATACAGGATATGCAGATATCAAGGTTTTTGAAACTATGTAGTTTTGTAAGTCTGCCAAGTAATGCAAACAATAGGCTAATTCTGTAACTGGTGAGAAATCCTTGCTTAAGGATATGATTGCTTAGAGCTGTAATTGCTTAGAGCTGCAACAGTATATAGGAATGAACTGTACGGAAAATAAATGACTTCAACCCCTTTTTGCTTGGACTTCAATGACTTTGACTTCTTTTTGCTCAGGCCTTTGATTTCTTCTTGCTTGGGCCTCTTTCTTGGACTACTCCTTACACCCCTCCTTTGAAGTTTCATCTCAGTCACGCAGCAGTTTAGTTTCTTTTTTTTCCCCCAAGTGCATTAAGGTATAAAATATTACTGGTTTTATCTTTATTTTTTTTTAAGTACATTACAAACTTTTAACTAATTCCTGAATTTTAATTTGTGAACTTGTGTGTCAAGGCAATGAATATAGGAAGCTTTGTGACCAGATAAGCTTACTACAAGCTCTGCCAAAGTGACATTGCACAGAATTGCAAATTCAGTGAAGCTAAATAACTGTCTGAATTGGGTGGTAAAGAAAATAATGAGGAATGCTTTCAGATCTATTAGCAGCTAATGGAAAAATCAAAAACAACTCCATGTGCCTAATGTGGCAGGAAACAGTAAAACATGCTGACTACTGCATCAGTGCAAAATACAAAGGACTGATTAGTAGAAAGCAGTAAAATCGGAGGAGTGTTCCAAATAAATCAGTTGCCAACTATATCCCTGCAACAGGATTAACTGGACACTCAGGACAGAGATGAGCTAGGCCATTATCTGGAGAGATACTGCTGTGCATGGATCAGTCACTATTTCCAAAAGTGGAGAACTTCTACTTGATTTAGACTCACAGGAATATTGTCTAGGTCTAATGTCCATTTATCCATAGCGTTTAAACTAGAAAAACACAAAAATGCTGCTTTTGAATGAAAGATGATTAGCAATTCTGATCCTTTTAGATAATGGAAATAATGCTCAATGGTCATAGTCACTCATTAAAAGTAGGTACCAAATAATTTCTGCTATTTTAATTTTTTAAGATTAGTTTTCTGCAATTACATTTAATACAACATTTGTATTTAAAGCAAAAAGTTGCTTTGAGCAAAAACCCACAAAAGTGCCTCAAATTTATTTCTGCATACATTTATGAAAAACAGGTCTTGTGTATGAAAAAAAAAATCCACTTTAAACGTGTCATACTTTTTAACTAAAATGGTCAAAAGCAATTTTCTCCATTCATAGTGTATTCTTAGGGAACTCTGAATTCAAAGTATAGTTCAGAATCTAAACACAGCCATAGACCTGTGAGGCTGCTTTGACCTTTCACCCTTATTAGAAAACAAGGAGTTCTGAAATGCAGTAATCTCCTTCAGGATATAAATATTTGTTCAACTGTAATAAAATTCAGGATAGAATATATGTCTCCCTCACCCGTTTGATGGGGAGGCTGTTTGGACGGGCTGTTTGTAAATTCAGCACTCTGCTGTTTGGATAATGAGTTGAAAAGGTCTTTGAATAATGACATTTGGCTAATGAACAAGACATAGATCTATTCACCTCAGCTCTGTTGCTTTTGTAGACCCAGATATCTTCCTTTCTCTTCATAATTTTCACTTGATGTGAAATTCTGCATGAAGTGTAACACTTCATACAGGATGCATGACAGCTTTAAATTTAATGCTGACAATTTAAGTCCTTGTTGCCCAAGAGCTACTAATTTAATTAGAGACTGCTATGCTGGAATTAACAGGGAAGTAAAATATCCCTTCAGAGAAATTCCATTGAAGAAGATTAAGAGTACAAGTGGAAAAAAGAAAATTACATACACAAGTCTGTTATTTTCCACTGACTACAGAAGGAATTTAGGATGACTAGGAGAGTTGGACATGCCTACCTGTTAACATCTGATGTTAGCTGAGGTGATCTCCCTTTTGTCATTCAAAGATTAATCTTTGGTCTTCCTAGTGGATAGCCATTGATTTCCCATGTAGATGCTTCCAAGTTTTTGTTGGGAGGTTTTTCCTTTTGTTTTGTTTTGTTTTGTTTTGTTTTGTTTTGTTTTGTTTTTTTTTTTGTTTTGCAGTGGGGATTTAATTTTTCTTTTTTTTCTTTTAGTAAAAAAATACTTTGCATCATTGGGACACCTGATTTATTTTTTTTCCTCTACTCTTTTCCATCAGCAGTGAGATTTACCTGTGTGATAACTAATTGAAAATAACCCTCAAAGACATATTTGTGGTACTTAGAAGTCTGGCTCTTTACTTGCATGCCAGAAAACTTGCCCAAGAAACTGTTGTGCACTTATAGAAAAACAGAACTAAATAATGTATTCTGTAATTCACCATTATTGTTGCAGTTCTGAATAGTCTGTGAAAAATTTGTATTTAGGTTGCAGTGTTAAAAATAATATTGGTGACTAATACTGCTTGATTACTGTGAACAAGTATAATTACAATGTTTCTTAATAAGTAAGAAGATTACTAACTGAAAATAAAGAAAAAATCTCTGGTGTATCTGATAACTTGATTTTGATCTCATGTTTAATTTGTTTAAATTACTGTGAATTTTCATTAACCCTGCTGAAGTACTGTACTAGGGCAAAAGGATGAGACTCCATATCCTTGGTTTCATATTCCAGGAGAATTATTTTGAATATGGTGGGATTCAGGTCACTTCTCTTGAAGATTATCTGAACCCTGAAATATTTCTGTATTTCATGTTCATAGAGAAAAAAAAGAAACCTTTTTAATTTGGTAACCAGATGCTGATTTAGGTTATTATTTTTTTTTTTTTTATTCATAAAAAGTAAATATCTACAATAACTTTGTCAAAGATACAAGCAAAACCAATTTAAGCTCAAACTACTTGAATTAAGAAGCTGAAGCTACTTAAATTCTTCCAATGGTCTCACCAGATCCTTTATAATTGTCTTGATGAAATTAGGTTATCCTGATTAAACCTATTATATATATCCAAGAATAATGCTTTTAGTCATGCATATGCAGTAGCTAAGTAAATTGTAATATATTTAACATTTTAATAACTAGCCTTTTATTTCTCTAAATATGCAAAGTAGATAGCTGAACTGTCACAACCTCAATTCTCCAGCTACAGATGGTCTTAATGTTGTCAGATCAGCAGGTCAGGAACTTCTCCCTCACCCCACCAGTGACCTACAAGTGACTTGCAGTAAATTGCTAAATCAATGTGTATTTTATTGCAGGTTCACTGGAGATCCCTATCCTTAGGCAAAACCTTTACACACCATAAATAGATTCTGAATACCTCTTTCTTCTTGTCTCTGAACCGACTACACCTGTAGGAGATAATGTATGGGCTAAAGAGGAGCTGTGTTTGAACCCCTCCCCAACTGCTGACAGCTTGGACATGGCACCACAAAGCTCCTGGTGGCATTGCTGGTGAATTGTTGCAGGCTGTGCTGTCGCTGCAGCTACACTGACAGCAGCGTCGTACCTGGTTTAAATTTAGCTGAGACACACGGACCTGAGGTGCATAGATAACATTAACTGCACTATGTGTGTGTGTTTAAGGCAAGACTGACAAACCCATGGCAGCCCACCCACGGGATAATTTTATGTATCCTCTGCCAGTGCTTTAGAAGAGCTGCTGCTGTCAATTGTTAAGTGATGTTTTACAGTGAAAGGGCTGGCAGACTACCACTGTGTCCAGTCAGGCCTCAGTGCCAAAAGTCAGGAGTTCGCCTAGCACAGAACCCGTGGCCTGTTATTAACAATTACCATGTTGTGTTTACTGGTCTGCAGGATTTCCATTGCAATGTGTCTGAGCTGAACCCAAGCAAAGGGCAGCTACCTGGCTTCTCCAGTGAAGTTCATTCTCCCTTGGTCAATCTCGAGTGTTAACAGCATGAAAGCATGGTCATGCATACATCTGCTTTGCTATGCATTATCCTGAATGAAGCATTGACTAATAATTATTAGAGTCCATAGAATCATAGAGGGGTCTGGGTTAAAAGGCACCTTAAAGATCTCTGATTTCCCCCAACCGCCCTTCCATGGACAGGGACACCTTCCATTAGACCAGGTTGCTCAGAGCTCCATGCAACCTAGCCTTGAACACTTCCAGGGATGGATGGGGTGCTCATAACTTCCAACCTGTTCCAGTGCCCCACCAATCTCACATCAAAAAAAATTTATCCATCTAATCTAAACCTACTAGTCCCATTTGAAGCCATTCCCCCTTGTGCTGTCACTACACACCCTTGTAAACAGTCTCTCTACATCTTGCAGGTTCCCTTCCAGTACTGAAAGGCCAGAAGTAGGTCATCCCTCAGCTTTCTCTTTTCTCTTTTCTCTGAAGAAACCCAATCCTTTAAGCCATTCCTCGTAGGAGGGATGCTCTCTCCTTCTAATCAAAAGTTATCAGATCTTTAATCACTGAATGAACTTATTTGTGATAATGTACCCTGTGTGGAAAAAAGTAACAAGATGGTGTACGAAAATGTAATCAGATATGTTTAAAGTGACTGATTTTCCCAGCTTCCCTAAGCTCAAAGGTTCTGACATTTTTTTGTAGAAATCAGAGTTTTTCTGCACAGAACCATTTGCTGTGTTAGAGCTTGTGTTTGGATAGCACTTTAAAAATCAGTTTAAAGAATATATTTTCTGAGTGTCAAGAATTGACAATTGGATTTTTTATTTCAGTAGTTTCATAGAGCACCTGTCCAGCTATGAGTAGTTATATGGTGCTGGCATGAAGCTATAATGGCAATTTACAGATTTTTTTCAAGACATATTATATATATCAAACATCGGGAAGTTGACACAAAAAGTGATTGTAACTGATCAGTTTACAGGCCCAGTGCAAAGTGCATCTAAGGTGCAGGTTTAGTGATTTATATTTTATTTTAGGAGTGTCTGCTTTCCAGAGGATTGAAGAAGGATCAGCCTTGCACTCTTTAAAGCTTTTGGATAGATACATAGACTGGGAGAGAGTGTAAGCTGTCTATAATTTCTTATATTACTGTGCTCCATGTGTGGACTGGTTCCAACAGGAACAAAGTATAAAAATGTCTTTGAACATTTGATAATGTTATCTTAATAGGCTGCATAAAGAAATGCCATGTGCCTTTTCTGAGGAAAGTCAGTGTTATTCTGCATAAATAATTGCAGAAGTGAAACACTTGGCACCAGAAGCTCACAGTTGCCTATGCTTTATGTGTAATTCAAGCATTAGCTATTTATTCATAAGCAATTAACAAATTTGTCCTGTCAGCAAAGAGTTTGAAGGATGTATAGAGAGATGAAAATTTTACTCTTGTGTGAAACCATGCAATATATAGTGAAAGACTGGAAGGAATAAAGCAGAGCAAGGTGCAGTGGAGGAAAGGTTTTATTTCTACTGAAAATGCAAAGAAATGAAAGGACAGAGAAAAGCAATTTACTAAAGGATAAGACCAGAGAATTTTCAATGGTAAAACAGAATTCACGAGGATTTAGGACTGTTCCATTTGAAGCCATTGTTCTTTCACATCCCCATGCTAAATTTTCATAATTCTGAGGCTGCATTATCACAAGGAACTTGAATGAAAAACTGGGGTCTTTCCCTTATTTATTTCTGAGACCAGCTAGGTTCATACTTGACTGTCATACCCTTATCTGTAAATTTGACATGGACTGAGCTGGCAGCTATAAAATCTCGAGGGAGCATGAACAGAAAATCTCCTTGGAGAACTTCAGTTCAATTTATGCAAAATAGATTGTTTGGCACTGGCTACTGAAAACTGAGTTTAAGCACTTTGCGAAAGACAGATTGTTTTCCAAAATTTTGCCTTTTGAAGCAGGGCCAGCACTTATTATTGGAACTGCTATAATTCATGAGATGATCTGAAGCAGTTTCTTCTATATGGGGGAGATTTCAGAAAGACATCTGAGAATTCATGTTCTCTCCAAATCACTGGTGAGAACAACAGAATATCATCCAAAGACCATTGCTGTAAATGGGAGTGTATTATCTTCACTGGACACCACAAGGAGCTCTCAGACTCACATAATCTTTTGCAAATAAATTAAAAACGGGTTAGTAAATTAGTGATGCTGTGTAGTCATGGTAGTCTTTTGGGTTATATTAAAAATACAGAATTTATACATTCAATAAAATAATGTTCTTAGTTTCGTCTTATGCATGTGAAAAAAGGTGAACAACATCTTGTGTTAACCACTACCAAGACATAGTGTTAATGCAACTGAAAATGAAAAAAATCTAACTGCAGGAATAAAATTATATAGAATGTTCAAATGTTTTAAAAAGAAATGAGGATGTTTCTGTTTTAAAATAAATTTATTTTAAATTACCAATTTTCAGTATTTTGACATTTTATTCCAATTGGGGATGAAAACAAAACCATAAAAATTTCACATTTCAAAGGAATATAGGTATTAAAATTCTTGTGCTTTCCTAGTTCTACTTCTCATAGCGACTATGAAAGTTATAAGGAAACCAACTTAAATAAAAAAATACATACAGACTAAAACCCCCTGAAAACATACCTCATCTTCATTTGTAAATTGTTTAAAATTAGAACAACCTATGTGCAATAGCAATAACTGACATACTATGTATTTTGCATTCTGATCAGTGATTTTTTTCCATGTATAAAAGAATTTTATAGAATTTATGTGGAGTTTCTTGTAAATCTGCTTTGGATTTTTGCTGGTGGTGTTTTTTGGGGCCTTCCTTCCTTCCTTGTTCAAGTTCATTGATACAAATTGAAAGTTCCTATTGTTTTAAAATGACATTTTAACTGAGCACTCCCTCCCTTAAATTACTTACTGTATCTAAAATGCAATGTGAAAGGTAGGCAGTAAAGTGTTCAAGTTGCAGCACATCCTAAAGTATGTTTCCTACTGAAATCTCTGCTGATAATTTAATGTGATACTCATGCCCTTATGTTCTATCCTGAATCACATAAATGCCTTCAGCTGCCAGACATTTTTGTCACTGCAAAATTTAACTGGGCTTTTAAATGAGTCCTACTCACTTATGAAAAATCTCATCTAAATGTATTAATGCCTTCATGCTGGCTTATCTTGGACTAAGGGCAAACATATGAGTTCAACTTTTGGTCTTGTCTGATAACACCATGCTTTGCAGGGAAATTGGAGTTTAAACCATTGTGGTGCAGATAACAGTCCTTTAGTACATCCATGCAAAGATCTTCAAACCTATCCTCCAAATATCCAATAGAAGGGAATTGAGGAGTAACTCAGCTTTTTACAGCCCAGTTAATCATAGGGTATGCTCCCACAAGGCCAGAGAAAAAGCAGAAGTGAATGCAGTGCAAGAAGAATGGAAAATGCCCTTTTTAACATTTAATTTAGGAATATATCTTGCTGACATAGATTATAGGATAATTTTATTAATGCAACTGAGTGCCATATAGGTAATTATTCGAAGTGTTATCTGTCAGTCACAGAGTGATCTGTTACCATTTAATCTGTAAATATCTGGAGAGGTACATTACCATAAAAATGGAACAGGCATTAAAAGATCATGCAATGTGTGATTTTCCCCCACCCCTTTGATATTGTTTATCAATAGCGTAAGTGCATTGTTGAGCAGATGGAATTCACTCCAGAGAAAGGGAAATCTAGTAAGTACTGCTTTCCTGTCTAGTGATAGGGAACAGAAATAGCAGTAACACGCCTAGAATCTCTCCTCATGCATCCACACAGTTTGGACCGTCTAATCTATTTGTGATTCCAGGATGAAAAAGTACAAAACAAGATTGGGACTCATTCTTAGTAAAGAATGTAACTTTCTGATCAGATCTGGCTCTGATAAAATGTAGTCCTAGAAGGTACTGGGTTAATGTAAAATTCATAGTTATTCTGTCTGACTTTCCAGTCTGATGGGAAATCTTGTGAAGGATGACAGTAAGGAACTGATGTGGAAATACTCTTCAGTAAAAATGAAAGTCTATGTAGTTTTGCTGAATTTTCTGAGTTTGTTCCTAGGTCAGTTTTGTTTCTCTGGGAAACAAAAAAAAAAAAAAAAAAAAAAAAAAAAAAAAAAAAAAAAAAAAAAAAAAAAAAAAGGAAAAAAAAGAAAAAAAAAAGAAACAGGGAGATTAAAAAAATCTTCTTATATATCCAAACCAGTTCTTGAATATTGCTTTTTACACTCCTCCTTTCTTCTCAGGACATGTCCCTTACATGCCACTGTATAGAACTGAGTAGAGATATTGAAGATGGTTGTTTTTATATTTTTCAAGATGGATACAAGATACACCGTAACAATTAGTTTGCTAGGAAAGGGCATAGTTGTATATCCTTGTATTACAGTGCTGTTTGAAGAGACATGCACTGTATAAAATTAACTCTTTTAATACAATCAAAAGCAGGCGTGGGTTTAAAATGTCTAATACCTGATCTGATAGATATGTTGTGCTTACTGATTACCCTAATCCATAATCAGTTTTGGGTGTGTATTGACTCAAATGCTGCTTATTTGGGCTATTGGGTTTTTTTGAGAAGGTTTTATCCTGCATAGCTAATTATTCAGAAATCTATTGCACATTGTCAGACTGTGAAGGAGATGCTAGACATGTGCAAATTCTGTGTTCAAGGAAAGATTTAAAGGGTCATCAAAGCAGAAAGCACACAATATGCTGAATTTCTCAGACAATAAGCAAATCAGAAAACACAGGTAGAAAGCCCTTTAAAGTGTTCCCAGGATGTGGTGATGATTTCTTCTTTACAAGAATTGCAAAATTAGTATTAGATCTGGGGAGAGGGAGAACACTTGGAAGGGAGAAGCAAGGAGAACACAGAAAGAATCCCCTGAGGAGACCCCTAAAAGGAGAGAGTTTTATTCCAGACACTTTGGCTGATTCATCTCTGTATTGTCCTCACAACCGGTACAGGTGCATTTTGAGTATTTATTTTTTGTTTAGTTCATGCACCATTGCATTGTAAATATCATGAAACACTGACACTTTTTTTTAACTGCCAGTTACTTTGAGTTTGGAGATGTCTTTGTTGTAGATTGATGGAAGGAAATATTTTAGAAAAAACTCTGAGCAAGTTTAGATTGAAGACGTCTTGCATGCAGGGTAGTCAAACAGAAATATAATATGCAAGGTTACTAAGTTGGGGGAAAATACACCAAATCCTATCAGGCTATTGCTGCGGCTGCTCCCATTGCTCCAACAAAAGAGAAATTGAAACTGGAATGAGTTGTGGGAAGAAGAGAAAAGCCAAGATATATTCACAGGGAACTAGGAGGCCAAGGCAGTGTGTGCTGGTCTCTGGTCTGCCTTTTAGTGCCACCTACAAGCTGGCAATGACTTCAGTCTTTTCTTTGTGTGTCTGATTCATCAGAACACATGGTGCTTTTTCCCCCTATTTGGGTGTCCCCTAGTCTGTTCAATAACTTCATTTTGGCATCTCTTACAGTTTAATCTTCTGTTTAATCTGAGTGTTGGCTTTTCCTGGTTTTAATTTGTCTTACATTTCCTAACCTTGTTGTCCTAAGGTGTTCTGGGGTATTTGTTCATCATTTATTCACCAGGGTGCCATCAATACAAGTCATACTTATGGACTGTCCTCTCCAGTTTGTTCTTTCTGGTTTTTTTCCACATGTGGACATTCCCATTCATTTTCTACATACACCGATTTTCGCATTTCTATTGCACTTCTTTACAATAGCTCTCCAGCATATTTTCTGTTGTTGGGATATTGCACTGCATAGTCAAAAATTCAGTATGACCCCCAGGCAGTGGAAGTTAAAATCAAGAGGATCAGCTTTAGGGATTACAGTAATCCTACATGTGAATACATTCACAGTTGCACAAACCACTTACTATGCTGGCAGATATCTGGAGAGCTAGAAATTTAGAAAATTGGAAATGTTATATGCTGTTGCAGTTTAACACTAGCTGGCAAAGAAGTACCACTCGTTTTCTACCTTCTATGGTATGGAATATCTCTTTGGCCACATTAGGTCAGCTGTCCTGGCCATGTCCCCTCCCAGCTTCTTGTGCAGCTCCTCACTAGCAGAGTAGAATAATGAAAAGTTCTTGATTCAGAGTAAGCACTACATAACAACCACCAAAACATCAACGTTACCAATATTATTCACATACTGAATCTAAAGCAAAGCACTGTACCAGCTACTAAAAAGAAAATTAATTATTTCCCAGCCAAAATAAGGGAATCTGGTTACACTATACTTCTTCTAACTCTCAAAAACATAAACTACCACAAATTCTTTCTCTTAGTCTCCCATCTCATAGCAGGGGTAGCATTTGAGCAATGAAGTATACATTCAGTATGACTAAAAATATCAGGATCTACACCTCACTGAAAAATAAAAATTAAAAAGCCGAAGTAATATCTTCGACTCAAAAATAAAGTTACAGTGTTACCTGAGAATTAAATAAAAGAAGAAACGATTTTGGCACTGAAAAAGACAGCAGTGATCACAACAACATTTGAAATACGGTGTGCAGTTCTTAGGAGCTCATTATGATAGAAGTATTAAGGAAATGAGGCTATAAAGAAAAGGGCAGGAAAGAGCATTTAGAGCCTTGGAATTGAGACTCAAAGATTTCACTTATTCAGAAAATTAGATAATCAAGGTTCAAATACTAGAAAAAACAGATTAAGCAGGGAAGAGACTGCAGAGGACAATTGGTAAAAGATAATTCAAACTGGTGTCAAGTTAAAGAATCAGATGGCAAAAGCTTAAGACCACCTCTTTCTATTCTAGGATAATTCATAAATGAAACAGCAATAGAAGCCAATTTTTGTAAAGCACCACGTGTGGTGCTTTCATCGTTATTCTGCTTAATGGATTGATAACACTTCCTTAACATAAAAAGAATACAAATAAACAAAATCCTTCCTTTTTGCAGAGAAAGGATAGTAATTTTTAGGAATCAAAGGAAGAAAGATGATATAAAAGATATTGTTGCTTCATAAGGTTCTACATAGGCTCTACACATAGAAAAAAGCTTCATTGCTCTCTGTGAGTTCTAACTCTGACCCTTGTCCTACTCTTATTAACCTGCAAAGTATAATGGTTATATCTTTCAGTTTTATCATGTCTTGTTATGTTTAATTTTATGCTGTAGAATCTAGCAGTTAGTATCTTCTAAGAACATAGTAAACCTTCCAAATAATAAAGTCAAAATATGACCTGTGTTACAGGTTTTGGAAACCTATTTGATTGTTTTTTTTTT
>VXBN01007467.1:262016-285267 GCA_013397395.1 Sinosuthora webbiana | reverse complement strand
TTTTTTTTGTTTTTTTTTTTTAATTGCTGGCTATTCTTGACCAAACTATTCAAAGCTCTACACGACTCAAAATGAAGAAAAAAAAAAAGAACCCTAAATTCACCCCTGTTCTTTCATAATCATTGAAACCACTCCAGCCAGATAAAATAGCTTTAAAATCCCTTTTCCCAAGGTATATTGTTGTAGAATAGATGGTCTCCTGCTGTTTCTTTTGATTCTAGGAGACATTAAACAATGTATATGGTTTTCTCTGTGACATCTCATAGTAAATATAGGAGCTATGCGCTCACTACAATTCTTTTCACTCGACTGAGATGCCAGGAGAAAGAACAGCCTGCTAGTATCCAGGTATGTTTCTAACTTCTTTAAAGGAAAAGAAATTCACTGCCATGGTAGAGGAGATTTGACAGAAATAATGATCAGTGGTTCCTGAGCAAAATTATTTTGCCATTATAAAAATATGACAAGATATAAATAAGTAAGTAAGTAAATAAATAAATAAATAAATAAAATGTAATCAAATCTGGTGATCAAAACTGGGATAGGTGTTACAGTAGCTGGGACACTGGAGTGCTTAGACAAAAATATGTATTCCTAGACTGCAAATCATCTGAAAGAGACAATTTTAGAAGGTTGCATTCAGATCAAACACTCCATTATAATTTTATCTGCTTGATTCAGGAGCTTGCAAAGGCTGACAAAATTCTCACAACAAATTTACAACAAACTTCACATTGAACAGAAGTATATACATGTTTCTCTGAGTGACATTTCTTCTTTTTTTTTCTTCTCTTGGAAGTAGAATTACAGGTTAATTGACACTAACACAAGTGCTGGCTGCAGAACACAAAATACTGCTGAGTTCACAAAGGCATTTGCAATTGCTTTTTGGAAACATAATGCATTCCTGTAGAAAATGCTGTTTTAATGTAGCATAAAAATACAATTTAATCTCTAAGCAGGTGTGACTTTAAATGGGGAGAAAGTGTAGTTACTGTTCTTTCTTGTCATCAATTCCTCCAATTATTTTGCCTCATCATAAGAATTATAGTTTTTATAGCGTCAGAGCTAATTCATGTACCTAAAATGGATGATTATGTTTATCTTTTTATGCAGAAAAAATAGTTACACATTCTACATTAACAAGAAACACTACTGGTTAGAAATTTCATTTCTGAAGTTAAATAGCTAATATGTTAGATGTAGGATAGGACAGATGGTTAAGTGGGTAGAGCATCAAGTTACTGGGCCATGACGGTGATGCAATACTTAAACAGGAAATGTTCCTCAATCTGGTCACCTATGAGCATACATATTCTTTCTTTTGCCTTGTTTTTTGGAAAGCAAACCCTAGTATTTGCAATGATATGCTTCTAAACCATTTCACTTTTTTTCTTTATCTGCAATCCTTCAAAACTTGAGAAATAAGAGAACTAAAATGTATTCACTAACTTTTATTTATCTCAGTGTGAATTAATTGCAGCACTGCATGCTGGTGTTATTCTTATACAGAATTTATTAACTTTATCTCCTAAACTTTTTTATACATTATATTGTTATCATTATCTATAGGCCTAATTTAGTTGATCTTATCTGTATCTACAGCAATAACAGATTTAGTATTACGGTGAACATACTACTTGGACTATCAACAGAGACTTCTCTCCTTTGCACCTTGTAGTTTGTGAATTTTCATGGATACCTGAAACATCAGTTGTTGTTACTAGTAATCTAGAAAGCTCTTGGAGAACCAAGAAACAAATATTGTGATAAAAAATTTGTCAGAAATACTTGTTGAGATTGAGATAGCAATTTCAGTACATTGGTACTGCTAGGAATTTTTTACAAAGAATTATTAAACTAACAAACAAACAATGCCGCAACAACAACAAAAACAAACAAACCAAAAATCCACGCTCTAAACCCTGAAGTCCTACTTGCATATATTTAGAATCTCTGTGTAGATTTGGAACCCAAAATCCTAGTGCATCATTCTCCAATTAGAGCAACACTAGTGGCAGCAGCAGCAGATTGTTATTCTCAGAGTGCACAAAAGGCATGGATAGGATGTGATGCCCCTCTGAGCAAACAATCTCAGAGGCATGAGACAAACAAGATACTCTAGGAAGCACGATTTTGACTTGGTTATTCCGTGTGCTGGAAAGGGAAAAACTGCTTGTAACCAGTACAACAGCTGTTAGTGCATTCAGCTTTGCTCAATTGTTCATAAATAGCACAGAGAAGTGCATCACTTGGTGCACTCAGCCTCAAGTCAGTGGAGGTTTCTTTATATCTATGTTATATATTCTAAGAGAGGAAAATGCGATATTTATCATCTTCCTATCACAGCTGTCTGAAACTTTGCTGTATAATAAAGACAGTAAAGAGGATGACATTGAAAAGCTTCCTCTGCTTCTCAGCCCTAGGCATTTTTATTTCTATCAATCTTTCTGAGAATAGAAGAATCTATTACATGCTGTTTTGTAATCAAATTCCCATTTGCATCAGCTGAAACTAGTGATTTTTCCCCAGAGATTTCACGGAAACAATTAAGTTGGAAAACACCTCTGAGATCATCAAATCCAACCTATGGTCTAACACTGCCATGTCAGTAGACCATGGCACTATGCATCATGGCAAGTTTTTCCTTAAACACCTCCAGGGATGGGGACTCTACCACCACCCTGGGAAGCCTATTGCAAAATCTAGTCACCTTTTCTGNTTTCACGGAAACAATTAAGTTGGAAAACACCTCTGAGATCATCAAATCCAACCTATGGTCTAACACTGCCATGTCAGTAGACCATGGCACTATGCATCATGGCAAGTTTTTCCTTAAACACCTCCAGGGATGGGGACTCTACCACCACCCTGGGAAGCCTATTGCAAAATCTAGTCACCTTTTCTGTGAAGAATTTCTTCCTAATGTCCTACTTAATCCTCCCATGGTGCAGCTTAAGGACTGTGTCCTCTTGTCCTGTCACAGGTTGCCTGGGAGAAAAGACCAACCTCCCGACCTGGCTACAACCTCCTTTCAGGTAGTCCCAGAGAGTGATAAAGTCACTCCTGAGCCTCCTCTTCTCCAAGCAAAACAACCCCAGTTCCCTCAGCTGCTCCTTGTAACATTTGTGCTCCAGACCCTTCACCAGCTCTGTTGACTTTTTCTGCATAATTTCTAGAATTTCAATGTTCTTCCTGATTTGAGGGGCCCAGAAATAAATACAGCACTTAAGATGTGGTCTCACCAGTGCTGAGTACAGGGGGAAAATCACTGCCCTGGTCCTTCTGGCCACACTATTGCTGATCCAAGCCATGATGCCACTGGTCTTAGCCACTTGGGCACAGCTGGCTCATGTTCAGCTGCTGTCGACCAGTGATAGCCCTTTTCCACTGGACAACTTTCCAGTCACTTTGCTCCCAGCCTGTAGCCCTGCACGGGATTGTTGTGGCCAAAATGTAGGACCTGGAACTTAGTTTTGTTGAACTTTATGCTGTTGGTCTTGGACCATCAGTCCAACCTGTCCAGGTCCCTCTTGCAGGGCCTTCCTACACTCCAGAAAGTCGACACTATGACTCAGCTTGGCGTCATCTGCAAATTTGCTAATGCTAGACTCAATCCCTTCATCCAGACCATCAAAAAAGATATTAAACAGGACTGGGCCCAACACTGATCTCTGGGGTGCTCTACTACTGACTGGTCACCAACTGGATGCAGCACCATTCATCACAGGTCTCTGGGCCTGGCCAGCCAGCCAGTTCTTAACCCAGTGACAGTGCGCTTGTCCAAGCCATGGTCTGCTGGCTTTTCCAGGAGAAGGACATGGAAAATGACACATGCCAGTGTTAATGCTTTGCTTAAGTCCAGATAGACTACATCAATTTGTACATAAATGTAATAAGCTTAGGTGTGTCTTTCTTGTCCTCAGGGAACTCTGCAGTCTACAGTATCATTACAGGTCTTTTCTGTTCATCTTATATTTGGAAATTTAATATTCTATATTCTGTGCCTATTTTGTTCAATTTCTAAACAACATTTTTATAGAGAATGGCAGAACACAGCTACCTTACCCACTATATAAGATTTACAAAATTGTACTGGGAGAGGAATAGGTAGAGAAAATACTTATAGGTCATGAAAGGAAAGATAGGAGCATTACTTTTTAAAAACTGATGTTGGTATCAGATGGATTTTCATGTCATTCTTTCATACTGATGATTCCATGCTAGAGAGATGAGAATTGTGACATATATTAAGCTTCACTGAAAATTGGTAGTTTCAAATAAAACTGTTTCAGCGCTTAACTTAATTTCTGAGAATGGGAACAAGTATGTAAATTTCTTAAGGATATTTGAAAGTGTTATACTTGTAGTAGAATTCAATTTATACAAAACTGATGATATTCAAATTTGCAAGGATACTATCTAGAGTTCTACTAGCATGGTAGGGTATTCTCAGAATTTTGTGTTCATCATGGGATGAATCACACAATAGAATTAAGAGCTGACTCACTGTGGTTATGATTTGGAGTATATTTAAGTGTTTTTTCACTTGATCATGTAAACAATCCAGTTAATTTCAATTGTACTACTAATTAGGATATGTATAAGTATTGGTATGATTTTTTTCCACAATAAGAGGAAATGTCACATAAAAAGATGGAGAATAGTGTTGAAATGGTTGAAGTTATTGATGGATGTTTATGAAATATACAACAAATAAAGGGACCAGGAGAACTTTTTGACATACAGCCCTTTATGTGTAGACATTGCATAAATCTTTCTTAACACCTGTGGAGTTGTCTCACTGAAGTGAATGAATTTGCACTGCTGTGAAATTACTAAGGACACAGAGAGAATAAAGCCCTATTCCTGTCATTGAAATATCTGATAAGTATGCTGTTCAGCATACATGTTATTTGATTTGTCCAGCCCTAATAACAAGTCCCATCTGCTTTGTGAGGCCTATGAGTCATAGTTTTTCCTGCATAAGTCATCTCTCTGAGTATCTCTGTTTTTTATTTTAAACTATAAAAGAAGCCAAAGCCATAAAATGCAATAAACATACTTTGTGTTTCTTGTTTATTAGAATTGCCTGGAAAAAAAATTATATCATAACAGTGCAGTAATTTCTCATAATAGTTTGTTATATTGAAAGAGTAGTCAGATAAAGTGCGCAAATTGCCATTAGACCTTCAGAGTTCCATGTCACTTTTTTCTCTCTATAAAATAAACCAGATTAATGTCTGCTTACTCTTTTCCATCATTCAATTGTGAATATAGTCAAGAAAATCTCTGTTGCAGGAATGATGCTTCTCTGGAGTGACTGGATGTTTATTTTATTAGTATCCTATCTCTAGACGGGTTGTCATTTGTCAGATGTTTGTCATTCTATAGAAACAAAACCTGATGACTCATCCAACAAAGAAACTTTCAAGTTGATCCCAAACTCTTTTGCTGAAACTGAAAAGACAGTAATTTAATGCATTTAAAATTCCAGCAAGAGATCCAGGTACTTCCTTGCATATGTCATTGCCCTTGAAATTTTAGCAGCAAGCCTGACTAAAGGCCACCTACATAGCCATATAACCAGGAGAGGCAGAAGGAGGTAGAATCTTTACATTAAATCCACTTTGAGTAAATACAATTTCCACCCATAATGTTAATGCAGCAGAAAGAACAAAGATTTTTTTTTCAGAGACAGCAAAACAACTTGTCAGAGCCCCAAAACAGGCTGTATGATGTAAACTGGAAGTACACATGCAGAAAAGGAAAGGCTTCTTCATGTTCTCCTCCTTTTTCCCTCAAGCAAAATATTTTCTCATACAGCAAGTGGCAAGAAGAATGGACAATATACAACTAATATTTTTAGTCTGATAATTTAAAAACTGCCAGAGCATAATCTTGTGTTTTCAAAATACCTCTTTTAGCTGACTATTTTTCACGTCATGCTTTTGATGGGTTTGGGTTTTTTTTTTTTTTTAGAATGCAAGCATTTCTGTAACTTAGGGCAGCTATTATGTGTTTGCCGTATTAATGTATGCTTGTCTATATGTTTCATGTAGGCTTCTGTCTTTCCTACCACACACTTCTGTAATACAAAGAATAAAAATAAAACCCCTATCCTATTTATCTAATTAATAGGATGACTTCCCATTTGCTGCCAGGCATTTCTATTAGAGGCAAAATTTGTCTATATCTTCCATTTGTCTTCTTTAGGAGAAAACGGATTGTGAAATTCTATGGGTAGGGTTTTCTGAGTGTTACTTACAGTCTCTCAAGCTTTCATCTCAAGGCAAAGTTCCTCAGGTTTGAATTGTGCCAAAATTCAGAGCCTATTTTGCTTTTTGTCTTTTGAAGAAACAAAAGTCAGTATTTTTGCTATCTTTTGTGAGCTGTGATGGATCCTCAATGAGCTTAGCTTGTGTGTGCCCAAAGGCACAGAGATCATGATAAACAGCAAATACTTTCTCTGGGAAGAAGTAGGCAATGACTGTTGAAGTTGCACCTCCCTGTGCATGGTTGTCAGAGAGCCCAAAGCTGCTATTTCTGCCAGAGAATTCAAATTCAATAAAGAAGGGAGGTAAGAAATATACTTCTTGCTTCTGTGCAATAATGTGTCATTGGAGTAGTTGATGTTCTAGCTGATGGAGAAGGAAGTGAGGAAAGAGGGCTTTGACTAAAGTGTGCTTGCTTCTTGTAGCATATTTATGTGCACACATGTGGAGAACTGGCTAATGAGGGAAGGGAAAAGGTTTTTATTCATACGTAGTCTGAGCTGAAACAGATGGTGCTGCTGCTGAGATGTACTAGTATACGATTTCCTGTATAAACCTTTAATGCCATTTATGGTATTAAAAGCATTATATTTTCCTGTGTTGCTGCACAGTTCTAACACTGCCTTTCATAGAATCATAGAATGGTTTGGGTTGGGAGGGACCATAAAAATCATCTAGTTCCAATGCCTCTGCAGTGGGTAGAGACACCTTCCACAAGACCAGGTTGCCCACTCAGCATGGTCTTCAATACATTAGAGGCTTCAATACAGACAACCCACTGACATAATTTTACTCTTTTTCAAAGCCTGTAACCAAATGACAACAATCTTAAACTGAAAGAGGGTAGATTTAGAGTGGACATAAGGACAAAGTGTTTTTTATGATGGTGATGGTGAGAGACTGGACCAGGTTGTCTGTAGCTGTAGATACCCAATGACTGGAAGTGTTCAAATTCAGGTTGCTTAGGACTTTGAGCAACCTGATAGGTATTGGTAGCTGTCTCTATTCCGGGCAGGCAAGTGGACTGCATGATCTTTGGAAGTCCCTTCTAACCCAAATCATTCAATAATCTAAATTATTATGGCTTCTCATTTCCACAGAATGAAGACATTGTGAAAAAAAGGGAAGAAGTGTGGAGAGCGTAAAAATTTGGAAACCAAACTGTTTACAGAGTCCACAAATACATAAAGTATGGACCCCATCCCTATAACTCTCTTGGATAAACTGGCATAGAGTATTTGTGAACTAAAGGCAAAAATAAGCATCAATGAGATAACAAATGCATGTTTCATCAAATAAGCTTCCCAGAGAAAATGCATTGAATGAAATTACCTGTGCCTTCCTGAAACTGAGTTTATATGTATTTGCCTATCTTTTCATCACTTTATAAATATTTTAATTTCAAAAAATCTAACTAAGCCAATTTCAGAGGGCTGAAAATCACAAGTCTTTGGTTCTGAGCAAAAAGAAAGTTGTCTACCTCAGCTGAATGTTTTGTAAGTAAATGTCTATGGCCAGAAATAAGAAGCAAAATAAAAAAGAACTTTTTTTGATGCTTTCTCTCTACATTACTATTCTCTAAATGCAGGCTTATAGTGGTCCTATTGCATCTCTTCTGACTTTAAATAATAGGAGGAATAAATTATTCTGATTTAGGTTTCTTGATGAGTAGTATTTTATAGTCTCTTAAATTCTGAATTTGCTTATATTTTTTTTGATATAGGGATAATCCAATCCAATTTTTGAGTGAAACATACAAACCCATTTTTCATTAACTGATGACTTATAATGTTTGCTCAGATTCCTAAAATAATTACTGTAATGAAACTCATATAGGGACAAGTAAAATGCATTGTATCTAATTAAAACTTTATGAAATACATTTGGACACTGCATTGAATTGAATACTACAAATAACAAAAAAATATTAGAGACAAAACTAACATCTGTTTAGGCTTAATTGCATTTTGCTGCTTACATTCAGTACCAAAATGAATGCTCTGTTCTCAGTAGTAAGTAGAACAGCTACAATCATTAAGCTGTGTATGAGTCCCATTTTTGCATCTCTCTGCCTGCCCAGTCAATTTTTTGAAACAATGGGCTCTCATCATCTCCCTGTTTGTATCTTCTGCTGTCAGCCTTTGAGGCTGTACCAGAAAGGTTGGTATTCATGCAGTCCTTGACTATGATGGAAAAGTGGAGGCATCTTAAGAAGCTCCTGCTGCTCCTCTGGCTCTTTCTCATCACCATAACAATTGGCAACAACAACAGTTCTGTTAATATTACTCTGTATAGGCTGTGTTACACACCATATTACTGAAAAGGTCCATCTAAAATACAACTTCAAAGGTGGGTTATTTTAATTACTGGAAGTTCCTTCTTTCTTTCTTTCTTTCTTTCTTTCTTTCTTTCTTTCTTTCTTTCTTTCTTTCTTTTCTTTCTTTCTTTCTTTCTTTCTTTCTTTCTTTCTTTCTTTCTTTCTTTCTTTCTTTCTTTCTTTCTTTCTTTCTTTCTTTCTTTCTTTCTTTCTTTCTTTCTTTCTTTCTTCATACTATGACCTCAGTAACATCTGTACTAGCACAGAGGAGGGCTCAGGTGAGGTATAAATATTGTAGCAGACAAGGTGTTACCATACGGGACAGGATTTTGTGTTTTCTTTTTAGATTTTCTTTTTGGTTTTTACTTTTATTTTTCTCCTTTGATTATTTATATAGATATTGTCCAGAAGTCCCATTTAAGCCTTCAGCTCTAGAAGTCTATATCAAAGCAAGTCTTCCTGACAGCATGTGTTAGAGCATCATGCTAGGTTAGGTTAGGTTATGTTCACCAGGAAGCATAAAATGTCCAGGTGCTGTTGGATGACTAGAGATAGTAGTGGACTGCTTTTTTGATCTTGGAGTCACTGAAGCAAACCCAAATAAGCTGTCAAAGAAAGTCAATTTTGTCCAGTTTTGAACTCAAGAAAAAGTTGCAAAGGTTTGCACTGAAAATTATTGTGAAGATAAATGTATGTGGTAGTTTAATTGCAGACCAAAATTAAACTCCAAATAAGCCACCCCCCTTCCCCCCACTCCCTTTAGCAAGAGAGGGACAAAAGCAGAGAGTATGGGTTCAGATAACAATTTACTGAAAGAAAAAAGCAATTGATAAAAGAAAAGCACAGTAGTAGCAACAATATTAATGAAAAGAGAAGGTGCTTTACACACTAAAAGGTGTTCACCAGCTCAGCTTAGTTCCATGTGGCTGCTGGGACAAAAACAAGGTGGCAGCTGTTCCTGTGAGCAGCACCACATGGTTTCCCAGACAAAGACAAGATGGAGGAGGCTTCTTGCACCCTTGGATGGCACTCCCATCTCTGGGCCTGAGACAATGACAAACAATGATGAACAAATCCAAAAATAATCTGGATTTTCTGCACTGTACTGCCCATTTTTTCTTTTCCCCACACCACTGTGCTTTGCTGATTCAAATCCATGTGTCACTAATACTTCAGACTGCTCCACCCTGCTCCATGTGGCTGGTCTCAGCTCCCTTTGGCTCAGAGGTCAGCTGAAACTGGGCTCACCTCTGCTGCTCCATTCCCTAGAGATACTTCCCACACTGGCACTGCTTTTCAGCACTGTGTGTTGGAGCTGTGTCTCGGAGGAACAGGAAGGGGATGGGGGAACCTCAGAGGATGTGGTTCTCGGGGCAATCCCCCCAGATGAAGAAAGGGAGACAAAATTATGTACTTCCAGTGGTACTTTCCTTTTTCTTTCCCCCAAAGAAAGAAGTCCCCAGTGATGATCAGCAACCTTGGCCATGTCCGCAACTGCTCCTAAATTTCGCTCCCTCTCTGCAACCAGGATGACACAATTTGCACAGATTTATTAATTAAGAAAAATACAATTTAAACTGTAATCCTTCAGAGCAGAACACTGTGACATTTCAGGACATCTAAGTATTTTCTTAGGAGTTGCCATTTAAAACTAAACCAGTTTCCTATGAGGAATTCCCTTTTTGTTGCCAGCTACTCATTCAGTGTGTAGCACTTTTGATCTGCCTCTTGGATGACAAGCGGTGTGTTACTGCAAAAGTTTTTCAAGCAGGGTAAAAATCACTAACCACCGAATTGTAACAGAGAAGCTGACTTCTAGGAAAGAGAAAAAAGCAAGCATTAAAACCTGTCACAAATATGGTTCCAGAGATGTTAAAAGCCTGAGGGACATGAAAATTGCCTAATAAAACCCAGAAATATGAGCAGTTATTTTTATGGACAAAAAGAATGATAGAAAGTATGGTAAATATTAATTATTCTTATGAACATATTAGAATTCCCTTTATAAATAAAGTGCAGCCATTTATTTTTAGCTGTATCTTTGCAGCTGCAAAAATACCCATTTTGACACTTTTTAGATAATAACAGTGCTTCTTGAGTATACATTCACACATTATATGACTTTGCATACTAAAAGAAATAAATTTTCAAAGAAACTAAAAGAAAGCCAAACAAACATGAAAACAGAAAAAAACAATTTGGAGGAACCAAAGAGTTTTATAAAAATCCCAACAAATGTAAACTAGACCTGTTGGAAAAAACAAGCAAAGCCATCTCTGGGAAAAAATTATAAAAGTTAAACAATTAACCAGTATGCAGTTTTAAATCATGTGAACAAAAGTAGTCGTAAGTATTCTTTCAATGCATACATGGAAAAAATTGTATCTTGTATAAGCACTTGTATTTTCCCTTTGAAGAATGACCTATCAAGTAAGGAGTTTAAACATCGGGAGACATCCTCAACATAAAAATTTTGGTCCAACGAGAAAATTTATTTGAAATAACAGAAAAAAATATTGCAAATTATTCTTATGCCTTTTTAGATGTTGAAAACTATGATCTTATGTCACTCATTCACTGTTGTTTAAGATATCTTCTTTAGTATTACCTAGTGCCAGTAAAAGATTACAATCTCAATTCATTTTCCCAACTTCATGATCCATTAATATGCAGCTTAGTTTCAGAATAAGGCAGTACATTCAAACCTATATTGTTTTGATATTGCACACAATTATATTAGTTTTATTTCTTTTTCCTATTTATTTTACTGTGTCTAGTAGACAGCAACAGTGGATCACTGAACTATTTTACTGGGCCACTTTCCCAAACAGTACAAGTTTCCATTTTCCCTTAGACTATTGACATATGTTCTGCTTCCATAAAACCTGTGAACATGACAATCTATGACCTGAATACACTTTTTACAAGTGTAGGGCTTTTTCCCCAGCTGCCTCTACTCATCTGTGAGAGGATCTCATCGATCTCTGAACAGCACTTCTGAACACTTTTTATATTCAGTATATGGAATGTGTTTAGATATGAGAGAGGATGGGATTAGCCCCTTAATGCGCTTTCCATTCCTTTTCTTTCTTTGAAAAACAAACAATAAATCCTGCAATTTGGGCTCAAATCATCCTCAAATACGTAGTCTAGTCTAATAGGGGATGAGTGTGAAGAAGGGTGGCACATCTAAGTCATTGATGTTTAGAGTGGAGGGTTTTGCTTATATATTATTCAGGTTAGAAGAGCTTTTTGAGAAGTGCTGTCTAGTGCTTTGCTGTCAACATGCTCAGGAGTAGCAAGCACTAGGATTTTTGTATTTCAATACCTCAAAAACCAGCAGAGGAAATATTCCAATGCTTTTTTTGATTTTGTCACTCAGAACAAAAAATCTCTATTGTTTAGTTTAACTACCATGACAGAATAGAATCAGTTGATAAGGGCTGTCTCTTTAAGTAGTCAGGCAGATATTTTTCATTTTTTGTTCTAAGCCTGGCAAACTGCAGAGCAACAAGTGAAAAAACAGTGGAGCAAAAGGTACCCTGTGGTTACTGAGAATAGTGTTGTTGTTTTATTCCTCTGGTCTAGTGCTTGATCTTCATAGAAACAGTTTACTTAAGAAAAGGAGAAGCATTCCTATCTGATGTAGTTGTAATAACTATGTTTATTGGATACAATGTTATTGATTAAATAGACATTGTGAATTAAATAACTTTAGTTTTGACCTTTTTCTTCCTGCTCCCAAAGTATGATGTTGCAGTAACATGATCTTTATTACAAACCACCTCATTCCATGATCCAGTTCGACAACTGTTTTACTTATATAGACCATTATTCAGTCAAGGTCACATATCTCATTTGGTGAATGCTATGCACGTCCATCATTTTTAGATTCAGTGAAGTTTCTGGATGTGTACTTATTAGTTAATAAAGAATCAGTATTTCTATAATTTTCTGTTTGCTGGGATTTTTCCAAACTACCTGCAATGGCAACAGTCATCAAGTATGTTTTGTCATGGTAAACCCTGGAGATATTTTATCTCGGTCATAATATTGTTGGAATGGCAAAAACTTTGCTGCTGTTCAGTTCAAAGGTAAAGATGTTACCATAAATGCTTTGGTATTCCCTTCAGCCTTTCCTAGAAAATCCTGCATTGGAAAGTGTTTCCATAATATCTCTGCTACAGAGGAGATTTAAAAATATTCTTTATGGAAAAGACTGCATTAAGATTAAACAAATCTTATCTTATGAACAATTGTTATTGGACAAATCTTGTGTTATGAATATTAGATTCTCTGAAAATTTTGTGATAATGGCATTATATAATTGTATCCATTCAGGGTAAGAGCTGGTGGTTAAAAAGCTAACTAGCATCTAAGAAACCCTAATTTAGTTCTCTGCAAGCACATAGATTTCCCGCATGACTGAGAAAGTACTTAAAACAGCCTTGTGAAAATATTCAAGGCAGTTAGGGGAAGCTTCAGAAATGCAAAGTTGGCCATATTTTGATAATTTAGAAAGTACACTTTAGCTCTCACTGATTTATTAGCACACAGTGCCAGTAAAAGTACCTCTTTAAACTTTGTCAGGTTTTTTGTTTGTTTGTTTGTTTGTTTGTTTTTTGTTTTGTTTTTTTTTAATTGGTTATAAGTATTCTTACACTTGCACTTTGTTTATTAGCTATTTGAAGGCTTCAAGGGATTCTCCTGTATACTCACACAATCTGGAAAAATAGTTGTCTGTTTCCCTCCACTAATGGACTCTTTTCTACTCCCCCTTTCTTTAGTGGTTCTCAGCTTCTCTGGCTGGAAGATCTCTGAAGTCAACAGGTGTCCATTTTGTGCTCTTCACAGGATGTATATTAAGGCTGAAAAAGCCATAAAAATTCACTTCAGTCCAAAGAGAGATTGAAAATCCCACTGACATCCATTAAAGGCTATCAGATAAAGATACTCCCTTTGTAGGAATGCCTCTCCTCCCCATAAATTGTGGCAGGGTGGTAATAATTATAACTAAGTGATAACAATTACAAAGCATATACATATTTCCAGCCTGATTTTTAGCCAGAGCTCCAGCCTATCCAGTTGCAACCAACTGCAAATGTTGAAAGTTCTGAAGTGAAACTTCCTCTCCTTGGATTGCTGCTTCCTTCTTCAGCATCACACAGCTTTCCCAAACATTGTATTTACAGATTTAATGAAGAGGAGAGAAAAAAAAAAGAAAAAAAAAAAAAAAAAAAAAAAAAAAAAAAAAAAAAAGTTTAGATATCCATTTGGTTTGATTATGCTTTCATGTTCCTAAATCAGTTTCATCAGTTTCAGCCTGTCTTCTTGGAGGACAGTATTTAGGTACTGGCAGTCACTTAAGAGTGAAGACTGGTTGAGGTGTGAATACCCTGTGGCTGTCCATAGTTCTGGGTTCCCTTTTCTTTATTTTTCTTTGTTACAGGATAAGATCATCATCTCTAATCTTGAATGTCTCAGGTTCTTGTGTTTTCTTAGGGAACCTTACAGTGGATTTGTGTTCTGTGATACCTATGAAGAAGGCATGAGGTAAATTGACACAGCATGTGTAAAATCCCAGAGCCCATTTAGTGTCACAAGCAATGTGAATGATGTTGCCATGGATAAATCAGGAAGTATGTCTTAATTTAGATTTTCTGCTAACTTAAAGGTTGTCTTGCTATTACAAATCCACTGATAAGTATTGCATTAGTCTCAAGGGATGAAATGTGCTTCTTCCTCACTGGCTTACTAACTTTTCTTCACTGGTTTGTCTGCACACTTCGGTGGATGTACACAATGCAGCTTGCTCTGACTGTGAATTTACTGAGAGGATATATTCTCCCCACATTCTATTAGAAAGCTGAACAGAAACTATAGCAATGTCCTCCCTCTTCCAGCACCTTAGTGTGCTAGCTGTTATAAACTCAGTGCAGCCATTATGAACTCAATGCAGAAAAGTGTCTTGTTCTGTAAGTTTTTTACTGACAGGCTGAATGTATCCACCTACCAGAGAAAGGTTTCATTGTATATCTGCTAACCTTTAGTCACAATCTTCCAGGCTGTTAAAGCTTCATATTATTGGAATCACATTGCTACTGGCTTTACAATGCAGCTGAAATGGGTCATTGATCCAATAGTGTGATTGTAAATATGGCAGCTGGATGGTCTGCAGCTTCTTTATTGCACAGTGTGCATATCAGAGATATCTGTGTCTGAGTCCCCATGTAGATGCTTTCCTCTGTTGCAGTGATGTATTTACTATATATGTAGTTTTTTTTGTTGTTGTTGTTTTTTTTTTGTTTGTTTTGGTTTTTTTTTGTTTTGTTTTGTTTTATTTTTTGGTTTTGTTTTGTTTTTGTTTGTTTTTTGTTTGTTTTTTTGTTTTAAGTTGCTGTATTTGCTGTCCTGTTCAGTTGTTGGACATTGTTCCTTTATGTATTTATTTCTGTGTTCTTGAATGAGTTTTCCATCATGCTTACTATACTTTGTATCAGCAGCTACAAAAACTTATGCAGTAGTGCAGTGTAGAAATCATTGAACTGTCATTAAACTTGTCAGCAATGAAGATGAGTAGGATAGAGGCTGTACAGGCCTGAAATGTTACCCAGATTTTCATGGCATTTTTCAAGAATGCATCGAGCTTTATGTTGCAATGTCTTTACTGATATGTCTCTCAATTAAAAGTAACTTTACTGGTTTGGAGTCTTTTTGGTGATGTGATGATGATTCACTTTCCATTGGTTTTTTGGAAGAAGTATCCTTATTGCTGTTCTGTTTGATTACCTTCTCCGAGACATTGCTCCTCTTAGATGATGAGTCTGTCTCTAATTAAGAAAGCTGTACCATTCTAGAATATTTATAAGAAGGTCAGCTTTAATCTAGTCTATTTTTGCTTTGATTCTTGTTTTCAGTTGGGAAATTGCATCTCATTATCTTGAGAGCTTTATTACTCATTATACACCTTTACCAGGTGTAAACATGTTTTCATTTCTAGCATTCGTTTTATGCATTTCTCATTGCTTTTTTAGTGAAATAGAAAAAATCCACTTATCTTCTATGCATTCATTTTTTTGTACCATTTACAGTGTTTTCTTTTCCTTTCTTTCTTTGTCTGGAAATCTGATTTACCATCTACCTTGAGTTTTTTCTATTCTGTAGTCTGAGTTTCTAAATGCTATGCAGTTTGACTGTTGTTTTTTCTTTTAGTAGACCACTGTTCATGGCTCTCAATACCATGTTTCACTCATTGTGTGCTGGTTAGTAACTACATCAAACTAGAGGTTTTATTTTATTTTATTTTTAGAGCTTTTCTAACCAAAATGTGACTATTACAAGCAGAACAGTGTATTCACTGAGTTTCACTCTCTAGCAACCTCTGCTCTTCCATGCAAGTTCCATGTCATTAGCCAAGGCTAATAAGAAAGAGACAAAATTACTCTATTGAGTGAGGATCTATGGATTTTACTTACTACTTTGGACTCCTAATACCAAAGTATCACAAAATGAGTACAGGAATCAGGCTTTGTATTAAAAAGATGAGTGAAGTATGTGGTTACATAAAGTAGAAGTTCACATAAGAGCCTAAATCTAGAAAACCCTCAGAATCTATTTCATTATAATGTTTAGTTTGAAGACTAAAGCTAAGGTCAGAAACTTAGTATTTTCTTGGTAATTGTCTAGTTCACAATGTCTCTGTTTTATGCTAATAGAAGCAACTACTGTGTATACTATTTTTCCCAAGATAAAATCAGAAACAGAAACATTAGTGGAAAACTTAGGGGTAGAGAATGAGAAACACAAATGAAATTAATATCTCACTGCTGTACTTGTTTAGGCCTTAATTCACAGCTACACGTCAGCTTCATTCCACTTTATTCCCTCTTATCTTTCCATTAATAGGGGAATTGCTCTATTGCAGAGATAAGGTGTATCTAGCACCTCACTTACACTATATTTAATTACAGGGAGAGAGAACAAAAATAATTTAAACTGAAAACACGTATTGAAACTGGGACACAGCCAGCATGCCTGGTCCTGCTGTTTCCTGAAAGAAAAGTGTTTGAAATGCATTTGTCTTTCATTCTTTTTATCATTTTCTGGTAATTGCTTTTGATTCTTTCAGGATCAGTGCAGAAATAGATTCTGTAAATCCATCCAAAGGCTTGGTTTTAGCCAGTGTTAAAAGAAGTAAATAGGTGGAGTTTTTCTCTCTCTTAACAGAAATTCAATGCAATAAATCTAACATTCATATTAAGTCTTCTTTCTACTGAATTCTCATAAAATTGAATTTATATAGAACTGATTCTTTTTTGGCTCAAAGGTATCTGCATGGCATTAACTTAGAGAGAAAAGTGTTATCTCCATCTGCAGTGGCCCTGTTGTACAAGGTATTGAAGTGCATGCTTCTTTTCACCAGGTTTTTTCTGATGCCACCTGCAGCATTTAGAACAACAGACAACAAAGGGGAAAAAATAATAAAAAAAAAAATTTTGATTGTCTTTCCTTCTCTGTTTATAAACACAGTCTTTAAGCAACATTTATAGGGACCTATTTTGCTTTCATTACATAAGATTTTTTGATTAATAATTTCACAAAGAATGGAAGGATAGACATTTAAAATGGTGTTCATGTTAAGAATCCAACTTTATGTTAAGCTCTTTTTTGGCTTTGACACTATTTATTTCCTTTGTGTTTTCCAGCTTGAGTTGGAAATGCTGAAATACCATAAAACAGGCTTGGACAAATTTGATAGATTCATATCCAGACCTAGAGTTTCAGTGTACTCTTGACTGTAAACATGCCTCTCACTCTCCCAAATTACTACCCTTCGGTTTATGTCCTGAAAGGGAAGAGAATTCCTATTCTATATCTCATCAAAGACTTCATGCTCTGGCTTTCCACTTTCCCCTGTTCCCATTATTCTGCATTTTCATATTGTTTGACATCTGTCTTTTGTTACACTCTGCTATGCCAGCATTGATTGTTTCCACACCGTCTTACTCTGTGTCCTGTGTACAAAGGGCTTTGTACACAGAATATTCTGTGTACAGGTTATTATCCCTTATAAGGAAAGCTTTCTCAGCACATTATTTACTCTTACATGAAAGGGATTGGAGAGTTCTGTTTTATATATTGTATACATTACAAACCATTACAATGATGGAATGCTGTTAGGAAATTCAGAGGTATCAAGATTTTAATTGAAATAAAGTTGACTGTTAAATGTAGAGTAAAAATCTAATGCCAACGTGTTTGTATTTCATGTTTTACAGCATTCTATAAGACAGAAAAACAAATATTTTCCCCTATTCTGAATTCTTTAGAAAATCATCTTTTCAGACTTTGTTGAAATTTATGTTTCCATGTGTATTGTGTTTCCATGACAGTTTGTGGTAGGGGAGGAGCCTACAGGGGTGGCTTCTATAAGAAACTTTCAGAAGCTTCCTCCATGTCTAGCAGAGCCAATGCCTGCAGCTCTAAAGACACATGTGCCACTGGTCAAGGCTGGGCCAAATAGTAATGGTGGTAACATATTCTGTGATAACATATTTAAGATGGAGGAAAAAAAAGTTACTGGGCATATGTAACTGTGGCCAGAGAAGAGCAGGGTGAGAACACTTGAGAGGAACAAGTCTGCACACACCAATGCCAGCTTGGAGGAGGGGCAGGAGGCACTCCAGGCACTGGAGAGTTGCTTGCAGCCTGTGGTGCAGACCATGGTGAAGCAGCTGTACCCCTACAGCCCATGGAAAACCTCTGGGATGCACAGATCCACCTGCAGCCCATGGAGGAGACCCATGCCAGAGCAGGTGGATGCCTGAGAGGAGGCTGAGAACCCATGGGAGGCCTGTGCTGCACCAGGATCCTGTCAAGGACCTGCCGGCCCATGGAGAGAAGAGCCCATGCTGCAGCAGAAGTGGGATTACAACATGAGGAAGCTGGCAGAAGTGCTTACTGAGCAGCTTTCCATCATTTCCCAGAAGCCCTGGCTGAAGGGAGGAACCTTTCAGTTGCCTGGAGGTTACCAAATGTCACTTCCATCTACATGAGAGGTCGGAAAGAGGATCTGGGAAACTACAGGTCAGTCTAACGTCTGTGCCAGGGAAGGTCATGGAGCAGATCATCTTGAGTGCTATCACATGACATGTGCAGGACAACCATGGTACCAGGCCCAGCCAGCATGGGTTTATGAAAGACAAGTGTTGCTTGACTGACCCGATCTCCTCCAATGACAAGGTGTCCCACTAAAAGGATGAGGGAATGGCTGTGGGTGTTTTTTACCTGGACTACAGTAAAGCTTTTGGCACCATTTCCCTCATAATTCTCCTGGAGAATGTCTGGTCATGGCTTGGACAGGTCCACTGTTTACTGGGTAAATAGCGGACTGTATGTTTGATCCCAGAGAGTGCTGGTGAATGAAGTTACATCCAGTTGGTAGCTAATCATGAGTGGGGTTCCACAAGGCTCAGTGTTGTGTTTATTCCTGTTTAATATCTTTGTAAATGATCTGAATGAAGGGATTAAGTGCACCCTCAGTGACTTTGCAGGTGACACACAGTTCAGTGTGAATGTTGACCTGCTGGAGGGTAGGAAGGCTCTGCAGAGTGATCTGGACATGTTGGATCAATGGTCCAAAGCCAATCATGTGAGATTCAACAGGGCCAAGTGCCAGTTCCTGCACATGGGTCACAACAACCCCATGAAAAGCTACAGGCTGGGGGCAGGGTGTCTAGAAAGCTGTCCAGTGGAAAATGATCTGGGGGTGCTGGTCAACAGTGGCTGAACATGAACTGGGGTGTGCCCAGTAGGCCAAGAAGGCCAATGTCATCATGGCCTGTATAAGCAATAGTGTGGCCAGCAGGACCAGGGGAAGTGATTTCCCTCCTGTATTCAGCACTGGTGGGGCTGCACCTCAAACGCTGTGTCCAGTTTTAGTCCCATCACTACAAGAAAGACATTAAAGTTTTGGAGCATGTCCAGAAAAGGGCAACAGAACTGGTGAAGCATCTGGCGCACAATTCAAGTGAGGGGTGTTTCAGGGAGCTGAGGTTGTTTAGCCTGTAGAAAAGGAGTCTCAGGGGAGACCTTATTGCTCTCTGGACCTACTTGAAAGGAGGTAGTAGCCAGGTGGGTGTTGATTTCTTTTTCCAGGTAACAAGTGACATATTGAAAGGAAATGGTCTCAAAATGTGTTGAGGGAGGTTTAGAGTGGATATTAGGAACAATTTCTTCATGGACAGGATTGTTAGACATTGGAACAGGCTGCTCAGTCACCGTCCCTGGAGGTATTAAATGACCCATAGATGTGGTGCTTAGGGCTATGGTGTAGTTGTGGCCTTGGCAGTGTTAGGTTCCTGGTTGGACTTGATAATCTTAAAGGTCTTTTTCAATGTGAAGGACTCTGGGCTCTTATGAAAAGGTGTTTTAAAACAGATAGTGTTCCAGTGTAAACAACTCATTGCAAGCATGTACTCCACCATGTTGCACAACAGGACCTACTTCTTTTTTGGCTCCTAAATTGGTAGTTTTGGTCTTTCATTGCAGCTCAGAATAAGACAAAAACATTGTCTTAACAGCACTATGTATCTTTCCTGACTCCCCTTTATTTTTGCAAAAAACATGATTTCTTGGGGCTTGGGGATTTTTCATTGTTTTGTTTGATCGGTTTTCATTCAAAATGTGTATTTTGTACATATTTCACAAAAGAGTGTTTGCAAAAGTAGAAACACACCACAGGCTTGAACTGAGTAATATTCCTGTTCCCTCAATTATATACCATCAACTCCTCATAACACCTGTTCTTGCTGTGAAACAATATTCAGCATGTTGATCTTCACTTCCCTCTGGTCTTTTCAATTAAAAAAAAAAACAAACTAATACAGTAACAAACCAAACCAGCATGTCATCTGCAGTGACAAAGTCTTGCATTTTGTTTATCTTGCTTTAAGTTTCTGAGAATATCAAATGCCCAGGTTTTCACAGAGTTTTACTCTAAAAACTGTTCAACATCTGGTGCAACATAGGTCAGCTGGGATGCTGGATAAAGAGGAAGTGGAATACCATTAAGTATAGGAAAAAGGCTCAGACCTTCATATTAGAAGAGGAGAAGCAATATGAAAGGATGGGGAGGCCATGATGGTACGACAGAAAAGGAATGAAAAAAAAAAAGGGTGTTGCAATGACTGAGCAGAATGTAATTCATGGATATAAGAACAGGTCGGTTTTATTGTACATTCATAGGTTTCAAAGCTGACACTATTATTTACCTTTCATACATTCGAAAACCCTTCTGCAAATACAGTATCCACAAGGTTTTGACAACCTCAGCTCTCCAGATACTTAACAAATGCCTTTTTAGGATCAGATAATTATTGTTTGAGTGTCTATTTGAGGCTCAGTATGAATAGGGCCTCCTGTGGCAGTACAGCTCCTTTGAACGCAAGCACGGGGTTGCTATTACATCCTGAATCATAAGAGAAAAAAATTGTTCAGTGCAGATCTGATCTGCTCCCTCTAAATTCTACAGCTGCATTGGAATAATACCTCTGAGTTGGTTGAGAAGGTGGTTTTTTTTTTACTGATATATTACACAAGTGTTCGTTAATTGTAGAAAATACTTTAATTTACATGGAGCTGAATTTACCAAAGAGCTAAATTAGAAAACCATTAAGAAGTCCATTTAGGGACATCAATAGGATAAGAATATGCAATTCCTGAAAAGTTGAATTTCAGACTTGACCTACAAATAGAAAAGTATGCATTCATTCTTATTTCTGATTTTAATTTCTTTTGATTATTCCTTTTCAGTTGGCTTTGGCTACTAGACTGCAGAGACTTTTGGTGTCCAGCATGTCTTTGTGAGGGCAGTTGTACACTGCAAACTAATTACTTCTCAATTTCTATCTATTTTCATTTTGTAATAAGCCATGCGTACTGAGTTTTCCTACACTACATTTCCCTTTACAAAATATTTCTTGCCAACTCACAAAAGCTTTTAAGCTTTTTGTTTTAAGTTTTTATTTGTTACCTTCTTCATTTTCTGACATTTATGTTGGGAACATAAGCAGTAAAATCATAGTTAGAATTGCCTTTACTGACATCAGAGAGACGTCAAAATACCTCCTTATTTATCTCTTTACTGGGACATCAGTAAAGTGTTCAGCACTGTTTCCCATGGCCTCTCCTCAACAAACCAGAAAGATACAGATTGAATGGGTTTTGTGTGTAAAGTGTAGGAAACTGGCTAAGTTCACACTCAGAAAGTGTTAATCAGTGGCTCTTGCTCAGGTTGGCAACCTATTGCAAGTAAGGTCCCTGAGGGATTGATACTGGGTCCCGTTCTATCCCACATGTTCATAAATTGGACGGGTGATGGGATTGAAAGCACCCTCACCAAGTTTCCTGATGCGGCTGGTGAGGTGAACATGGCAGAAGGGCAAGCCATCCCACAGATAGACCTGGCAGGATGGAAGGTGAGCTAGCGAGAGCAGTATAGAGTTTATAAAAGACAAGTGTTAATTCCTGTTCCTGGGATAAAATAACCAAAAAGCCCAATACAGGTCACCACGTGTGTGGCTGGCGAGGA
The DNA here is from genome assembly GCA_013397395.1 of Sinosuthora webbiana. Taxonomy (NCBI): domain Eukaryota; kingdom Metazoa; phylum Chordata; class Aves; order Passeriformes; family Sylviidae; genus Sinosuthora; species Sinosuthora webbiana. The sequence goes on along the minus strand of VXBN01007467.1, from coordinate 263,084 downwards.
GCCTTGCTGAAAGGGACCTGGGATTCTGGTTGGGCAACAAGCGCAACATAAGTCAGCAGCAACAATGGCAGGTCTCATTCCTGGGCTGCACCTAGCAAGGAACTACATTCCTTTAAAATTTTTCCAGTGGTCTATTTTGCTATGGCTTGACTTTTTGTGTTTTGAGTGATTTTTTCTGGCAATTTCAATTAGTGTGTGTGTATATATATATACATATATATATAAATATATATATAAATATTTTTAGGAAAATCTAAAATTAATATTCTTCAGCTATGCCATAATAATGCTATTTACAGAAGGAACAGAGGGAACAGAGATGACTAGTGTGGAAATACAGCTGATCAAAATTTAAGATCAAAATATTAGTTTAAAATAACATATTTGATCTGTATTCTGCTCAGTACTTACGTAGGCAAATTAGAGAAAGATCTTTATCATAATGTGCAACTACCAAAGCCAAAAGGAATCTGAAAAAAAAAAATTGAGCAATATTTACTTATTCTTTAAATATTATCTAACTCCTTAATTTCCTTCCAATAAATATGTGGACAAAAAGGGTGGAGAACGTTTTTCAGCTCTTTTTAGCCTAGGCAATCTACCAAATGTTTTCCCAGACACGGAAAAGATAGAGATATACTTGAATACACTTCATGGAAGTGGCCCCCAGAGAGTCTCACTGATGGTACAGAGACATTTACAAGTGCAAGGATCTGTCAGAATTACTTCTAGATCTGGAGTTTAGCTTGCAGGTTTTATGGATAATGACTTGGTAAAATATATCTCAGTTATTTTATTGTGATTTCTTTTAAGGAAATGGTAAAAATCTGAGTTATAAAAAGATGATGAAACATTTGTATCTAAGTTAATGTTGAAGATCACAACCAGAAAGTGCTTGAAAGCCTTATCAGTTATAATTATCCATTACTTTTGTGCGTTAGTGCAGCACAATATGTATTATGCATATTATGCATACCTGCTGGTCAGAAGAACTTTTTCTTCATATGATTTTGGGTGTTGAAAACAGTATGAAGAAGTTCAAATCTTACCAGAGTTGTTTTTTTTTTT
>VXBN01007467.1:225429-261999 GCA_013397395.1 Sinosuthora webbiana | reverse complement strand
TTTTTTTTTTTTTTCCTAAGGCTCACAGGCATTTCCAAAGTGCCACATGAATTCAAGGTTAACTGCCATTCCCACCCCCCACTTCCTTACATTTAAAATGAGCAAGTATAAACTATCATGCAGCATGAGGCTGTGTGAGGTAAGGAAGAATAATGACAGGATGTAAATTTTTCCATTTAAAATCTCAGCACAGTGAATCTCATGGATGGGTTTTTTTCATGTTTAGTACTATTGCTTTGATGCAGCCGAGGAGCAGCCGCTGTTAGGAATTCTGGGAACTGCAGAGATTTCACAGTGGAGTTAAACAAATACTCTGCCTCACTGTCACTCCAAAGGAACTGTACAAACCTTCTCACAGGGAAGTTGCACTATTTTTGATTAGCACAGCATTCCAAAAACCTCTAAGATGCAATGAAACTCAAAACATGCATAAAATGTGAATTTCATCTGAAAATACTTCTTTTTCTGTGAAATTCAGCATTTTGAACATTATCTTTTTGGCTAGCGCTATATTATTTTGTTGAACTGAGATTTCAACAGCCTTCCTGTGAATGACCACCTAAACAGTGGCACATGCAGATGAGGACATGACAGAGGTTGAAAGAGTCAGAGGGGCTCTTGTACAGTGTCCAGCAGTCACACTAGTGGAGACTTGGACAGCCACCATTCTCTTACCTTCCCATTAGTTACTCACGCTGTGTTTTTACCATCTATCTTCTCCCTCTTGTTGACCAGTGCAAGTGGAACACTCTAGATGGCCTTACCTCTCTCTCTCCCCCTTACCTGGAATCCTGGGTGGGGTCTACAAAGCCTTCCTTCTTCAAATGATGTCTTGTACAGTTAAGAACTGTAAATAAATTGGAAAAAATATTGGACAGAAGTAGCTGTGGACTGAGAGTTTTGTGGGACCCAGCAGTTTATTTTAGTGATTGCATAATTAGGTCTGAGAACTGAGCAAAATAACTTGTATGATAGGGACAATGTCAAGGACAGACAAGGCTCAGAGTTGGGAAGGGATTCGGAGTTGAGAAGGCATCTGGGAATGCTTTGCTCTAAGGAATATCTAGGGAGACGAATAACTTGGTATTCAAGGGAAGAATGAGAATCCAGACCATTGAGCATCAATTTAACCAGAGATTAGTTACGGACTTGTGATAAGATCTACAAGTTGTGCAAAATTTCAGGTAAATGCCATTCATCAGCAAAAAATATAATAGCCAGCAATCAGAAATCCTATGTTCTCTTATCTTGACAATTTTATTTTTTTAATTTAGGATTGATAGTATACTTATTGATAATAAAAATTAAGGGAGAGCACATTTCGAAAAAAAAAAAAAAAAATTGGGGAAAAAAGAAAGAGGGGAGGGAGCTGTATAAGCGGAAAAAACAGCAATGGTCTTCAGAACATATAAGTCCTTAAGTGGCACAGAGGAATTAAGCAGGCAGTAACAACTCTTGACAGAGTTTTGAGGCAGAGTAAGGTGCTCTGCCTTCCGGGAATTCATTTAGCAGCAGCAATCCTCTGTGATACATTGTCTGAATGCAGAAACAAATGGCTGGATAGGACATGTGCCCAGCTCCACAGTGAACTTCCTTAGAGTCTTTCTGTAGGCTTGATGATGCTCAACAGAATGATAGTCATAGATAATCCTCTGGGATGAGTTGAGATAATGATACATGAAAGTGTGCGAATGGCTGATTTAATGGTTTTCTAGAAACCAAGATGAAGTTGTGGCTAAAGTAGTAGTCTGAGATAGGTACTGACTAAAATTTTGCAGAATTATTGTTGGAAGAACAATGAATGATCTGATGTTGATGAAACAGCCTTGCTTACCCAAATAATGACACAGGGCAGGAAGAATTGTATACAGAAGCCAACTCCATATTCTTAACACTGTAACCTTAAACCATACAACTTTAATCTTGCTGGAATTCACTCCATATTGCATTTTCTATGTGCTATTTTTTACTTCTTTTTAAGGCTTGGTTTAAGGTATTTCTGCTGAAGTAGTTATCTCTTAACTTTATTGTACTCCACCATTTCCTTTGCATGTTACAGTGATTAGCATCGTGTATTCCTATTGAAGTAATTTCTCTCCTTCAAAATATACACCTCTCCCAGACATTTGGACTCTCACGCTCTAACTTCTCCTTTATAGAATTGTTGATTTTTGCTGACAGCTTTTGTTAGACAGCTTACTTAATAGCACAGGACTCTTAGTTACACCAGAGGAAAAAACATCCAATTTGTAAAATGCCATACATACCAGTGACTTATAGATCTCTAAACTTTACAGCAGAGTTCATCATATAGAATGCATTGCTGTCTATGGAAAGAAAAAAAAAAGCTAAATACTTCACTGCCTTTGAACAACTTTTCCTGTATTTCAATTCAAACATATTCATGTGACCTTCTTCCCTGTTTTTTAAGAAAACAAGTTCAATAAAGAAAAATAATGGTTAAGGGTCTGGCACAATACTCTAAGGCCATCATGGATGCACTTAAGATGCACTTAAATTCCTTCAGTTTGGAATAAACCTCTTGATCATTGCTCACAGAGCATTGTACCTCATTCCCTTAACAAGAGACTTTTGAATATTTTTTTTTCTTTTACTTCAGATTTTCTAGAGCTATTCATTTTATTATAAGGGTTAAGCAATACTTTACCAATACTTTACCAGATGTACATAATTAGTTGTTTCTATCAAGTATAAGTGTGCATACATGAAGAGTAAAGTGCCCTTCTATCTTAACTGTAGGTTTTGCTTACTCACTGCATATTGTGGGTCATTTAACTCTAGATTATTCCATAATAGTCACTAATTTGGAATTTGTTTCACATATTCATTTTTTTTTTTTTTTGATTCCTATGACTTCCCTTTGTGAAAAGTTTCTTAAATTGAATTTTTGTTAACTCTTCTAGCTTAATGAACAGTTCTGAAGGCCTCTAGGTGCTGTACAAACACAAGCAACATTTCTGTTGACTTAGTAACTGTTCCTCATTGTTAGCATTTAAACGCATAATCACAGAATGATTATATGCAGGTGCATTTATTCAAGAGCTCTGGGAATCAGGGGTACAGGATACAGACCCAAATCTGACTCCAACCGGGATTCAAAATGGACATGTTTTTATACCCTTTCGTTATATAACTACATATTAATTATTAAACCCATATTGTTCTATTGTATGCATTTTGTAGTTGTCATCAGTCCCCCCCAAACATTGTTTCTCATGATTCTTAAACAATAATCATATTCAAGTAGCAAACAATCATTACAACTAACAATCATATCATGTGATGTTTATGCAGGTGCAGTTTCTTCTGTACATGATCTAGTAAAGACAAAACCTAACCTTTGTTTCCAGGGCCTACGTAGTTTTGGTTCCCTTCCCAGGCCTATCCAGGCCCAACCTTTTTCTGCCTCCCCTGAATCTATTGTATACAGTTCCCATGATATTAGAAACATTTTAACCCTATGCTGTCATCTGGGCTCCTCAAAGAGAACAAATAAAAACCTCCATGTTATATTGTCAGTGTCTACAAACCATTTCTGTCGAATGAAAATATTAATTGTTGCAAGTCAAAATTCTTTCATAATTGACCCCTAAAAATTAATAGCTAATAAGCCTTTTTTTTTCAGAGGCATTCATTGCTTCAACTTTTTCATTGTTGTCTGTTTTCTGTAATGTAACTTCTTCTCATCTGTGATAACACCACAGATTTTAATATCTATTTAATTGACCCTGGTGTAAATATAAGCATAGGCATATCTACTATGTAATGTAGCTCTTGACATAAAAAATGACACTAGTGAGAACAATGTCCTGATTTATCAGGGTACCTGGTACTTTACATAAACATAAAATGCTACAAAATCTGCAAGACAATGATTTGGACAAAAAATTGATAACCCCAAATAATCCAAAAACAATTTCGTTTGTTTATTTTTTTTCCACTAATCATGCAAACAGAATTGAGGAAAGAATGCATTTTTATAGCATTAAGATATGCGTTATTAAAAAATATTCTTTTTTACATGTACAAATATATGAAATCCGGTATTATTTTTATTTAGTCCACTACTTCTTTTTCATATTTCAAAGCTTAGCATGCTTTCACAAATGCTTTAAAGACTTGTGCCATCGACTATATTACAGGTCAGAAGTGATGCACCTATTATGTCCAAGTTTTCCAGTAAAGGATTTCCAAGTAGCATTCGTATCTCCAAAGATACAGTGTCTTAAATTCTTAAATTTAACTTGAATTGTAACAGCTTCACTGTGAGGATTCTTTTGAATTTTTTGTCACCTATATGAAACTTTTAAGACAGTAAAAATTCTAATCATATAAAGGAAAGAAAGGGTCCTGAAGTGTAGTCTGTTCTGCTCTGGTCAAGTATTTTTATCTGGGATAAACCATGTTGTGAAATATACTTTGTCTCTTGGAAGNACCAAAACCAAAACAAAAACAAAAAAACCAAAAACAAAAACAACAAAAACAAAAACAAAAACAAACAAAAACAAACAAAAACAAACGAAACAAAAAACAAAACAAAAAACAAACAAACAAAAAACCCTGAGTTGAATTTAACTCCAAAGCCAACATTATTATTTTTTAAAAAAATCACAATACCAAGTTTAGAATATATATATTATGGACTATATACTGAAGAAAAAAAAATATTCTGGTACAAATTCAGTCAATTTTTTTGTATACTTTGTAATTGCAGAACAAAAGGACAATTATATGAAGAATTAACAACCTCTAACTCACATATGTGCACACAGACAAAAGGAAAGCTGAAATACCAGACAGGGATAAATTGACTTTTCCTTTGTTAAATTGGAATTATTAGCTCACTGCAGAACTAAAAGGCTGTGCTAATTTGAAGGAGTGAGAAGTCAGCTAAGGCAGCTGATTTAATACTTGTCAGTAAAATTGTTCTTCTTTTGTCAGAACAGTTTTTATTCATTTAATTATTTCCTATATTAAGGTCATGATACCCCTACTTGGCTGGCATATGCATAAAAGACTTTTGGAAAGCATAATTCAGTTTTTGTTTCATTTATTTCTCTTGGATATTGTGCATTCAAAGTCTTTTGCCCCTGAGTATAATTAGCATGATTTTTTTATAATTCTCAGATCCCTCTTCTCACTGTGTTTGATGTGTGACAAACCTTTGAATACTTTTATCATTTCAAATTCTTATTTTTTCCCCACATAAATAAATATTGGGGAAGTCTTATTAACTAAAGACATCTATGAAAAATGGCTTACAAGGACTTACTTCATAGTAGATGGAGTGCTATGGTAAAAAACATAACTGCCAAATCTAGAAACTCCTGGGCTTTGTGTAGGGACAATTTACTATTAACAATGACTCATTTTCTACTCAGCTTAGCCTCTTTTCAAGCAATGGGAAAAGTAGTGGCAAACGCAATAAATATAAAATTCAGATTAAAAAGGCAAATTTCATGATTCAGACCTAGCTCACAGCATAATTACCTCAAAAAAGTGTCTGCCTTGGTAAGTTCTTTAACGTTCAAAATACTATATTTGCAGTATTCCCTGAAATGCATTTATTTTCTTTAGATTAATTCCTCGTTGTAACAACAGAGTGTGCTTGCAGGTCCTCAGATGTAGATCTGTCTGCACTGGGAATGCCTTTGTGGTCCATACATTCTTATGAATGCAACAGGAAAGGCATTGATGCAAATAAATTCTTCTTCCTCTCTCTTTGTACTCTTAGTTAATACATATTTCTGTATTTCTTAGGAAGCATCAGAGTATATGAATCAGTGAAAGAAATGGGGCGGATTATACCAGCTTTATTAATATCTTACTCCCCTTTTGCCGAGACATTTCTCCACTACCTTTCTTCAGAACCATAAACAATTTGAATTAATCTAGTCTAAAAAAAAAGGAAAAAAAACCCAAACAAACAAACCACAAAAAAACCAAAAAACAACACAAAACAAAACAAAACAAAAAACAACAACAAAAAAAATCCCAAACCAAACAAGCAAAAAAGGAAACTTGTTTTCCTTACCAGNCAAAAAAAACAAACAAGCAAAAAAGGAAACTTTCCTTATCCCTGGAAGATACAGAAAGATGGTATTCTAAGTGCTAGTCAAAGTCTTAGATCATGTTTATGTCAGGAGGTTGATATGTCAAGAGGTCAAAGGAGGTGATTCTTCTCTACTCATCTCACATGAGACCCCACCTGGAGTCTGCATCCAGCTTTAGGGTCCTCAGCACAAGAAAGACATGGACCTATTGGAGTGAGTCCAGAGGCAGACCAGGGAGGGGATCAGAGGAAAGAGCACCTCTCTTACAGTAAAATGCAAATACTTTTTTCTACCTCTTCCTCACTCCTTCTTTCTTACATGCCTTAGGTTCATCTGGGTCTGCTCCTGTGTGTTTTCTAACATGCTTTTTAAACTTTCCTTTTTTTGTTAGCCTGCAGCTCCATGCTACATCTCAATAAATATGTTGCCTTTTGTGGATGTTAGATGCTCTTAGATATGAGTTGCCTTTGTTCCTTCTAAAACCAAGCAAATTTTTTCTAGCTCCAGTCTGCAAGTCTTTAACTGGCATGTGGAAAGTTGCTCGTGATGAAGATGTCTCCTCTCTAGCCTGTGTCCCAGGTCTTCACATGCTATATCTGTATTCCCCCATGCTGCATCCTGGATCTCTTGATATGAGGATGCCTCATGGTATGAGCTCTCTGCTCTCACACCAGCCTTATTTTCCTCTATACTGCAACATTATATTTGAGTTGTAAGTATCTCATTGTAGCATAATTGCCTGCTACTGTCATCTCTAGAAGTATGATCACACCATGAAAACATCAACAAAACAAATTAGCTATAGATATCCCATGTCAATTAGAAAGAGGATTATTGCAGCTAAACCAAGAAAAACAAAGGTGCAGGCAGAGGAAAATTTCATACAGAGGTAGCCTGACAAGTTCTCCTGAGACTTCCAGAGTCAGTAAAAATCAATGAAAATACTTTGTATTGCAGGGCTACAGGGTAACAAAACTCAGGTTGAAGATACTGTAAAAAGTCTGTTTTGTTATGTAACTGTAAATACTGTACTGTGTTATCATCTAGTAGAGCAGACAATAAAGTATGTTGTCATTTTTTAATGTATCGATGCAATGGTTATATAATTAGGCTTTAAAATAAATAAATATATACATGTATGTCTTGTCTCCCTTTGAAGGTATTCATGACTTGCTTTTATTTTGTAGTCTAATTAATGCCATACTGAAGACATAGGAATATCTGTTTTGTTGTTTTATTTTTATTTGTCACATCAGTAGTTCTACAAGTGTGTTTTCCATCATGGTATGTTCTATGGAAATATATTAAAGTAGTATGTTTGTGGAAATTTAGGCTATATTTATCTAATGTTTTACCATATACTAACCAAACCCATTTGGAATATTTGTTCTTCTTTGACTGTCTTTTGACAAGAATGACTGTTTCTATAGGTGAAGATTGGCATACTGGAGTCTCAGAGGAAAAAGATGGTTGTGCTGTATAAGATGAGGCAGGCAAGGGGTTAAGGCTGGCAAGAGTGCATGGAAGGCAGTGGCCTTGGTGAGATAGCACAGTCCCACATGAGAGTGTCAGGGAATGGAAAGACTGATGTTTCCAGACACTTTGGAATGCCCGTGTGTGTGTGGTAGAGAGTGGGCTGGGCCTTGCTTTTGGTGAGACAGTCCCTGCCTCCCATGCCCCCCAGCCCCCAGTGTCTGTCAACCATGGCACACTGCAGGCTGCCCCTCGATGCCTTTTCACTGGTCCTAAAATTATGAGCCAGAAACACTTAGGTGACAAAAAGGGGTTACCTTTATAAGGATCCTTATGGTGCACAGCTTGCTGGATGGAAAGTGCCGAAGATGCACACGTAACATAAAATGGATACAATTTTTATATGTTTAGAAAATTAGCATAACTGACTATGAATCACCAGTTACAGGCATAAGTGATGAAGTAATTCATCCCTGGTTCTACCCTCTTCTGAATTCCCCCTGCACTCCCCCCTTAGATAGGAACAACACTTGATTTATGAAAACATGTCTCAGAGACCTGATTTCAACTTTGGCTTCGAGATAGCCTTACCTAGGACCCCTTGGGCTTGGAGCTGCTGGGGAATTTATTTTATCTTTCTGTATAATAGAGTAGGTAAACTGCTAGCTATGAATACAATAGGATACAGAGCTACAAATATATATGTAAGGAATATAGGGAATGTATAAAAGCAAAAAAAGGCAAAAATCAATTCCACATCACCCTCAGTGTTTCTAACCCAGCCCCTGAGTGTCCAAGACTGGATGTCCCATCTGAGAGGAAGGCCCATGAAGGGCCAAGGGTTTAAGAAGGGTCACCTGGAGACAAGCACATTGTTCTTTAACACTTCCTTCATCTTAGAGTTTTCTGTTACATCGTTGGAACCCAGGAGGTGGTAGCTATGTCTGTCTTTCTATATTTTTCCTGTCTTTTTGTCTTTCTCCCTTTCTTCTTCCTCTAACACTCTTTTCATGGAATGTAACATCAAATGTGTACAAACAAAACTTAGTTTACTAAGTTGAATGGCATTAAGTCAATGCTGTGATAAATGTTTTATGTTGTACTAAGTCTTTTGCCAAACTCCTTTGATTTTTTGTATTTTGCCAGAAAAACTTTTGTGTAATTTTCACCTCCTGAGAATATCTGGTTGGAATCTCTCCCTTGTTTCCACCCAGAGCAGAGGTACCTCAGTTTACCCCATAAATTTAAGTGTCCAGGGTCTTACAACATCTAGTGACAGTAACCATGGTAGTTGTGTGACCAAAACACTGCTCAGCAGATGCAGGGTGCTGTGGTGGGGAAAAGCATCCCCTGAAAGACCCTAGCCTTTGTCTTTGGGATCTGAGCACACCTTCCTGTAGCAAGTCAATCCCCAACACAAGCTCAGCTTAAAGAGTCCTGTGGTGGCCTTGGGGCTCTGGCTGTTGGCTGAGAGAGGAATAACAATGATCAGTGCGAAGGGGAAGAAATCTATAAAATAAATTCAGATGAAAAAAGTGTTTGTAAAGATCCTGATTTTGATGTAAGATGTTTACCTTGGTGGCAGGCAATTTGGAGCATTAAGCTGTGTAAACTTTTTATCTTCCAACAAATATTAACTTCTTCAGCTTTTTCATAGCACTTAATCATAGGTTCCTCCTTTCCCATGTTCATTTCAAACCTGAGAAATGTGTTTACTTTTGTAAGTATTAAGTTGCATGAATGCTTATAATATCTGAATGATACAGCACTATAGATGTCCACCTCCCAGTGTTAGTCTTAGTTTTTCTAAAAAAAAAGAACAGAAACAACTTTTTTCCAATAATCAGAGATTTTTGATTGATAGGTGGTTAAGGTGATTGCTGTAATTACAAAGGAGCAAAAAAAGGGAACATCTTTTGTCTTCAATCGAACACTTTCAAATGGTATTTAAAATATAACCACTGTTCAACTATCTTTTTAATGTGATTGCGTATTAATTCTTCTCTTTTTTCTCTTTTATTCTCTTTATCTTATTTTTATTTCCTCGTTTTCACATTTTATTTCATATTGAATGACATTTGAATCCAAGACAACATGCCTTGTTAAAAGAGACCCTGATTTGGGAAAATCTAATTCAAGTCACAGGCCAAATTTATTAAAACTTTTCCATTTAATTTTTTGAAATGTTTTTGAATCATCCTGCCACATTAGGTAGCTTGCAGTCTTCACTCTTTAAGTTATTGATCAAGCTATTTCAGAATATGCTTGATATTTAGATCATGTTCAATTTCTTATATTTTTTCTTAAGTACTTAAGAATAGTAGCTAATGCATGCTGAATGATTGCAATAAAGTGATATTTAGGATTCTTTTAAGATCTATTTATACTTGAATACTAATGTTATGAAGTCAGTTATTTTTAATCACTGTCCAAAGTTTTCATGAGAAGGATAGAACATTTGTTATTTCAATTGTTGTTATTTTTTGTTGTGTTTTTTGTTTGTTTGTTTGTTTTGGGTTTTTTTTTGTTTTTTGGGGGGTTTTTTGTTTGTTTTGTGTTTTTTTTGTGTTTTTTTTTTTTTTTTTTAATTTGGTGTGCTATTAGCAGAAAATAAATTGCATCTAAATATTACTTGATGAAAGTGAGCACTATCTCAGCTTTTGTCTTGCTGTTTATATTTCTTTCTCCCTGGGATTCTAATACTGCAAACATTATATATTTTTAATAGGTTCTTAGCTAGTTTGCTGAACATTGAAAATACCTATTTCCAAGCTTCAATGCATTTTTATCATTAGAAGCAAAGCAATAGCATACAACAGGATTTGTATCTCATGTGAGACACAACTCTACGTCCAGTGTCCTGCATTAATGAATGGGATCCTGTGTTTTATAAAAAGAAACATGTATGTCTTATGAAGTCATACATATCACCTTGCAGTCTTACTATTATTGGTATAACCGATTCAGATTACTCAGTTATCTCACAAGAAAAGTTTTGTTCCCCAGAAAAAATCCTGTGTGAGGTGCTATGAGAGATGGAATGGTTTAAAGTGTTTTCAGCATTATCTGTGGCCTTAATGGGAAAATGCATTTTATTTCATCATCCCTGCTACATGGAATGCAAGCTAATGTGATAAATTTGCATTCATCTCCTTGACCTTCCCTTGTACAGAAGAAATCAGGAGAAAATATCACCCGTATGATTAGTTTTTACAAGAGTTTTTCTGGCTGTTATTTGGACTCCATAACAGAGGTGGCTTTTTTTCCCCTTTTTGCATATTCATTCACGTTCCTGGTGAAATGGCATTGCACTTAATTTACATTGGCTAATCGGAAGATTTTCGCAGTTTTGACTACCGTGCATAATACAACAGGCAAGATACTTAACATATCTCTACTAAAAAGCTTGTAGCATGAGTTTAATCATGCTATTTAATTGCTAGGCTTAATTTGAAAATAATTGTTCACAGCAATTAAGTAAATGCCCCAATTGCATTAACAGACTTCCTAATTAGAAAGTACAACATAAAAGTGCTAATGTTGCTTCATTAGGCTTGAATTACTGGTTCTAATACTAGTTTTTTACTGTCTATACAATTTCTCTCTGCAGTAGAGTATCAGCCTAATAATGGTACTAGATTAGTAACAAATTTCCTGTTGTAGCACATTCATGTCCTAGCCAAATATGAAATGGTTTATTACAAAGAAGACTCAAGTTTATATTTTAAATTTCAAGTATAGTCTGAAATGTAAAGAAATTGGAGATACAGCAACATCAGATAAAATTGTGTAGGAGCTAATTGCTTTGAAGAAGAAAGCAAGCTTTTTCTAAGTTTAATGTCCCAATACATTTGCCACTTGCTATATAAGAAACTATATATGAGAAATAAATGAGAAGTAAAAAGATAGTAAATGTGGCTGCTGATAGGGTATAGTGATGACCGAAATAATTATGGCAGTATCACAAGATGTCATTATAGATGCCACATGAGATGTCATTAATGTCTTTAACTGTCAAGGCTATTACTTCTTTACAACATTGAAGAATCATTTCAATTTTTGACATATTACTGTAAATTTGTGTAAGAAGGAAGAAGGATATTTCTATTTCAATCAAGATGATTTCTTTTTTGCATATAAAAAATTTCAGTATTCAGTAGCTTTCATTCCGTATTCTAGTGCCATGGACTAGAGAAAGGAAAATGTAAAAGACAAAATCGCACAAAAAAGCAGTAAGAAGAAATTTGAAAGATTGTAAAAGTACATAAAATCATAAAACAAGCCCCTGCTTGTTTCTGTGTTACCTTCAAGCCTTCACTCAATTTCCTTTATTATTTCCCATACTGTCTCTTGCTTCAAATGTAAGGATGATTAAAAATAGGTTACTAAAAAAAAACATACTGTTATATTTCTTGTGAAATTCTGCCAGCTGTCTCGTGTGCTGATCATTAGTAGATAAATGTAGCATTTACAACATTTATGTAATTATGGATTTTAATATTTGTAAAAAAATGCTTATAGTTAGAGTTTGAGTTTTTTAGTTCTGGATTGCAACATCTTGTCTCCTTCATGCACGTATATGTATGTACAAATTCTAAAGCTCATAAACAGGAAAAGAATAATTTTGACTTACTACTCTCCCTCTAAAAACACAATGTCCTGATTACATGTATTTAATATGGCTGTGGAGAAAAAGTTATAAATATGTAGAAATGTTGCAAATAGACCATGGTGTTCATCTTGTGGGTCAAGAGGAGATTGAAAGAATTTTCCCTATTGAAACTCTTCTTGGTACTGAAAGACAATACAGCAAAGAATAAAAGTTAGATATGTATGTACATTTACACATATACTTGCTGAAATAAGTTCACCCTGATTCAAAAAAGCAGCAAAGCCTATCTTTATTTCTTTCCTGATTGTCAAAACACAGCAAAGTACTTAAGAATTTACTCTTACATTCTCTCTGTTGGTCAACTGTATTTAGCCAGGTTTTTTTTTTTGTTGTTGTTTTTTTTTTTTGTTTTGTTTTTAAAGTTAGTCAAATGTAATGAGGACCACTTTAAGTATTGTCCTGCCTAGCCAGGAGCTAATTTTATACAAGGACTATTTGTAACTGTAGTATATTCAGATGTGATTCCAGCTTCCGGAAGTGCCAAACTAACCTGGATTTTAATTAATTTCTAGAATGATATTCAACTTATTCTTCTCTCTTCCAGGCTAAACTAAGAAAAAAACTACAACACATACTGAAACAAATTTTCAATGCTGCAGTCCATCTTCTGTAACATACAAAAGTGAAAACAGAAAACTGTACATTTTTTTCTTCTTATGTTGTTGAGTTTTAACAGCCTTTGACCTTTTTGGAGGTCTTTGAGTGCTGCTATTATTTTGTCTCTGTTTGCTACTACCCATATCACGCAAAGAATTTCTTTTACAAGTCCATCAGTGCAATGGTCACAATATCTCGGGAGCCTCCTCCTGCTTCGCCTGGCCAGCCCTGACACCAGCCGCAGAAGAGGTACGGTTCAGTATCCTGAGATACCTTTCTGCCCCTGTGGGCTCTTTGTACTGTGAAAGCGTGAGCAGAGATGAGGAAGTGAAGAGGGGACTCTATGAGGGTTCAACCACTGTAGTTTATTGGCACCCTGCAAGGAGTAGCCTCACCCCCAGGGAGCCTGCCTCACAGAGCACAGGCGACCCTGTTTCTTAAGTATGGGGTGGAACCATGGGAGGGGTACAACAAAGGACCAGCTGGGTACAATTGGGGAGTGGCTCTGCATACAGCTGTCATATAAAGCGACCAACTAAGGAGGGAACAACTGGGATCCTGCCCAATCACTTGACAATCTCACTGGAACTTTCTAGACAGAGGGTGAGGCCTCCAAGTGACAGACAGGACCCAGGGCTTACATAAAAGATGACTGATAGGTAACAGTAACTGGGGTAAACTATCTGGGGATTAACATAGGGGGTACATGGAACGAACCATCACATTAATAGTAAATACAGACATCAACTGTCAGCCAGAGTTTTGTTTTATCTACCTATTTAATGAAACTTTTATATGACAGGAAAGTTATGGTAATTAGCATAGCTGAAATTTTCTTTCAGCCCCCATGTTTGTGCATTTTCTTTTACTTATTATTTCCTCATTTTATATCTGTTAGAATATGGGTCTTGCTGTGTCTCTGTAGTTGGTTTGTGATTGCAGCTAAGATTCCTTGCAAACAGACACCTCTACAGAAACCCTTTCAGTGACCCCTATAGAACTAAAAATTACAGCTTTTATCTTTCCTTTAGACAGTTTGAAAAATTGTTTTCTCCCTTTTTCTCTTACTCCTGAGCCCATAGATTCTTTCTGACATGATTAAAATTATTTGTATAAGGGCAAGTTCCAGAATCAGGCCTTGTATTTGTGTACATGCACTCACATGTTGACATTA
Organism: Sinosuthora webbiana; assembly: GCA_013397395.1. Lineage (NCBI taxonomy): Eukaryota > Metazoa > Chordata > Aves > Passeriformes > Sylviidae > Sinosuthora > Sinosuthora webbiana. Next base: position 248,009 of record VXBN01007467.1, on the reverse strand, counting down.
ACTTGCTTTTTCTCCATATTTATTGATTTTTTTTCTCTCCATATTTGGTCAAGGTGAGCAACATGACAAGATAAAAAAAAGGGAATAATAAAATAAGCCAGATGGTACTTCAATTTCAAACGGGAAATGTAGAGTTTAATGTTTTCCTCTGATTATGAATATAAAAGAAAGACAGGAAAGAAGAGTTTTTTTGAAAAATGGTGCTAATATAATATTGCATAATATTTAAACATATATTCATAGGAAATGGATCAGAATATATCATCTTTTGCTACTTTACTTATTATTAGATTTTGATTTGATGTCAGAAAGGTATTTTATGATAACCATTTTTTATGGTTTATGTTATTTGTCATCTGTCTTATGGAGAGTTCTTTCTCTTTTTCATCATTTAAATCTTATCTTTCTAAATGAGAAATTTTGGAGGGTAGGAGACCATAATAAAGTTTTGGAATGTTGCAAAGTTGATAATTTTAAAGCGTCTTTTTGAATAGGAGTGAAAACTAAATTAAAGCAATGTTCTCCCAGGGAAATCCTATGTATGGTCTCCCAGTGAAAAATTATTGAATGCCAATAGGTATAATGGGGAGATTTTTTCATGTGCTATGTTAAATTACATGTTATATGTTAAATTGAAAATCAGTCAGCTCTCTTGCCTCTCACTTCTCTCTCATAATTATGTCCCATGAAATTCCTCCAAGTAGGTCCCTGGGCAGTCCAAAGTCTGCTCTCATGAAATCTAGGATTGTAATCCTAGTTTTTGTCTTGTTCCCTTCTCTTGCGGTCTTAAACTCGAGCATCTCACTGCTGTCCAGACTGTCCCTGACCTTCACATTCCCAGCCAGTTCTTTCTTGTTTGTAAGTGGCATATCAACTTCTCAATCATCTATGTCAGAATGTCATCACAAGTACGTGCATCATATGCGGATTGTGCCCTGCTGTGTTGCCCCTTCAACTGATCCTAGAGCAAAAAAGCTGATCTGATTTCAGAATTATATAAGATATTTTGGCAGTCTGACAAAGTTTGAGATTTTTTCATTTTCTTTCTTGTGATGCACCATGGGAAGCATAATGTGAGCCAGACAGTTATGTGACTTTTCAGTCACATACTTCATCAACAGCTCGGCAGGCAGAAGGTGCTACTTGAAAATTATGAATATCAGACCTAAAGAAAAAATTTTCAGTGCCACTTAATGGTCATGATATGAAACAGTTCATAAGAACACAATAATGACGTCTTTGCTTCCCTTCACACTGGAAATTACCATTATACTATCAGATAGTTTTTACAGCAGCTTCAGTAGACGTTCTAGTAACTGACCTGGTGGTATCAATAGTAGCAGGATGTGAAGGACTATGTCTTCATGGGTCAAATTTCTTTAGATTAGGGGCTACTGGTGTAACAAAACTGCTGCAGACTTTGGTTATCCAGAAACTGCTGTGAAGCATCAGGATGACAGAGAGCTTACTTGAGAATTTATCTCATGCATCAACAGCAAACCAGTATTGAAATTTCTATTCCCCTGTTTATTAGCCTGCAGAAACCTGATTTGACTTTACTACACAGATTAATGTGCCTGAAATGATGAGAAAATCATTACTTTTAAAAAAATGCTGAAGGAAAAATTACATAATTTGCCAACTCGAGTTGTGCAGTACTTTACTCACATAGGTTTCCCAATTATACACAAAGGAGGAAACCTGGTTCCCATTGTTCATCCTATCCTTCAGCGATGTTTATAAGCATTGTTTTCTCTGATCATGCTGTAGAACTGTAGAACTCATGTCTTTAAAACTGTTTGGTTTTTTGTTCAGTTCTGTAAGTATTAAGGGTGCTGGTACTCTGCAATTTTGGCTGATGAAATCTTACCCTGAGCATTAAGAATTGCTGCAAATAATTACTTAATTGGTTGAAAAAAAAAAAAAAAAAGTCAAAAGCATGTATTTAGAAGAAGACATGGTGGCATTTCCATGTACCACACCAGAACTTTCTGTGTAGTTTGTACCCTGAAGTAAATTTGAATATTATATTTTCCTCCTTAGAAAAAAGATGGAAGAGTTAATGAGAAATGTGAGATGTCTCAGAAGTTTCTCTATGTGCAGAACTTCAGGATAGGCAGCTAGATGTCACCCACAAGATCTTACTTGCTCAATTTATGGGTGCCAATATTTCTACCTGCAAGAAAGGGTGCACTGTTGTTATTTTTATCTTACATATTAATGAACTTGCAAGGCCTGGTATTTTACATGTAGGAGGTTTGACTTTGTACACCCTTAAATAAAATTTTCTTATCACAGTTCTTCTAGATTTTAATAAATTCAATAAAAAATTAAGTGCATCTTACAGGAAAATGTAAATTATTTAAGATAGCATATTTTTAAAACAGAAACTGATGAAAAAAGGATTACAGCATAAACTAAACAAATTTTGAAAACTGTCTTGCCTCTAAAGTTCTGTCTTTTTGATTGATTGTGTAAATATCTATGTGTGGCTTTCTGCATGGTTACTTTTCTAATAAGTAGATTGGGATGCTGATTTAGAAAGACTCTAGGAGGTGGATGATGGACTTCTAGAACTTGCTCTTACAGGTCACTGTATTGGTAAATGGGAGACAATTATGGTGTTCATTTAGCACTATCACTTTATGCCACTTTCAGTGTTTGTTTATCCAAAGGTGATTTAAATAAGCTGTTTTCAATGGATTTTGATTTTTTTTTTTTTGTACTCTAAAATCTTTGTTGAGTTGGGTTTTTGAGCATTTTTTCCTAACAAATCATGTCAAGACTGTTCAGTTGTAAGCTTCAGATAATTTTGCTGTTCTGTCCTTCTCCTTTTCACACCAAAGAAACTCATTCCAATCCTTCTTAGCCTTCTTAGCCTTTAAATTCTCCAAATACCACCTCTTTTCTCCCCTTACTTCCTTTCTATATTTGACAAGTCTTGGAAGTCTACTAATGATTCTGTAATTCATGGTTACCCTAGCAAATATGGTGGGGCCATAAGAAGTACAGAAAAAAACCTAGAAGTTATTTGGTTTTTTGTTCAGTTTCCATGGAAACACATACAAAAATAAATCATCAGTTTTGTGCTTCCTTTCTTCTGACTTCTTCCCACTACCAGGGAAACCATATGAATTTTACCCCTCCAACTTCTGAATTTTGGTACTTTACTTCTTTGTCTAATGCCTGAGTTAATTTTGTGGACTTTGCCTGGGGAGCTTGGCTACAGAGCATCTTTGTATGATGCAGAAGTGCACTGACTGCAGGGATCTTGGATGAGTAAGGACAGGGACTGCAATTCTGCAGGAGTGCCTTATGTCAGAGGATTTGGAACTGATTTTTGAGGAGAGAAAGCAGGATATATATCAGGAAAAAGTGAGTATATATTAGCAGGCTATACATAAATTTTATGTTACAAGTACTACTGAACTGGAAATACACCTGGGAGAGAGCAACTCTATAACGTAAGAAGCAAAGCAGAAAAACTCTCTGCTTCAATCATTGTACATTACATTGCCTTGTACAAAAAGATATACTGTAGAGAAAGTTCAGTTTTGCAATCAGCTTCTTCAGAATAGTGAGAGTTAAAATTGCTCTTCACGTCTTCTATCACTGTTTCTGTGTTTATATATTTGTAGGCAACTGTATGCCATGACATGTGCCTGTTTCCTGTTAAAATGCTGTTTATGCTATCTGATAAAATGGCTTAATAAAATACTATCAAGTATATCTTATAAAACACCTCGATAAAAAGCTGTGGAATATACCTCATAGAGGGATGATACAATGCTGTGAAATTTACCTTATAAAGTCCAGGAAACATACATCTAGGGCACTGATCAAACTGTGAAACAAACTAATTTGAGTGGGATCTAGTTTTGCAGTACTCAAATATATTTACTTAGAAACTAGTGCAATTCTGATCTCCCAGTTGGAAGGGAAAGAGACAGAACAGCTGAAAGTCACCATTTTGAGCACATTAAGAAAAGGCATGACAGGCTTCTTGTCTAGGAGTGAGCTGGACCAGGAACTATAAATAGATAGGCAAAGTCAGACAACACTATAAAACACATTGTTCTTGTGACACTATAAATCAGTTCCTCAGATTGACCTAAATGCAGTTTATCCTGTCCAGGCAGGAGGAGAATAACCTTAAAAATACCAGTGTGTATCAGCACATCATGGATGTTTCATTTGGAGAAAAACCATATGTTAGCCTGTTATACATTATTATTCATATTACACACAAACAGTAAAAAAAATAGGATTAACTTAACAGAAAGAATGCTGTTTCAGACAGTGTCTGTGCTTTGTAGCTTCCTTAGAGTTTGTTTTCAGAATCTGAAGTCAAGAAAATAGTAAGGACTTTAAAGAGAGATCTATCTCATTGTCAGAATGATAATGGTCTTCTTGTCTGTGGGTTTTTTTATTCATCTGTGCACTGCTCACAGTAACGTACAGCTTTCTGATTAAAATCCAAGTCAAAATTTATCCCTGCTTCTTTATTGTATAGATGTGTGATAGAAACATCTCCCCGAGCTCCAAATTTATTGTTGTCTTCCAATGAATTTTCTCTCCTTTGCTCTTGTTCCAGAACTGCCAGGTATCCTAGGTGTCACTCCTCTATACTCTTCCATTCTAAGTGCCTTCATTATTCCAGCAGTTACTTACAGAGTTTTTCTAAATATTTTCCTCTCCCAAAATAAAGGTGACCCAGGATCTCTGCTGATCTCCAAGGAGTTTCATGATGCATGGCATAAAACTCAATATTACGACTCAGATGGGGAAAAACTTCTCTGTTCCTTTGATTTGAGCTAAATAAGAGCATTTGAAGCATTTATGAGCAACAAGTAATTAATCAATAATGAGAGAACTAGACCTTCAGGATTACTGTCAGCAATACAACAGACCACAGTAATACATATTTATGACATGTTTGTAAAAGACCTACAGAATTGTAAACACACCTCAATGTCTAATTTCCCCCAAACTGTAACATGCAGAGAGTATTGCAGACATGACCCCTGTAGTGGATATTAAACATAAACTGGCCTTGATGTTAGTTTATGTCATAGATCTGTGTATGACCACTGGAGTGCTGAACACCTGTTGGGGCGCCACAGGCCTGCAGAGGGAATTTCCCATGCTCGTGGTTTTTATATGCTTGTTATAATCCCATAAGAATATGTAAACTGTAATATTATTTAAGTCTGTTAGTCAAAGTAAGCAAAATTTTTAACTGTCTGCACTAACCCATTAATTAATCTTGAGCCAAAAAGTCTTTTAGTTTAAAAGCCTAACCTTGTTAGATTCTTCAGGCTTCGAAGATTCAGGAGGAAGTCTGGCTTTGCAGTATTTTATACCAGAGGCAAAAAGACTATACTATGTAGAGAACTAGGAAACTTAAAGGCAATATCCTGAAATACATCAAGTCAAATACCAAGAATGCATTTACATAATACTTAGATTTAATTTGATGATTGCCTGGGTTATCTTAGGAAGGCTTATACATTTTGTTTTCTGTTCATTGAATTTACTGTTTCAAAAGGAACAGCTTTGGGAAAGCTGGAGAATTAAATCCCTTTATCTGTCCACTGAATTAGTTCAACTGTGGGGACAGTTGTACTTATCTGTTGGACTTTAACCAAGAGCTATTCAACAGAGAAGGTGCTTCTGTCTGCTGAGACTACTGACAAGAATGCCAACAGGGATACAACTTTCTGGGCCAGTAACTTCAAAGAGAACTGTGCTTTCATTTCAGCACCAGTTAAGGATGTATAGCCAACGATTTTGCAAAAATCTGTGCCTTGGCATTACTTTAAACTATCTTCTGCCAAATGTTGTCGACAGCAAAAAGGTTAGAATGTGTAAGGGGTTCTTTAAGCAATAAAGAGATGTTTCTGGCACAATTTCCCAGCCATAAATCTGAAAAAAACCTTCTTGCTTCCCTTGAGGGTCCTTGTAAAGCTAGACTCCTAAACTCAGAAGTGCTGAATCTATGTACAACACCAAAAAAATCAACTGTCTGTCAGAAAAAAAAATACAGAATAGACTTGTGCAAGCTCATAAACTACATCAAACTGTCATCTGAAGATGAGGGAACATATGATAACAAAGAAATGTGTGCATGATTTGTGGCAATATGGTGTGGAATTGCAGACCTGCTAAAAGAATAGATGACATAGATTTAATAGATGTCTACTTTGAATGAAAGATCAGATGATACCAGGCAATGAAATACATCTGTGCAGGTAATTTCCTTAGCAGATTAAGTTTTCTAAAATTCTACTGCCCCCACACTCTTGTTACTTATTTGTTGTTTCTCTGATCATGGACTGTAGAAAGGCTTTTGTGCTTGAATTTGTATGCTTTTTTTCCCCAGCTATATCAATGTGTCTATGTAAAAGATTCTTGTCTCCCAAACAACCTTGTCCTTTGTATTACTATAATACTTAAATAATCAATCAATCAGCAATCAAGAAACCATTGTGCCAGGCAAAAAAAAAATGAAAGCAAATCTATGCCGTGGAGAGCAATCCTCTGGATACAGCAATGATCTTACTCTGTGTGAGGATGTAAAACTCATTACTCGTTATCGTAAATTTTGTCTACAGCAGTCACTGAAAAACCTGCTTTCTCCATGGTCAAACTTTTTACGTTATTGTCTTCTGTCCTCCAATGACATGAAACCTAGATCAGACCAGCCATACAGGCTCTGTCCCTGCAATTGCAGGAGATGATCTATGCATGTGAAAAAATCCAGGAGATGAGATGCATAAGCAGGAGAGCAACAGTTTTGCTATATGCATAAATGGTATGCTTTAAAAGTGCCAAATGAATATATATAAAACATGATAAATTTTTACACATTAAAACACATTTTAAGCTATGAAACTATGTTCCAAGTAAAAAATGCATTTCAGAATACCGTACCTGAAAAGATTTCATAGTGTGTTGAAAGACATGCAGTCATGCTGTTAGTTTTCATGTTTCTACATGACAAAAATTAAGTATTAGCATCTAAAAAAATTACATTCTGTTGATAACTAGCAGAATATGTTTGAAACATTGAAGAATGAGAACAAAAAGGAAATTGCAACAGTTCACATTGCTTAATATATGACTAATCATAATTTATCCAGTTATTTTTAATAACTATAGCTTCACAAATTCAATATCAAACAACCTTTCATTGATTTTTTTTTTTTTTTAAATACAAATTTTTAGAATAATATTTCAGTTCTTATATGAATAGGGAATGGCAAAGTATAATTTCTTGGCCTACTGTCTTATCTTAGGATATTGCCTGGAGTCTAAATGGCCTTCTTGAGTGCCATGTCAGCAGTGTATGTAGGATTCTGGAGCTCTAACACAATTTTTTAAGTGTAATGAAAGCAAATTTAACAGAATATAACCAAAAAATCTCTACTCTGGTAGACCAAATGGACAAACATAAGCACACTGTCAGTGGTTTATGAAATGGCAGAAGCTGAAATTTAAGTATGTGATAAGAGCCAGTTTGTTGCCATGAAAGACATCATTCAGGTTTCTGGATAAGTTTACTGGATATTACTTCGATAAATTAATTTATATAAAATCTAGTATCAAATTTGATCACAGCTTGTCTTATCTGAGAGTGAAGCCTATGTCTGGCCAGTGATTTAACTTTGTTCCCAAGAAGATTTACTTATATATTAAACTGTACACACTTGGCATTGACTCACATGAATCAAGACTCACTGCAACACTTCATTATAACAAGGAAAGTTAATGACTTTTCAAGCTGCTGTGGGACACAGACAGTAGTAAGTAATAAAAAGAATGCAGATAAAAACAATTACGATGATTTTGGGCAACATACTGAAGTGTCACCTATGAAATGTGGATCTTGTCAAAGGAGCTATGCAAATCAAAGTTTTACTCAAATATCATGTCAGAAGGTAAACAATAAACCCAAGAAAATTACCATGAATGCTACACTGTTTAAATAACATGAAAACCATTATATTTTTTGAGAACAATTTCTATTTATTTCACTTCTACACCTGCTATGGTAAATAGGATTCTTGTGTTGTTGCTAGAGGTGTTGGAAATGTAGGAGTGCTGATTCCATAAGAACTTCCATCAACTTGCCCATGTTGTGCCACCTCACACACACCCACTCAAGCTGAGTGAGAAGTGACACATGACATTGGGCATTGGGTGTCCGCATGGTCCCTCTGTTACACATCCCAAGCATCAGCATCATAGAAGACTCTAATGCTTATGTGGCCTTCTGTACTCCTGCTTTCAATCCTGGAGTGAAATGAAAGAGTGGAATTTGACTCATCATGCAGGGAAAGCTGTTGGATAGACAAAACCAAAGCAATAGTAAACTCTAGATTTTGAAATAGTAAAAGCTGAAAAAACTATGAATCATGGCTGATACTGTGAGAAGCAATTAAGAAAATCAAAGCTGGCCTTAAAACATTCAATTTAGTCACCCTGATATCAAATATACAACAATAAACATAAAGCAATGATCTGTGCATCCTAGTTTGGAATGGTAGAGGCTAACAGAAAATACTCAACATTAGATTTGTCCAAGTATTTGTGTCCTGACTGATCCCCAAATACCTGAAAGCATTTAATTCTGGTATGAATGTAAGGTGGATCATGTTACATCATGGCCAGTCTGTGTTGTGGGAGATCCATCCTATTTTTCTGCACCCACACTCCAAATATTCTAATCATCCAAAGTTTAATCACTGTTCTTCTTCCCAAAACCATGACAAGACTGCCAGGATTAGAAGGAAATAGTGAGTTTCTCCTTCCAGAAGAAAGAGAGATATTTTGAAAGAAAAAGCACATACACAAGATATTGTTAAACAGGAAGATGTCAGTGCATTGCAATGAAAAGCATTTAAGACAAAATAAAATCATCTGCCTGACATATATTGGAAGCTGAATGATTCTGAAGCCAGTAAATTTGGCTAATTTTGAGGGAAACATAGCTTTTATTTTCATTTTCATTTCAAGGAAATAAATCTAATATGGTCATCTAATATATGAGTGAGGACTCCTGTTCAAAGAATTATTAACTTCCTTAGAAGTCACTATGAATATAAAATTGAAGATCCATGTCAAAGAAACACAGAATATACATATTTGGATACCCAATATCTACAATGAAATTAATAATATATATATATTTTTTCATCAAGAAAGAACAGACGGCTAGGTCAAAACATAATGTTGCCTCTGGGAAAGCAGAACATGTTCAGAGACCTAATAAAAGTGTTAGCAATAGTCTCCAAAGCTGCAAGCAATAGTCCCTTTATAGAGTCATTAATGGTGTTATAATTACTCTGAACAATTTTTACAATACTCGTGTTCAATCACATAAATAACAAACTAATGGATGTGGTGACTAATTTTTTGTAAAGCACTGAGCTGTAACATTAACTTCTAAAATCAAATATTAATCTTGATTTTCATCATGTATTCATTATTAAAACATTAAAGTATTATTAAAATGCTTTGTATGCATTTTTTTTTTGTTTGTTTAAATCTAGAAGTCTTGCCCTGTTCTTTCACAGTGAGTGTCTGTACAAGTGGTTTAAGTGCCTTTTGTCTTTTTTCTGTCTTTTCCTCAGAAGGGTCACCTGTCTTCTTTACTCCATTTCATTCTGCAAGTTTCTCATACATCACCTTTTTCTTCTACATTTCTTTGATCCTCTATTAACTTCTTTCAGGGCTAAATCCTGATTATGGAGTGAATTGATGTTTACATGTCAGAAATTGAGGCTGCAGATAAGTCCAAGCCTAGATTTTCATTGCCTGCAGTTTTTAAGGCACATCTGTTTTTGTAGGCAGTACAAGTGGGAAGCAGAATACACAAATTTACATCCACTAGCCTTAGGCACTCCAGTCTAATAATGGAATATCTACTGGATGTGAACCTATGAAAGATAACCTTCAATATGTGCTCAGAGGAGAGACTGATGAACTTTCTCATTAGACTGCTGTGGGAATTTGTACTACAGCTGTGACTCTAGTGGTGTACATACTTTATTTTAATGGAAAGAAAAGTTATCTTATAAGAATGAGGCTTCAGTTGCTGCATCCTCTGTAAAACATAGCAAATCATGTACATTCAATTTGGCAGTGAGATGGAAAGTAAATAAAGAATATGCCAAAGGAGGGGCTTTGGCTAGTCCAGAGGCATATAGCAGAAAAACAACTAGGCCAACTCCTCAGTGTTTATTAGTTAACCTATCCCTGCACATAACCAAAAGAATAACATATTTTGGAATAAAGTAACACTTTAAACACCAGAATATTAACTGGATTTTAGTAGGAAACGCTTTCACTCTTTCACTACCAACACAACCCCCCTTCCCTCCCCACCCCCCAATCCCATTTCTATTGCAGTTTGCAGAGACTGACAAATATCAGCAGTCAGGGCACCAATTGTTGCCTCATCTTTCACAGTTGTGCAGGGGAAGGTGTTGATGTACAGCTTTGCCTGATCAGATTTACTTAGGGAAAACAGGCCACTCCATAAGATGCTTTCTCAGAAAAGGAACAGGAGACTGAAATATTTTTGTTTATGGAGTAAAGAGTCTTTCCTCTGGTAAACTGGGGTTTTTTTGCTTGTTTTTGCAAGTATTTGTGTGGTGATATTGATATTGTTAGGGTTCCTTGTTTGTCTTTTTTTTTTTTTTTTTTTTTTTTTTTTTTTTTTTTTTTTTTTTTTTTTTTGTGGGTTTTTTTTTTTTTTTTTTTTTTTTTTTTAATCAGGTGGTATTTATTGCCTGTATCAATAAGGCAACCTATATTTGTGTTTTCAGTTTAAAATTTGGTTTGGTTTCAGAAAGCAGTGAAGGACAATGCATATTTGTGGTAGTCTGTTTTTTTTGTTGTTGTTGTTGGTTTTTTTTTGTTTTTTTCCATTGGTCAGCAAAGCAGGGTAATAATATTTTTTAGCTATAAAGGTCTTAAAATCTGCTTGTAGTCTGGTAAGTTAATAATTGAATGCAATTACGAGGTCTAAATAATTCTGGTGAAAAAAGATATTTCTTGGTAAAAAAAAAATAAAATAATTAGTTGCTTTAAGGAGATCTGTAAGTTAAGCCTTTTGCTGGAAAAGAAGGTTATTTTATGTCCAAAGTTATCCAAGATCTTAACTATAAGATCTAAGGAGAGAGAGGAAGAAACTAGGCCTTTGCACAAGGTTCAGATTGTATCCTCCGTTGGGTGTCCCTAATCTGCTGAAGGACAAGAGAGTGGATGTCTCAATTTCCTTTTAAGGACTACCAACTTCAGCTTGCTGCAAAGCCTAATCTTTCCAGAAATGACTGCGTAAAATAGGAGATTTTTTTCTGATATGTTTATTTGTCATGTTGAAGAGTTGAAGCCCTTTGCATTGGAATTTATCTGTCTGACAGTTATGAAAACCTGTTTGATGTTGTTTCTGGCACTGCTTACTATGACTATAAATGATGAGACTGAAGTACTAAATGTGCAAGAAATGTCTGCTGATCTATGCAACCAAATTCCTGAAAATTTGAAAGAAACAAAATAGATGGGAGAAATTCTTTCCTTTCACTCTTTCTCTATGCAGTGTTTTTAGATAGTCACTGCTCTCTATATTAAATTCTATGAAATATACGCTAGAATTTATAAGGGAAGGGTTGATATTCTTATCACATATTATCACTGACTGATCCACTGTCACCGGTATGGGACACGAAAGGAACCACACCACTCAGGTTCAGAGGTGAGCAGAGAAAGAGAGAGTTTATTATCATTTTAGGACTTAAATAGAATTTGGGATTTGATCAAGGATTGGTAGACGGAAGGAACACCTCTCTGACCCCAGTGGTCAGTTCACCAGTCCATCACAGACTGGTATGAAAACAATCTACTTGTTTATGGTACATTCGTGAGAGACTCCACTAGAAATATGTAAATAGTCATCAGAAGGCTAAAGAACAGGGCGACAATCCACAGATTTTTTTTTTTTTAATCTGAGAACTAGAGAGTTTGTTTTGGTTTTTTGTTCTAGGTTTGGGCTTTTTTTGTGGTTTTGGGTTGTTTTTTTTAATGTATCGAGATATCTATAAGGAATTAAATTTTAGGATTCTTTTCAGTATTTCCCTCGGCCTTGCTTATATGTATAACTGAAAAAATCTGCACTTAGTCTCCTCTGTGTGCTGGAGAGATTAACCTCCTTGGTAAAGCAGGAGATAAAGCAGCAGTCTAAGGAGCTGGGAAGATTGCTTCTATCCAGTTGTAGCCATTTCCTTTAGTACACGTTTGAAGTTACACCTCAGTTATATAGTGTAACATGAGGTGCATCCTTTTTCCCTTTTTTTTTTCTCAGTCTTTTTTTGGAAATGTATGAGATGTGTTGTCTTCCCATGTTGGTGTGGACCCCTTCAACTGTGGAGTATTAACTGCCCTAAATATAGCTGTTGCCTAGAAACCCCATTATACTCAGGTAACATAGCAGAAAACCTAAATTCTGCCTGACATTAGTATAATTGTGTCTGCCCTGTGCATACACATGAAAACTGAAAAAGGGTAGTGCTTATAGTAAGTATGTGATGTCTGTTGTATTTGAACTTTCAATGTATTCTTCCTAATTGTGTGGGTAAATTGTAATAATTGTACACTTAATCTCCATCCACTTTCAATATCCTTGTTGAAACGTCTTATTTCTATCTTTGATTTGTATTGCCTGGGAATGTAGTTATTTTCAATTATATATATTTTTTAAATAAATGGTACTGTTTGCTTTTTTCTGACACTCAAGATATTTATGCTTTGCATTTTTTCTCTTGAAGCAGAAAAGTCATGAAGGTATTTGTAGTTGTTTAGAAGGCAAGGTGGGAAATAATTTAAACAGTGCAAGGATTCTTCCTGCCTCAGCATTTCCCTTATGTGACCTTTAATAAGGAAGAGTTCTCCTTTGCTGTAGAGCCCTGCCTAGAAACTGTTGTAGAATGAGAGGACATAATTATAACCTAACACAGTCTGTGACTTAAACATAATCACTAAAAAAAAACCCAAAAATATTGTTTTACAGGTTCGTGATGGAAAATATTTTGTATGTAGTTTTTTGTGTGCTCTTTAAATGAACTGCTTATCATTTTCATTAGAATAAGCTGTCTAAAGTTTTCCTTCTGTTTGTTAATCAGCTTTTACATATTAATTTAACACTTACAGGAGCTTAAAAAGTCTTCTTGCTTGTCTTATTGTTTTCTGGGGTATGCAAGTAGTCACTTTGATGTCTTGATGTCGTTTGACTGTTAAGAAGCAGATATCTTCAGCAGAAGGGATTTTGCTGGTTGAATTGTAATATTCTTGCTGTATAGATAGAAAAAAACGGTAAGCATGGAGGCCAGACGCTTAAAAAGTTTGACTGAAAATTCAGTTGAAAGTAAGCATGGGTACTCAGTCGTAAACATAGCTAGACTGAATGGCTTTCAGAATTTTTGTAATGCAATTTTATGGTATTTTAGCAGTGCCAAAATTTTTACTGCTAAGTCTGGAACATGATCTGGACTATCCAGATTGCATTCTCTCTTGCTAGGTAAATACGTGGCTTATATTCTGAAATTGTTTTTGTAACTGCATAATGTATTTCTTGATGAGATGTATGGTTTTGTTGTGCTTTATGTTTTTTGTTTGTTTGTTTGTTGGTTGGTTTTTTTCCCCCCAGTTTCCTTAATACATTGAAGGTGGAATTGACTGAGCTAAATATTTGAGTTTCTCAAGTAGTGTCTTCAATACTTGAGAGCTGAGCTTAAATACAGTATTGTACATACCCTCTAGATCTTTTGCAAAAGTTCCTAGAAGCCTTTTATTTCTTGGAATAATTGCTAGAAATGCAGAGAGTTTATTTTTGCCAAAGAAATTTAATCCACCTTTTTTTAAAAGATCATTTTCATATGTAGTTTCTCCTTTAAGACTTCAGTTCCTGTTTACTTGTTTCAGTAAATACTGGTTTGTGAAAAGTGTTGTGAAATTACCAGCTATGCTACTTTGCAGCCTGCTTAATGAGCTGCGAATTTTAGATTTTTTTTCTCTACTGCTGGACTATTCTGAAAACATGTCCTGATACTAATACTGAACCTTTCAAAAATATGGCTTTAGTAATTTCGTCTTCATCACTGCTTTAATTTGATTTGGGACTCTTCTTTTTTCCCTTTAACGTACTGCATTAGGGTTTCTCTTGGGAGTTTTTTTAATCTATTTAATGTGAATCTTGAAGCAGGGGTGAAAACACCTCTCTTTCAAGGCTGTAATATCAACACATCAAAAACAGCAGCAAAGGAAAGCACTCTAGTGCTTTTTCTCTATATAACCCATATGCTATCGAGAGGTGTTTGTAGTCTATGTGCTATCCTATGGAAACTAAAATTTTCTCAATATTGACAGAGCTTTACAGCTATGATTAATGTAAAAAGCCTGACTACTCTTACACAGTGCTAACTAAGGTGGCACATTGTTTCTTTTGGGGGAAATCCCTTCTTATGTAAAAATAAGTATGATGTCTGGCACAGCAGGTCCCTTGGTATTAGTACGGTTGAAGCTCTTTACCAAGACAGCAATAAAGCTGTTGAGGTAGAGTTTTCCAGGGCCTCTGTGGCACTGCTTTTCTTTCATTTCTCTCATGTTGTTAATCCCAGACTGTGCTCTGTACCTGCAAACCCTGATAGTGTTGTTGTAGCTGGTTCATGTGGCAAGTGACTGCCACTGATATGAAATTCATCTTTCCCCCTCTCTAGTTATTTTTTCTGTGTTTTGTAGATTTGAGTTTGTACTATTTAGTGCATATGAGACTGGACTATTAAAGAGTAATGACTCATAACATTTGCCCGTTTGTGCAAGTGTCAGGGTTTTTTTGCTGAGGCCAGGTTTGCATCCCTGGAGGAAGGAGGTGAGGTTTTGGGTGTGTAATGGCCAGTCTGCCTAAGACAGAGGGTGAAGTTAGAAGCCAGGCTTTAAGGCATTTAAGAGGCAAATTCTGCAAAGTGAGATGGTCCCACTTGTGATGCAAATTGCCATCCCTTCATGGGCTTTTTGACCTTGCATTTATGCAACTTTTCTCAGGTTTATTTTAAATGTGTGGTTTTCTTTTCACTGATTGCCTGTTCCTTTAACACAGACATGCTCTGGTTTTTTGCTAGTTTACTGATGCTGTTTTACACCACAACAACACAGACTCTGATCTTCAGAAGGCTGAAATGACTCCTTTATTTTTGGGATGTGTCTCCCTTATATACGATTTTACACAGACCAATCTGACTGGTGACAAAAAAGCCAACCTCTTCAATCAGACCATTAGTCAGACCAGAGGAACATCAAGAAGTCCCTCCTAGGAAAAGGAATGAAAAACAAAGTTACAGTTACAAAAACACTTCTCTTGTTTACAGAAAATTCCCTGGGAAAAGAATTTCAGGAAACCAAAACATCTCAGGCACGAAACCAGGGCTACAGTTTACAGCACTTTAAAAGACAATAAGCTAGTTATAGTAGTTATTAGAGTATGAAAGAATGATCAGCATTTCTAGTCATTAGGGTTAGCTGGGCAGATGAAAACAAGGCACTTAAATGTATTTAGACATAGGGGTTATCCAAGTTTGCCATGCATGTCTTCAGGGAAATAATGAGTTATTGATGGAGTATCAGAAGAAAATATTAACAGGAAAATGAAGCAGAGAAAATTGAATTATGGGTTAATGCTCTTCATTTGAAGCAAGAGCTGGAAGCTCTGCTGATTAGGTAGTGTTGTGACTTCAAGGATGCACTTGAGAAGAAATATGTGAAGTTTGAAAGGGATATGAGAAAGACAGCCTCCATGATATGTAGTGTGTTGCATAACTAAACACTTAGTATGTAAAGCATAGGAGATTATTTTCTAAATAGTACACATTTCAGGAAAAAAAAAACAAAAACAAAACCCTCATTAACCTTTCAGAATTTCTTGGAAGCTTATGGCCAATATGTACAAGCTTATAGAAGGCATCTTGCAATAGATCTCTGGAAACAGCCCTACAGTACTGGTAATAACACTGCATACTAATTTGATTGATAGTCTATTGATGTCTTCATTGGCACTTTATTTACAGATAGGGAGACTAAGGTTTGGTTTTTTTTTTCCCCAATTCATATAAAAATAGTAGAGTACATACCTGTAATTGGCCACTATTGAAATTGATTAAATGCACAGCGTTTTTCTATGCATCTCATTCTACGAGATTTTTTCCCTCCCGTTACAGTGATTTTTACTCTAAACTCTTCTTACTAAATATTCACCTGAAACTGTGGAGCAAAAAATTTCTGCTGAAGGGAGACAGCATGCATTAAACTATTATTATTAGTCAGATTTAGAGGCTGGAGGTAGATGCCTAGAAAGATAAAATTAATTCTTGTCATGACTGTTTTGGCATCAAGAAATTTTATTGGTTTTACTTCTCAGTCTGCAGGGAGAAAGGGATGCTACTTTAAAAGACTCCTTTTAGCACCTAGGTTAATACACTACACAGCTTCAATTGGAAGATGATATATAAAGGTATAAATATTTTTTAAATGGTGCATTAAAAAAATCACTGAATCCAATCAGGAACTGTTGCCTATTTCTGCTTTCAGGTGGCTCCCATAAGGGGAGCAATACAGCATCAAATTGCTCTAAAAAGGGAAGAGACTGATTAGTTTACAACACTATATATACATGTATGTATGTATATAGTGTATATAGGCTGGTTAGCATATGTTATTGAAACACTCTGTTCTTCTGGAAATATCAGCATTAAGGAAGTAGTAAATATTTGAAGATGCTTTAGGGTCTATGTTTAGGTAGATTTCTACACATTTCAGGAAAACTCTTTGCGTTAGGGTGTCCTAAAGCAGTTGGGTGTCCTTAAGCAGTTAGGTGCCTTTAAAATGTACTGTTCAGGTAAGTGGATTTCTCTGTCTATTTCTATCATCTATTCTAAAATGACTGTGCTGTCATTCTTTAGGATTAATCAATAGGTATCCTATAGGGCTGTAAAGGGGTACCTTTATGCTAGGTGAAATTTTGCTAGAATGAAATATGACTTTTGCCAGCACTTGTAGGTCAATGTTTTCTTCCCCTTCGCTGAAGATGAAAAATAAGAATAAATCTAAAATTGAAATTCTTATCATGTAGTACAGTGGGTTTGCATTTCTGGCCTGCCTCTCTCTTTCCTTGCTTAAAATTTTTATGAATGCCTTTAGAAAATGTCTGAATCTTAGGTTATAAATAAAGGATTAATAAAGGATATTATTAGTCATCTGGGCAATGCCAAACTTTTGATGACATCTGAATTTTTATGGTATTTGTGCCTTGAGAAGTATTGTTTGGGGATTTTATGCTTATGGCTTTATTGATAAATTAAATGAGTCTATGTGGATGTCATGAGTACAACTCTACTGTGTCAGTTAGCCTTAATGCCAGAAGACTAGACTCTTAGTCTTTAAAAATGTAATTGCTGTTTCTAAATTGGCATTTGGGAGTAGTTTCTGAACACTGCCAATTCCTGAATTGTGCCCAAGAATAGTTTGGGAGAGCATTGTTTAATCCAGGCCAAAACCATGCCAGACAGTTCTGTTGTAACAATTAAAAAGGACAGATAATTGAATTCCAATGCTGTGGAACTCTTAAAACTTCTAATGGAATAGTGCATGTCTAGCCAACATAATTAGCTAAAAAGTGTTTTGGTTTCTATGTTTCAATGTGTCAGTTAACTTCATAACTGTCACTTATCGGGGCACACACAAACTGCCTTAATGAGGAAACACGTAATGAATTTAAGCTGTAGGCAAAATAATTGACACAGCCTTGAACAGTTTGGTTCACCTGTGTGGCAAATCAACTCATGATTTTGTAAAATAGCATGTTTTCTTTGTTTTTATTTGTCTTCTCTTTGTTTTCTCTTAATGTTATTTTTCATTATGTTAGACTATTTCAAATGTCAGAGTGCTAAGAGTTGGATAAAAGTACCTTTAGACTCAGGATTAACCAATGGTGAATATCTTGCACATACAGTCTTCCTAGTTATTGGTCTTCTCACATTTGTTAAGGCTATAGGTCTTTTGAGCATCTTCAGTGGGAGCAGAAACTGAAATCAGAACTTCTGGCTTTCAGCTAACAACGACATGACAACATGTGTCTTCTGTGAAATAGTGATCAAGTATGTTTTCCCACTGCTGTACAAATTTCAAGTATTTATATATCAGGCATTCATGTTCAGTCCTTAAATGTTCATCATTGTTTCTTGAGCACCTAATTGGTGCAATTATAGGAAGAATTTTATAGCAAAGAGTTGCCTGCTATAACTGATACACTGCTATCATATGGAATTTGTTGAAAAATAGAAAATGTTAACCTGTGGAATAGAATATGTTTCTGTGGGACTTCATCTTCACCTGTTTGTGTTGTGGAAGCTTGTCATCCCTGTTCTGCATATTATACAGACATTCAGTTTTCTGGTTTAGGGGAAAAACATGAAATTATTGTCTTAAATTTTTCTGAATATTTGATATAACTAAGAGTCCCAGAATTTCTGTGAGGAGCTGATAAACAAGAATGGTCTAAGTGTAATATGGGCGGACAAACGTATGGCTTTCAATTAGCTTTTCAGTGGATCATCAACTATGAGAGGCATAATATTTTAAGGGAGGGCAGAATTATAGAGCAATGAAAACATCAGCCACCAATATAGTTTATTAACAAAGGATTTCTGAAGTGATAAAGAACCATTTGGGGAAAAAAAATCTTTAAGAAAGACAGGGGAGAAAGGGGAGATTTGGGTACAGTTTTATGAATGATTTAAATATACTGTTACGAGATGCAGTCAATCACATTTCCAGTGTCAGCATCAGCACTCCTTGGTCTGACTGAAAGTTAGCTGTGCAAAATAAACAAAGCTTGCGCTCTTTCTCTTGACCACAAACAATTGTATAAGGGATAGTATTGGGAACCTTCCTTGCACAAGCAACGCGATCTGAAAAAAAATTAGACCATTGGTGAGCTTGAGGAGAAAGCTGGGGGCCTCTTTTGACAACAGCAATGCTAATTGATTTATGAAACTGCACTTCTTTGGCATTGCTTTGAAAAATGTGGGATCTGCCAGAAAAAGGCTGCTGCAGAGCTCTTTTTTTAAAGAAATTGAACAAAAAACCCTTCAGACACTTAGAAAAAAGTTATTTTGCATGTACAGATCAGTCCATATATCTGGAGCAAGATCTTTCTATTACAGACTTATTTATGCACCTGTCATGCATCAGCACTTCCCTGGTTGCTGTCAAGATGTTTTTAATCTTAAAACTGGATGGCTTGACCTCAGGATGCTTGTCTTCTGTATTCCAAATGCATAGACATTGTCTAACCACAGTTGACCTCCTCTCCAGAGGCTGATAGAAAGGTGAGGGAAGGGAAAGCATTCTTAGAAAACAAGCAGACCTGTTTGACACCCAGGATTCACAACATAATACTACATGAAAGCTACATCAGAGACTACCTGGAAGGAATATGCAAGAAGGTAGTCACAGCAAGGGTCTGGAGCAATAACTTCTAGTCTATCCCCTCAAAGGGGTGGTAGTGTTTCATCAACATCCTGTGGAGATGTATAGAAACGGTACAGAGAAATTGCTTCAGGATTTTTGCATTTAAGAAGCTTATGTTTAACTACAGGGGATAAATGTCCAGTTATTTTACAGGGGGTAGTTTTTTATATAGCAGAATTGGGCTGTTGTTAGGATGCTCAAAATTCAACAAGCAAAGAAAAGGAAAGAGATGGCAAGGGAAATGGTATCTTTCAGCATTTCAGCATTGTTGTTTTGAAACTTTAAAATGCATGCAGTACTGAAAAAGTAAGTCTTTACATATTGGCAAGTAGTACTGCAGCTTATTATTGTATATTCTGTTTAAAACATGTTGGCAGTTTCCTAGTCAGACTTGGCAGTAAGATATTCCACACTTCATGTGAAGCCTTCATTTTATCAGAGGAGAACATAATGATTTAAGGAGTTATGACATTCAACATCACTGATTGTGAAATCTCTTTAATAATTCTCTTTATGTCATGGTAGGAAATTTGTTAACTTTATTAATACCTTATCTTGCACATCCATATCTTTTGAAAATACCTTTTTTTTCTTTCTTTCTTTTTTTTTTTTTCTTTTTTTTCTTTTTTTTCCCTTCCTCTTTTTAGGTGTATTAGGTATGAAGTTTAAAATCATACTTGTAACAGTGGAGCAGTGGAGGTTGGCTCAATGAGAACTGCCTTTGAGATTCTGTTAATTTGTGACTTAATAGCCTACTTTTTTTTTCAGGTAACTCTATTTCTTCTTCCAGCAGTCAGTAGATGAGGATAAATAGACTGAAACCCCAACAGAATAAATTATTTTCAAATGAAATAATCATGTGTCAGAAGAACGAAGGGTAACGTCTTGATTTATAATGTGAATTCTTTCTGTTGGAGCGTGTGAGGTAACTGAAATACACATTTGTTAGGCCAAGCTGTCTTTGATTTGTAGTGGTGTCATGGCTAACCCCAGCCAGCAACCAAGGACCATGCAGGTGCTCACCCAGTGAGATGGGCTAGAGAATAGGAAGAGCAAATGAAAACTCATGGTTTGAGATAAAGTCAGTCACATGCCGACAAGCAAAGCAAACCAAGGAATTAATTCATAACTTCCATGGGCAGGCAGGTGTTCAGAAACCTTCAGGAGAGCGGGGCTCCATCACAGGTAGCAATGGTGACTTGTGACAACAAAGGTCTTCAGATCAAACATCCCCCT
Organism: Sinosuthora webbiana; assembly: GCA_013397395.1. Taxonomy (NCBI): domain Eukaryota; kingdom Metazoa; phylum Chordata; class Aves; order Passeriformes; family Sylviidae; genus Sinosuthora; species Sinosuthora webbiana. Next base: position 227,192 of record VXBN01007467.1, on the reverse strand, counting down.
GCTCATTTCCCTCTTCTCCCCCCAGCTTTATAAACTGGGCATGATGTCCTATTGTATGGAATATCTCTTTGGTCAGTTGGTCACCTGTCCCAGTTGTATCCCCTTTCAACTCCTTCTGAATCCCCAGCCCCCCTGCCAGTGCTAACAGCAGAAAAGGCCCTGTCTTATCAACACTGTTTCCAGCACAAACCCAAGACACATCCCTGTACTAGCTATGGTGGAGACAATTAATGCTACCCCAGCTGAAACGAGGACAAATTGCTAGTTTTAGGTTCACTCTAGACTTCTTCTCTAATGTGAGGGTGTGTGATGATGTCTTTGTCTAGACATGCATTATCTAACGGCCCCATGTGGAACAGGTCATATAAATTATATTGACTGTTTTATCATTAATTTGAAATAACTGAGAAGCCATTCATACTTCATTTTTTGAGTAATGAAGCATATTTAGGTTATTACTTTAATAAGATAAAAGTGGCCATTTCTTTCATTACAATTTTGGGCTTTGTTAAGGAATAAAAGAGAACACAGAATAGTATTTGATACACATTAAACCTGTTAAAATGCACTGACTCTCCTTCAGACATTTGTTCCTCATGGAATGTGGAGTGGGTGGGGAATGGATGGGGAGTTGGAGGCACTTTCATGTAGGATAGTGTTTGACTGAAGTTTAATGTAATACTTGATCCTAATTTAAGCGTTCAGATTTATCATGTGTTGAGCTACTACACCTGAAGCAGTTTCTGGTTCCATTAAGAGCACAGATCCCGTGCTGTTTCTCAGGGAGTGGCAGGTAAATGGTGAATATATCTTGCTGGTTACAACAGCTCTTACAAGAGGAAAAAATGTATCTCATCTTAGAAGCTTATAACAGTAAGGCTTTTTGCATGTCAGTCTTGTCGGTTTTTCCCCTCTGCAGAAGGAAATGAGTTTGGAGGAAATTATTCTTGCAGTGGAGACCTAAACAAGTATGTCTAAGGGGTAAAGAAGTGAAGCAAAAAAGAAAGTGTGATAGACGAATATCTCTTAAATTGAAATATCTTGGGCTTCCCTCATATTACAATATTGCATTGTAACTGCAAGTGCTACAAGTCATGCCTAAAAGCATGACAAGTGATGCCACAAGCATGACAAGTGATGCCACCCAAAATGTGGCAGTAAAAATTTGCTCTGCAGTTGAAGGAGCTCTACAGTTATGTGTTCTTAAAGAATGAAAGTTCTTCACAATATGTAAAAAATTCACAAAATTGATTCAGTCATTCTTTCTTTCAGTTTTATTTTTTGAAGACTTCTCCCATGATAAATTAATCTAGGTACAATAATTTATCCTTGCAACAGAGTTACTATGTTCTATGCTTTACCTGTAATATCTCTTTGCAATATTAGGACTAACTTTGGAAAAAAGCTATTTGCTTTCCTGTATTCCGTATAACCCACTGGGACTGAAATTCCTACTGGTATTACTGAATGCATGTAAGGTAGTAGGTGGAGGAGAAATTAGGAGGAAAAGCAAACTGTCTGCTTGCAAACTGTCTGCTTGCTGCCAGAGGCTGGAGAGAATGCAGGAAACCTGTGTTTAAGAAGCCTTTACTAATTCTTACTACCCAAATGCTTAATTTCCAACACAACAGCAGGAGGAGGGGTCTGCAAATAAAGCCAGGAATAGGCTTTGTGAAGCAGCAGACCTTCCTACAATGGTTGGTTGCTTGGTTGCTCTCTCCTTAGATGTGGGCAAAGGAGATGGTCTGCAGGCTATAGCAGTG
>VXBN01007467.1:203745-225405 GCA_013397395.1 Sinosuthora webbiana | reverse complement strand
TTTTTTTTTCAACAACAAAAAAATTCTAAATACACTGTAATCTGCAAGTTGTGAGATTTGTCACGTACATTAGTCATTAGTCCATTTTCTATTCAGACCACCATTGTGAAACAAAAAAAAACTCTTGAGTGCAAGTGGTTTTACATGTTAAATTGCAAAGCCAGCAGGAACTGTTTTCAACGCTACTGACATTATTACCTAGCACTGATTTGTCCTTAGCCAGATTAATCTCTCTTGTAATGTCTAGCAGGGAGTTATTTTGGCCCTTAAAGTGAGTGGAAATCTTCCTTAGAACATAATTAGCACTAAGTCTGCTCATATAAGAATATATTCTGTTTGTCACAGAATCAATTAGGTTGGAAAAGACCTGAGGTCAAGTCCAACCTATGACCAAACACCACCTCATCAACTGGATCAATGCATTAAGTGCCACATCCAGTCTTTCCTTAAACACTTCCATGAATGGTGACTCCACCATGTCCCTGGGCAGCCCATTCCAATGCCCAGTCACTATTTCTGTGAATAATTTCTTTCTGATGTCCAACCTGAACCTTCCCTGATGCAGCTTAAGACTGTGTCCTCTTGTCCTGTCACTGCTTAACTGGGAGAAGACACCAGCCACCACCTGTCTACACTTTCCTTTCAGGCAGTTGTAGAGAGTGATAAAATCACCCTGAGCCTCCTTTTCTCCAGGCTAAACAACTCCAGCTCCTTAAGCTTCTCCAAGCCCTTTACCAGCTTTATTGACCTTTATTGAACATGCCTCAATGTTCTTCCTAAATTGAGGGACCCAAAACTGAACACAGAATTCAACATGAAACCTCACTAGTACAGGGGCATGATCACTGCCTTCACCCTGTTGGCCACACTATTTCTGATGCAGGCCTGGATGATGTTGGCCTTCTTGGCCACTGCTGCCTCATGAGTCCAGTAAATGTGTAGTCTGTCTTCCTGAAATTCTGCAGCTTAAGTAATGACTCAGACCCTTTCTCATTATTTTCACTGAATTATGCTCGGAAGTAAACTAATTTTGTTTCTGATTAGTTTTGTCTTTCCCATTGTTATCCAGTTAAGTTGAAATATGAAAAAGAACAAAATTCAGTGCCAAGTAATGTTGTGGCATCAGTCTGATAAGGTGATGAAATTAGATTTGAAAAAAATTAACAGTAGAATAACAAATTAAGAGAAAAATAAAACATGCTAGCTGGCACTTGAGACCAGTACTAAAGGCTTTGAGCATCAAAGGTAATCATACAATGATTTTAAGATTATCAATGAAGACATGCACTTGGCTGTCTCCTGGAATCAAGTTTTTAAAGTTCTGAAATAGTTAACTAACTGGAGAAAGCAGTATTATCTGAGTAATCTGATGCAGGCCTGGTTATAGATTTATAGACTTTATAGACTTTATAGATATTGAGAAACTGCATTGGTGATTTACTTTGTGGAGTGGGTTTTATCTCATAAAACTGAAGGTGGATGTGAATTTACAAAAAAAAAAAAAAAAAAAAACAAAAAAAAAGAGAAGAGACAAAACTCAAGGTAGTAAAATACCAAAGTTTGTAATTTACTAACACGATGCCTACTTTTCCTGGTATGATGTGGCTATCCTGTGCAACCAAGGACATCCAAGTTGTTTGTCCATTATATGAATTCCTCCCCTACTCCCATTCACATCATGGCTGAACTTGATTCTGGATTTGATATTTGTTTGTTTCATCTTGTTTAAATGTTACCTTTGAGGGAAGGTACTCTTTCTAGCTGAATATGCTTGATGCTCACAAATCTTCCTTTGGTAGCTTTTTGTCTTTATGGTAATAGGGGCTAGGGAGTGGGGGAATGTTATTTTGACTTAAACCTAAAAAACCTGAAATCTTGAAGATGAAATATACAAATCTGGTATAGAAACTAATTTTTGCTATTTATGGTTTATCAAACAAAAATCTGAGAAAGTTTATTGTATTACAAAGTGGACAAGAAAGAAAAAAATTGAGAAAAAAATATTAGTTAGAATAAGAACAGGGAAGCATATGCAGCTACACTTAAACTTTGTGTTTCATAGTGAGTGATCTCTCTGTATTTAGCATATAAAAATTTTTGGTTCCAGTTTGGGTCATTATTCTTTATAACAAGAACTTTCTTTAAAAAGTGAGTCAGAAATTATAGGGAAGGTGTGTTCCTGTCATACTTTTGGTCTTACCATACATCTGCAAGGAAGCTCTACATAGATGAGGAATAGTTCATGAGGGTGGCTAAATAACTTGATAATAATCCAGAGATAATCAGTATGACAGAGGTCAGCATTTTCCTAAATGCTTGAGTTATTTCCTTGAGTTGCTGCTTGTTCTTTGATTTTATGAAGCTGGTCCAGCCTGGGATCTCATTGTACTTTAATCTTGTGGAAATCTGAGAATCAAACAAAAATTCTTAGTTTTTGAAGTCTTGAACTGTAGAAAAATATTTCCTGCACATTTTGCAGTGACTGGCTTCTCAAATCCACTTCAGATGTTCCTTTATCAGCTAACGAGACCTCTGTTTTAACACAGTGACATAGCCATACCCAGCCATTGTTAACACAAGCAGCATCTGAAAAAAAATTGTGAAGAAGAATGTTTAGTGCATTTGGAATACATTTTGAAAAGGTTCAGATACTCTTCTAATAAGATGATGACTTCTGTACCTCTTGTTATACACCTCTTATTCCAACCACTGAGGGAAAAAACATGCTCCACTTGCCTTGTTTTGATACTGCAGCTTTAAAATACTGAAGTTTGAGGTTTAGTCTCCTAAATTAAATTGTTATTGATATCCAATCATAAGATTTAGTCTCTGAAATTAAATTTTTATTGCTATCCAGTCATAAAACAATCCTTGAGCCATTCAATTGAAAACTGACTGTGCAGTACAGCTTTTTAAATTTATCCCATTCTTCCAGTGAAGTTATAGGTTTATCCATAGGAAATTTTTGAGGAAATATTTACTGCATAATACTTTTGTTTTTTTTTTTTTACTATTGCAAACACATTAATGCAGCAGATATCTCTCACTTGGTTATGTAATGCATGGACAGTCACTACCAGCTCAAGTGGGGAAATTAAAGTATTTGGCAATGGACTGTTCTTTCTAGTACAAGGATGGTGAAATATCTTGTGACAGGAATCATACAACTTTGAAGTATTTCAGTTGCAGTAGAACCTTGTGAAAATGAGTTCTAGCCCTTCATTTTGGCTAGACAGTGACCAGAACTTCCCTTATTCTGTTCATTTAAATATCTTTAAGCCCCCCGATTACTCCTGTAAGTTACTACTTACTTCATTAAACATAAAAACTTAATTTTTTGTCTACTTTATATTCATAGTTCAATAAATCTTCTTTGTCCTGAGATGAAGGTAAATTTATGAAATACTTAGCATTATAGTGAGAAAAGCTACTCAAGTACACAAACTAGAAATGTTTCTCAAATAGAGAAGAACCAGGTCATTGCTTTGGATTTTTTTAGTCTAAGAAAATCTTGTTATAGTCTCAGAGATGAAGAAGATATTTCTCTTCTTGCTTTGTGGGAGGAAATTCTAAACTTTTTGAATTGAGTAATTTACCTTTCCAGCTGGTAAGTTCAACTATTTCCAGAGTTGTCGTGTTCTGTTTAGTACAGAGAGAGAAAATGGAATTTTGTTGATCAAATAAGAAAGAAAAAACATTGTATTACAGAAGGGAAAGACAGAAGAAGAAAACATTTGTGCACAGTGCTCATGAATTTAATTTGATCCATAGTAATTTCATGTGACTGTTTATTAAACTTGAAGATAGTTTGTTTGAAGTAATTTTAGGCAAAGTGAATGAAATAGTTAAAAGAAGAAGAAAAAAAAAGCTCCACTGTAAAGGCTGACATTAACCTTTGAACGGAAGATAAGGTAAATACTATTTCATTAATAGGGAAAAGTGATATGTGATTACCAAAACAGATTAACGACAGATTGTGTTTACAAACAAAAGCCTCAACCACAAAAAAGGAAAAAGCACACATAGAGTCATTCCAAAAGACAGATTGTCTTATGCAGAGCAACAGGATTAAGTGAGGAAAATACTCAGCTTTGTGTGCCACCTACTCTCTCTTAGGAACATGATTATTAAAAACGTTGTTGTATTGACTGTAATTCTACCTTCTGACAGCATCTTGAACTTGTAATATGGTCAAAATACTAGCACCTAACACTCACTTTTTCACAGTCTGTGTATTGGCAGTAAACAGCTGAATATTTGAACCATGTCATTTGAAAGATGAAAGATATGTGGAAATTAGATGGAAGTCCAGTGTGGTGACTTGGGATGCCTGAATGCTGATAGCAAAAGTGACATGAACTAGTTTGTTGTACTTGTGGCACTCACATGGTTAAGCAATGTTAAGGTATTTTCTAGTTCAGACTAACTATTAGACATGCCTTAACAGTGTCAAGATCTTCATGTTGGCTCTCAGATAAATTACACTTGATAGATAACTTGTTCAAATAATCTGAATTATTATAGTATTATTAAAATTAATAGGATATCTGTGTATCAATAGTATTATTACAAGTAATAATAATATATTTAGTATTGTATAATAATACTATTATCTTAATAGTTTTGTCTAAGATAAACCTAGAACCATGTCATTTGAAAGAATTTTTACTACCCCTAATAATTTCAAGTGAGAAATGTTTATTTGTATGTTTCCCTATTATTACTCCTTGTATGTAAGTAACCCTTTAGATGAGCTCAGGCATACAAGGAAACCATTCTGAAGTGACAATAAGCTCAGTTACGACTACCCCTGTGCATGCTGTGATAACATATAGGTTGCAAAACTACCCAAGCTAGCTTAGCTATGGTTCTGAAAAAGGACTACTAACTCAAATTTCTTTCAACTGAAATGAATCTATTTAACATGAAAAGAGGTAATTTATTGTATTTGAACTCATAATTATGTTGCCAAAAAGACGAAACAAGACAAATAATTTCTGAGATGGATATTTACTTATACAATATGTCAAAATCTCCAAGTACTTTGATAATTTCAAGGAGTAAATAACACCGTATTTTAGATCTAGATGGGGCAAAACAGATAAATTTTTAAATCTTACTCAGGCTTATTAGATAACAGGGAAAAATAATCTTTTTCTCAAATTGAAAAAAAAACACAAACTTTAGAGTCTATGTTTCTAACATTTTTTCTTTTGATTAGTTCAGCTTTTTTTTTTTTTTTGGACTACTCTTGGTCCCACTAAGGTAAAAATTACTCAGAAGAAGAATTACTTTGATACAACTCTTAATATTTTTATCAACCACTGAATATATTTAAGATATTGAATTTCTGCATGGTTTTGAGTTCCATATCTTTGCCACTAACTATGGAACAGGATGATCTTTAGTTAAATCACAAATACGTGAGCATGAATGTATCCCACTTACCTTAACAAGTGTGTTATGCCTTAACAAGGCATAACTATAACAATCAAATGAAGCAAGGACAGTACCTTGAGATTTGAAGGGAAGGCTCTAATTTTAATGCTGGTGTTCCTCAATTATTGATCTCTTAGGCACTATTATTTTAAAAATATATATATTTTTTGGGGGGAGTTTTTTAATGCCTGAATACCTAATTATTCCCCAAGGATACATGTTTGTCTTTGGACAGGTAGTTAATAGAATAATTATCTTTAGAGAATCGTGTTAATTTGCCAAAAGGTGAAATGGCAAAATGAAAAACTTCACTGCTGCTGAGACTGGAGCCACTGAAGAGTATGCTGTAATGAGATCACTCTCTCTTAGCAAAAAAACCCTCAAAAAATCCCCAAACCAACCAACCAAAACTCCAAAAGCTCCCACAAAAACCCAAATACCAGATGTTATCAGCTGAAAGATCACATTAATAATGCATAAGATCTCAATATTACCAAAGGAGGAAAAAAATATTTTGATAACTTTTCAGTGTCATTGACTCTATCCAGAACTGATTTTTAACATTAAGGTTTGAGCACTGATGCAAATTATGATTCTCTGATGCTTTTATTTCATTAGACCTTTGCTAGTGGTCTGGGTGACTGGATGCAGAATAAAACAAGACTGATTTCACTGAACTGAGAAAGGCTACACACTTGATAATTAAAAATATTGAAATTGAAGTTACTGGGAAAAAAAAAAGATATAGAACTTATGAGAAAATACATTAAAGCAGGAACTTAAAAATAGCACAAGTATAGGAAGTCAAACAAATGTGCAGGTAAAAATGTTTCTAAAAATCTCAGTAATGGACCTCTTCTAGCAGAGACATAACCCAGGGATATCCCACTGTTCTGGGGGGAAAAAAAAAAAAAAAAAAAAAAAAAAAAAAAAAAAAAAAAAAAAAAAAAAAATACTGTGTTCTGGTGTAAGTGACTCTGCATTCTGTAAGGCCTTTTGAAGTAATCCTTCTGTACTGAATACTAGGAGGATCTTGGATTCTGTCCAGTTCTGAGCCTTGAACAGCACAATTGGAGAAAGCTCAGAGGGTATAATAAGGGTGACCAGAGGTCAACTATAAACATGGCTTACAACAAAAGTATGATTCAATTATTGTTATTCTGTTTAAGAAGATAGTCTTAAATATGTAAAACACTATTGCAAACAGAACTGGAATAATTCTTTTCTGTGTCCACGAGAAGATAAAAGATAATTAATTCCTGAAATGGTAAGAAATATTAAGGGTAGATTTTTTTTTTTTCAAAATGCTGAAGTAGGTAAGCACTGAAACGAATTGCCTGGATGTAGCTGTTAACTGTGGAGAAGTAGATGAGCAGGTCACAGAAATTATGTAGATAAAAAAATTAATGTACGGAAATAGACTTAAATTACAATGCAACCTGTCTTTAAACCCTGTAATTTCATGGTAAATGAGGAATAGGTATGTCAGTCCTTTAGCCTTAAATAATAGAAAAGCTTTCAGTTATCTTCCTCTTACATTTGTGTCAAATGCACTTTTTTTCTCTCCCTCTGTAGCTGCTTGTAACCTTCTCTGGCTGTTCCTGTGCTCTCTGTCTCCTATATTCCTTGCCTGTAACAAGGTAGCAGTCAGGATACTTCAGTCTTGCTCATGCTTTTCATCTTGGGATTCAGGCATTAGAAAGGCTATCCCTTGCTACCACAGCAAAGAAATTACCCTTGGATGATCCCCACCGAAGAAGGTAAGATTGTTGGTGTTTTGTTTAGCTCTTTGTTTGCTTTTTCCCAGTGATCATTTTATTTTCTCCTTGGTCATGAAGTTAGGATGAACACTCATATATGGTAGTTGTTCATTTGGTTCACCCAACTGTTTTGTTCACACACTATTAAATGGTTCTGATATGTTTTAAGGACTTTTGTGGGTTTTAACACCAGGCTGACATTTTTCAGAAACAGTTCTCTCCCATTAATAGTGTCCATCCTATTGATTTGAAAAATTCAGCTGGAATGTGCAGAAGACAAGTGAGTTTCTAAAGCAGAAGATGATGTTTGTCAAAATGTACATAGTGTTATCAGTTCAGATGATCTAATTTACCTCCTGCTTTTCAATAAATCTGTTTGTTGGCCAGGTTAAGCTTCAACTGCTTTTCAATTGACATAGATACTGCTGCATTTACTCTTTTAATTCAATACTGCTTTGGTCTGTACCCTGGACCTATGTACCAGAAACAGACAAACCTTCATAAGATCTGTAAGCCATTGTAGGTTAAATGTATTTGGAATAGGAAGCAAATGTTATACTTTCTAAGGATGTGATAACTCATATTTACCAATTACACCATCTGTTGTCTTTACGTAACAAAGACTTCAATTCTGTCACTGAAAGATACTGAGTCATGCCTTATTGTGTAAATATTTCTGCTGACTTTCTCACAATTCCTTTGGTTTGTAAAATTCACAGAAGCTGAGATTCTCTTATGCCCTCTTGTCTTCCCCTAATTTTACAAGACTTGATTCAGTTTGGCCACTTCAATGCATTAACTATTGACTGAATAATGAATGAAATACTGTCCTTAATACCTACTTACTGTGAAATGAGGCTTTAAAAAGGATGTTTACTTTCTAGTAGACTTGGGGTACTTCACAGTATTTTTAGGCCTGAGATGAAGATAACCTTGATCAATCATCATGAATACAGAGGATCTATGCTCATATATTAAAGTCTGTGGGTGCTAGGGACACTTGATACCAGACTGTTTCGGTTCTCAAAAATATTTTCCCTCTAAATGTAACTTACATGTAGCTAAGTCCTAAAAATGGATTGAAAATTTTAATTTTTATGTTAATTATTTTATCACAGTAATTTTTTTGGGTTTTTGGGGTTTTTTAGAAATTAGTTAGAAAGTGGAGTTGCTGGGGTTTTGATTAGCTGGGAAGGCATTAGGCTTACATTGCCTGCTTTTTTATTTCAGGGAGAACACTACTACCAGTTCTTTATTTTATCTTGCCAGTCATACATCCCTATTTGCAACAGTAAGATTTATATTCCAGGCAGTGTGTGGGATGTGCCACTATTTGTAAACCATCCTAATTAACTTATTCTTCAGTTTAAGTATCATATTAAATAAACAAAAACTAATTATCATCTAGTTGTAACAGAATTAATCTCACTCTTTTCATTGCCTCCTTATCACTCCTTTATTGCTCTGAAGGAAGAGTGCTTGATTTTCTTTTAGACTGCAAAGATATTCCAGTAAAGATCAGTCTCCTGATTTTTTTAATAAAATATGATTAAACACCTTGGCAAATATATAATTCTGTGAAAAAGACAACCTAAGCATTTTATTGCTTCTAACTTCAGTTTCTTTTCTCCCAAGAGATGTGCAACTTCTTTACACTTAGACAAAACATGTCCTAAATAAATGTCATAAAGCATGTCATTGTCATAAAACGTGTCATTGTCATAAATATTAAGACATAATTGTGAGCTTTAATAGTTAGGTTATTTTACTGTGATTAATAACAGAGATCTGGATGCTTTTTAGGTGGCCTCTAAGAGACGCTTTTCTGTGTAGAAATTACAATGTACTTCCACGCACCATGCTTCAAGGAGTACTGGCTTTGCTTTAGAAACAGTATTTCCTGTCTTTCCATAATGCCTTTACAAAAAGTAAAATCCATTTGTTAGTTTTTACTGTGAGAAATAGTCCATTCTAGAATGTCAGCATACAAAGAGTGTATGGACTGAAATACAGACTTAATAGTGTTTATGAAAGGGTTCCATATTTCTGCCTAAAACTATTTTTAAAATATTCTTGGATTTTCTCTTCCTTGTCTGCAAACTTGAGAGACCAAAGCAGTTAAAAGTGACTTTCCATTTAGGAAGGAGGTATTGGCAGGCTCTTTCCTGAATGGCCTTATGAGTAACTTGCACTGTAGACAATGGACTGTGACAGGAAAAATGCTTCTGTATCTTGTGGTCTTTGTCTATCGCAAGATACATGTGCAGTTCTCTCGAGAGAACTAGTGTGGATCTTTCTGTTGTCAGTCTTGCACACTACTGCAAAGCATTGAGGAGTCACAGTTTTCAGAAAGTTTTTCTGTTTATGGAATTATTTAATTGTTTTTTTTTTCTTGTATATTTGTTTGTTTGCTTGGGGTTTTTTTGACAACATCTCTAAGAGCATCAACGTCAACTGTTAACCCAGAACAAAGTCCACTATTAAACTATGTCCCAAAGTGCCAAATCTGTGTGCCTTTAGAATACCTCTAGGAATGGTGACTCAACCACTTTTGGGGGCAGCCTGTTCCCATTGTGGATAACATTTTCTTTGAAGATATTTTTTTATAATATCTGATATAAACCTCCCCTGGCACAAAGTGAGGCTGTTTCCTCTTGTCCTGTTTCTTGCCGCTTGGGAGAAGAAGCCAACACCCACCAGGCCACAAGCTCCTTTCAGGAAGTTAGAGAGAGTGTTTCTCCCTCAAAAACTGTCAAAGGCTTCACTTTATATATGAGATTTGTAAAACGTAATTGTACAATATTGCAGATCATTTTTGGTTGTTCTACTGGTGGTATTCCTACGCTTTTGGAACTAATTGCTCAGCCAAAACAGAGGGAATTAATATTACAAAATTTATTTACCTGAAAGAGCAGAAGAACAAAATAATCGTATTTATATTCTCTCTTCTCTGAAAGATTTAGTCTTCCCACTCCCTCCCAGAATCCCCTTCTTGAATTATGCAAGTGCTTGAATGCAATAGTGCCTGACACCTGGATGTTTTATACAGAGGCGTGTATGAAGCAAAACCTTTGGTTCAGTAAAACTTTCCAGGTTTTTATTTGCTGTTACTTTTTTTTTTTTTTTTTAATATCCAGGATATGTATACCTGCCTTCTTGTTCTGTACATAACACTCAAATCATGTCTCTGCAATCTAATTGGCAACTGTTGCATGTCATCCTCTTGACTGTGTTTCAGGTTATCAGAATAATTTACATGGGGGAAAGGTTTTCTTTATTTTGTTTTGGTGGGTTTTATTTTGTGTTTTCCTCCCCTCTGCTCTCCTCCTTTTCCTTCCCCCCTTCCACGAGGCTTTAAGTTGTACTGTATATATGCCTGCATGGGTAAAAATCCATCATGGAGTTTCAGAAGTGTGTGGTCAGAATAGTTGCAACATGGAAAAACTTGTAATTAAGAAGGAAAAGTTCAGAAGGAAAGAAAAATCATGTTCATTGTTAACGGGATGATTGAAACACAAGAGTGAAGTATACATATTCATACATAGCAATCAGTGACTGGCAGGGTAGGCATTTAAACCAAGATCTTCAGGGAATCGGAAGTCTCTGTCCTTTTATTACAAATCATTAAGCTGCACACAAAAATTCAAATGCAAATGATATCATTTTTTCTAAACTGACAAATACAAATTCCTCATTATTCATGAGTGATCTGATGGATGGTGAAGAATTCGCCTTCAATGTCTGGATAGTTAATAAACAATTTTGGAAAAGAAAAACATAATAGTAGCACACTTTGTTAAACAGGTGTTTCCTTGCGAATGTTAAAAATACAAAGGAATAATAATTGCAGGTGAGAAATTATGGCTTGTTAGCGCTGCCCTCTGGCTAGGTAGGAAATTCCAAGTATGCTTATGCAGAAACCTGAGATGTGTGTCTGAGATCCTTTATTAAGCAGCTGATAGGAAGCTCTGATCTCTGCAAATAAAATCAGTGGTGACAGTAGCCCTTCTTAGACAAAATCTGCCACCTTGCTCTACAAAGTTATTTATTTTGTATCTGACTTGAAACATGGTATAAAAAAAAAGAAAGTATAGCGCTTTTTTTAGCCTTTTCATTATTTATTATTGGCTTATTTGAGATCAAGAGGCTTTATCACATCCTTTTTCAACAAATGATTTTTCAACGGAAGCTCATTTTGGGATGAAGTACTAGGTACCATAGAATTAGATGTAATGCAGAGTATGAAACTTTCATCTCAGTGATTCATTTCTTTTAAAACATGAATGAATTCCTTGAATATGCAGTGTTGTAGCTGTATATTTTGTGCTGTCTTGTAATGGTGTTTTTTGCATGATAAAAGGTAGTTTAGGATAATTGAGTCTTATGAAATAAAATTATTCACATTAAGCACTATCAAAGGTAAGATTACTGATATAAGTTGTCTTTTTATGATACTTCAATGAGACCACCTCTTGTTCTCTTGGTTAGAAGCAGGAATTAGCACTTACTATTTACTAGCAATTTCAAAAAATGCTATCTTAGGACTAAGTAGGGTTTTACATCAGCAGGTACCCTTTTCTGCTAGAAATCCTGGGTGTTTTTTGAATAAGATTGTGAACTGATTTTCAATCATGGATTATATTTATTAGCCTTTTGATGGAACTTGAAGAAATTACTGCCCAGAAAACAATATTTTCAAATAGGTTTCAAAAACTTGCCCAGGCTGAAAAAGGAATTTTAAGAATGGAAACCTCTAAGTCATATAATAAAGCTTTTGATGCATGCTGGTGTTATCTTGAAATAAAGTCAATGTATAAACACTGTTATACTTAACACTACCATAGCAAATAAATTTACTGGTTTTTAGTTCAACTCTCTACTTGAAATTTACTCCCTGTGGCAAAATTAATGGTCCATGTTGTTTACTAGAAGAAAATGGTGTACTGATATTTTTCATGTAAAACAGAAGCTGAGGATCAGTAATCTCAAATTCAATTGCACACTGCCTAGTATTTACTGGTAATGATCTAGTAATAATTTCTTAAGATGCTTGTACAGTTTTTAATGCTTCAGTTGAAGGAAACATTCTAGTGCTACATGCATTCTCGCTAAAGCAGTACAAGCAACTACCCAAAGGAACAGGGTTTTACCCTTCCTTAAAGTAAGGATTAGCTATTTTAATCAAAGAGGGAAACTGAATACTGGAATATCTTTTTTGTAACTAAAGCACTCTCTTTCTTTAATTAAGAGGTGACCAGACTATGTCGCAGGAGGAATGAAAAATTGGTTTAGGGTGAAGGACTTAGGAGCCCTTGGTAGAGGAATTTAAGAGAAAGCTCAGCTCTAGAAACAACACCACTGTTAATGCCACCACCGTCCAGGAGATCTGAGGAGGGAACTCCTTTGCAATATCCCTGCAAAAATATCTTGAAGGTGTCTTAATAATTGTTTTGTTGCCTTATACAGCTTCCTAAATAAGTAAGTCTAAAGCACACAATCCTAATTCTGATCCTACAGAGAATATAGGGCAGGTGAGGATTTTTATGACATGTTATTGTGAGCATGCTTTACTTAGGCTCTTATTTGTCTTTAATGTTTAAAATTGGTTTGGGGTTCATGTTTAAAAAATTCTTTTATTTGCCTTCTTACTTTAGATTAACCTGAATATTTTTAAAGATTTTTGAAAAAAAAAAAAAAGACACTGCTAACATAAGGGTGGCCTGAATTTTTATCTTCAAACACTTTGCAAAGTGTGGTCTGGGTCAAAAGGATTTGAGGGGCAAGCTTAATATTGACTTCTAATAACACTAAAGGCTTTGTGGCGTGCAGTGAAATACCAGGCTATGTACTTGAACCTCAAAATATCAAGAAGAATAATATACTCATATAAGATAATTGGATAATAAAATTTTTTAAAAGCTGCTAATTTACTAGTCACTCATCTAAATATAATTACTTTTCGTGAAGTATATGAATATAAGATTTGAAGAATGGACTATATCCTAAAGTACAATCAGTACAATCCTGTGTTATTTTTTGGTTCTCCTAAGTGGACCATATTTCTTTTTCCTGACACTCATGTTCCTTTTGTCCTTGTGAAGTCTAATACAATCATATTCAAAATGCATAAAAAACAGAAGAACTATATCTCTGAATTGAACTTGGGGTTCATATGCTGATTACTGCCTTCTGTAGTGCTCAAATAAGTACAAAAAAGCTTGTAATTGCAATTACATAGGACATGGGGAATGAAGCCTGAGTCATCAGATATAGAAGCTCTTTTAATCTGCTTTGAATTATTAGGAGTACTTTGTCCTTTCTCAGTATCTACTCACTTTCTTGAAGTTCTGTGAAAATCATGGCTTTATTCTGCCATCCTGAGATAATGTGCAACAAGGTGGTTATATAAGATGCTCATACATACTACAGAAAGAAATAGAAGAATGCTGTCAAATATTCTAAATTTACCAGCCTTTACTCTCAGAGGATACAGAAGTTCTTGTTCTACCAGGACGTTTACCATTGCTACCTCTACTTGTGCATCCATTCTATGCATTAGTGGGGTTTAAGAAAACAAAAATTGTTTTGAAAATGGTTATAAGTTCTATTGAGGTTTTGACTCTTCTAATTTTCCCCTTGCACAACCTCATGACATCCTTACACAACCTACTGGCATCCTCATAGTCCCTTCTCCCTGAGGTGAAGTCAGTGTTCAGCCAGAGAAGTGAGGATAGGGAATCCTCCATATCATACATCCTATTCTTGCATGAGGCCTGTCCCAGGGAAGATAGTTTGCAGATCCAGGCAGAGATAGTGGATATTTCTTGGACTCCTCTACCTACTCACCAGAGCTCTGTCACTAAGCAGAGAAGTTTCTCTTCCTGGAAGACTCTTTGGTCTTCCCTCTAGAACTTAACAGAAAGAAGAATCAGAGGGAAAGGTTCTTATTTCTTCAGTGGAAGCAGAAGGATTCAAAAATTAATAAGTAGTGAAGTGGTAAAACCGGGGCACTTAACCGTTGTAATTTAGAGCCAAATTTAATATAGTTCATGTATCTCTGTTTCCTTCCTCTGTTTTCTGTTGTTGTCCTCTTTCCATGAGGATATCATAGGAGACTAGTCAGCAAAATACATTTCTTGTTTGACTGGCAATGCCTTTACTCTAAGAGTGGGTTGCATAAATACCCCCAATGGTTGTAACTCCTTTGAAGGGGACGTGGGAGAGATGACCTATTATGTCGGAGACCCACGGATGATCTGCACTTGAGAACTAGTTTTGGCCTAAACTAATGATTTCATTTCTTACACAGATGTCATGAGGAGGGAACTGGGGACACCTAGAATCCTGGGAGTTCAGTTTTGAGCAGGACTTGCAGGATGTTGCAGTAATGCACATAATGAAAAGTTAGTAATACTTTATCAGTTAGCCACTTTTCTTTCCTGGAACTTCCAAAAGTTTTTTTGGATTATTTAATGTAAGCTGTACATTTGTCAGTATGTAAACTCATATTCCAGGAGTCTCTTGGAGAAGCATATATCTCTGACAGGTTCAGATTTTTTAAATTATATTTTTCAGTTATAATTATCCTAGGAAAGGCTGGTGGAAGAAACACAAATTAGTACAATCTCTACCTCATTCTTAAAATTCATGGAAATATCAAATATGTCGTTATAATTTGTCACTTCAATAATTATTGAAGTCTTCAGTAGAGTCAGTTGTGGTTGGAAGTTATGATAGGGGTATAACTAAAGAGTTATACACCCAGATTTCATTGGTATAGTTTTTGACTACTTGGATATTGGAAAAATGTTCCTAAGTCTGAGATTCAAAGATTTTGACTGCACTAGGATTTGATAGGAACAGCTAGTTCTCTGTCAACAATATCAATTCTTTACCTACATTAGAAATTCTGACTTAAATAATCAAACTCTTAGATACCTGTAATCACCTAAGTAAGCTATGATGATAGAACATGATTTAATCTCATTTTAAGTTAAAAAGTTCCCCAGTGTCAGTCTTATCTTTGCTTTTTAACTATTATAATATTAATAATTCCCAATTTTGAGTGATGAAAAATGACTGGGCTGAATTAATTACTTTCTTATTAGCTAATTAAAGAGTTCTGAGTAAATGAAGTTTAAATTTGAAATGGACATCTTTTGAGACCTAAGCAGATATTTTTATTTTTATTACTATGTTTAGTACTTCATTAAATATGATCATTATATAACTTTAATTTTTGAGGTAAACAAGACCTTATCAAGACACAAACTATACTGGAAACCTGGTGCAGTGAAAGAAGTTGTTGAAAATTCCCTGTTGAATTATAAAGTCAATGAAGTATGACTATGATGATATTTAATATCTTAAATGAAAGCTGCTTAGGGAATGCTTCAGCACTTTAAACTGGTATCTCATCATTTGATCTCACCTGGCTAATCCAATATCACAGTATCGCTGCCAACTTTTCAAACTCCCAAGTTTCTGGTACTGCTATCAGATTTAGAAAGAAAAAGATGATAGGACAATATGCAACAATAAACGTGATATTTATAGACATTTCTAATCAGGACATTTTTATGAGCTGTAATATTTATGCAGTTTAACAATCCATTCATTAAAGCATATTGTAGTATGACTACAACTTCAGTTAGAGAAATTAACCTAGTTGCATAGCTTTTCCATTTCTCTGATATTGATGAAAAAAAAAGAAGGTGGAATCTTCATGCTTCTGTATCCAAATAAATTGTCTTTCTGTAGAAAATATTTGATGGAGATTTTGGGAGGATTGCTTAACCCACAAAAAAATTTCAACAGAAATCAGAATTATGTTATAATTTTGAAACTTAATTCTATAATCGATCTAGATCTTGACAGGGGCAGTATTTTTTTCTATGTAAAATGTTCCATTGCTTACTTTGAAGAGTAGATTAATCGTGTTCTGTTAAACCAACCATTAAACCTGGCATGTTTTGAAGGACTGTGTCCTGCCTGTGAGTCACAGCAATCCCAGGCATTGCAGGCTGGGGGAAGAGTGGTTGGAAAGCTGCCCAGTGGAAGAGGATATGGGGGTGCTGAACATGATCTAGCATGTGCCCAGGTGGCCAAGAAGGCCAGAGACATCCTGGCCTGTATCAGCAGTAGTGTGGCCAGCAGGACAAGAGCAGTGATTGTCCCCCTGTACTCAGCATTCGTGAAGCTGCGCCTTGAATTCAGTTCTGGGCCCTTCACTTCAAGAAAGACATTGAGGTGCTGGAGGCTGTCCAGAGAAGGGCAGCAAAGCTGAAGGGACTGCAGCACAAGTCCTATGAGGAGTGGCTGAAGAAACTGGGATTGTGTAGCCTGGAAAAGAGGAGGCTTAGGGAAGACCTTTTTGCTCTCTCCAATTAAAGGAGGCAGTAGAGACATGGGGGTCAGTCTCTTCTCCAGAAAACCAAATGACAGGACCAGAGGAAATGGCTTGAAGTTATGCCAGGGGAGGTTTATATTAAGTATTAGGAATATTTTCTTCACTGAGATTGTTGTCAAGCCTTGATACTACACTCAGAGAAGTGGTGGAATCACTGTCCCTGGAAGTGTTCAAAAAACATTGTGGATATGACACCTGGAGACATGATTTAGTGGTGAAAATGGAAGTGTTAGCTTTATGGTTGAACTAAAGGATCTTAGAGGCCTTTTCCAACCCCAGGAATTCTATGATTCTTTATACTTCTTTTCTTTACTGCAAGAGCACATTACTTAACTAGGGGAAAAATTCTTTTTAAGTCAGTTTTCTTTTGGCTGGTGTTTATGTACTGAGACAGTGTTATAGATATTTATTAATAAAAGCTAGTTGCCCTTTACACACACAAAGGGACAAGGCAAGCATGCACAATATGCCAGCTTGGAGTCTGGGTAGCTTTCATTTTTGACTAATGTGAATATGTACGTGGACATTTGAGTGTGGCTGGGTAAATTTCAGCATCAAATTCACAGGAAAAAAAAAAAAAAAAAAAGGTAGCGCTAGAACAATTTCAAAATTAGAGGAAAATAGTAAACGCATGTGTTAAAAATAGTTATCTTTCTCTGTTTCTCTGTGTTAGAATAAGAAGAAAACACCTCACATAGGGATGCTAAAATCTCTCATATCTGTATCAGAATACACAATGGTAATTGTGTCCCACTCTGCAACTCCATAAATGTACAAATTTTGTTGGAATGCTTCCTTGAGTATATGTCTCCATACCAAACTAATGGAACATGCTTTATCTCAAAGACAAAGAGAATGTATGTATGTATGTATGACAGTGGAGCATAAAGTAACATGCAGTCATGTTTAATTTGCTCATAATATTTATTGTATTCCCTACTTTATTATGTCTTGAATTGCTGAGTTTTTACTCTTCTTTGACTTGTTAATTATAAGGGCTTAATGCTTCTTTTCAATGAAAGCAGTAAATACTTAACTACATGAATCAAAGTTTTAGGGAAAAATTACAGAAGCAGCACAGGTTACAGGAATTGAAATGTCTAAAATCCAAGGTATTGTACTAAAAATCCTCAGGTTTAGTATAAGGAAAGGTAACTCTCGGAGCTCAGAGGTAATTCTACAAAGGCATTGTTTTTTCCAACTACATACATTGTTTCAAATTGCAGTCCAATTCAGAACTTCTCACAACTACCCTTTAAAATTGTTTTTTAGCAGTATTTCATGGTTCACATTTTCTAATGCAATTAAGCTTAAAGTGCTTACTTATCTTCCATGTGAAAAACAAACCATCTACTCTAATTGAGGCAGGTAGAATGTGATGCAGATACTCAGGTTCGTTTTGGTTTGAGGGGAAAGACACCTTAAAAGTTTTGTTTACTTACATAGTTACTTCACCCAAAGAAGTTAAGGTTAGATTTAGGTGATTCTTACTGTATTCTGAATCTAGCTGAAACCAATGCAATTTTAGAATCATTTAGAATCTAATGCTTGTATCTAATTTATAGGCAGAAAAAAGAGTGTAGTCTGTTGGGAAGAGGGGAATAGGGGTTGGGGGAACACAGTGAGGGGAAATATCTTATATGTCCAACTAAATATCAATATAAAGCTCAGAGTTTAGATGTGGGAGATCTACCTAGCAAAGAGTCAAGCTGGAGTAAAGAGGGAGAAAGCAGTAGGTCCAGGGGAACACTGGTTGTGCTGCTGTCAATTAGTATGAATATCAATGCACCAAGTGATGTTTTTGATCATTACAAGGGCTTTTTTTTTTTTTTTTTTTTTTTAAGAAAAGGCCTTTTAACTCTAAACTTTAGTCTAGCAGACCTTTATGATGATCCCCTCATATTAATGAATCACATATGCTTAGTTCTGAAATTTTTATCATCTTTCCCTACTATTAATATTCATACTGCTGGGGTTTATGGTTGTAGACCACATTGTTATTAATAAAACATTATTTGCAGAGTAGAACAGCAGGAACATTCTGTAGCAGACCAGAGTATTTTAGCATATGGAGAAAGGGAGTGGTTCTGACCTTGAGAAACCCCAGGCAGTGCTGAGGACCTGCAAGGAAGTGGCAGCTCTCATGTAAGTGGCTGAGGAGGTATGTGTGGGACCAGGAGGAATAGTGTCACCCCCCATGCTCACAAGAAGCAGCCCTGGGGAGCATGAGTTACCAGGAGCAGAGTGGGCAAACAGGACCTGGCATATCTGCCAGAACATGGTGAGGCAATTTGCACAAGAGGATGTACAGGGGGGAGAGTGCCTCTTTGAAGGAGAGGCATTCCACAGGCCAAGAGAAGAGACTTGCCCCACTATCTCTTGGAGGTTCCTGAGATGCATTAAAAATAACTTCCTTCTCCATATGATAGAAAAGCTGGCAATGAGAGGTGCTTTGCATGACCCTGTTCTCACCAAGAGGAGCTGTGGGGAATGTGCATCTGGTTACAGCTGCCATAACCATCAAATCGTGGAGTTCAAGACACTGCAGGCTGTGAGGAGGGTGCACACCTAACTCTGTATACCCTGGACTTTAGAAGAGCAAACTTTGGCCTCTCCAGGAGTCTGCTTGGTAGAATAGCATGGAATAAGGCCCTGGAGGGAAGAGAAGCCCAAGCAAGCTGGATGATATTCAAGGATCACCTCCACCAAGTTCTCGAGTTAAGCATCCCATCAAAGAGGAAGACAGATGAAATGAGCAGGCGGTTAATAAAGGGAAAAATATCTCTTGGACAAAGAAACACAAAAAGCGAGCATGGAAGGAGGGACAGGTAGGCTGGGAGGAATATAAAGAGATTGTCTGAAGAGCCAGGGATCAGGTTAGGAAAGCTAATGCCCTGACAGAATTAAACCTGGCCACAGGTGTCAATGGCAAGAAGTAAAGCTCCTATGGGTTATGTTTGTGATAAAATGAAGTCTAGGGAAAATATGGCCCCACTTCATAAGGAAAAGGGAAATCTTGTTTTCTGGGATTTGGAGAAGGTAGAAATGCTCAACAACTTTTTTGTCTCTTTTGTCTCTCAACAACTTTACTGAGAAGTGTTCCAGCCACACTGCCTGAGCCACACACACAACAGGTTAAGGCAGGGACTGAGAGAATGAAGAACCACCTGCTATAGGAGAAGATCAGGTCTGAGACTGTCTGAGAAAGAGACAGTGCACAAAGCCATGGAACCTAAGACAAATATGTGGGTCCCAAGGAAGGTGGTGGAGAAAGTAGCCAAGCTGCGCTCCATATTTGAGAAGCAGCAGTTTGGTGGAGTTCCCAGTGACTGGTATTTACCCCTTCAAAAATAGGGGTTACCTCTTCAAAAATGAGGGTGGTCAGGCACTGGAGCAAGTTACCCAAGTGTCATGGGTTAACTAACACAGCTTGGATTTTAGTTAAAGGAGAAACAGTTCTCTGTAATCCTGTAAGGACCTGTTATTTTCCTGTGGAAAGGGGCCTTTTCAACATGTAAAAGGACGATATGAAGATATTGGAGTCAGTGAAGGAAGAGTGACCCCTCAGGTGGAAGAGATGAGGAGATGCCTTGGTCATAGACTGAAAATCTCCTATGAGCTGTGGTAACAGACTGTAGTATGCTAGAATATCCCTTTAAATTGTGGTAAATATGAACTGGAGAAATGATTGTTCAGATTTGTGGATTTGAGCAAAGGTATCTGTAATTCATTGAGTGAATATTGAATTAGGAGCTGTGATCCTGTGATCCCATGAGATGTTTGAACAGAAGGAGGTGAGATAAGAAGCCCTCTGTGCCAGTGAAGAAGTGAAAAGAGATCTCTGTTCCACGTGATGAAGAATATCCTTTGTGTTTGAATTGTTAATTTTTAAAATGATGCCCCAGTATGCATGAGTCCACAGCCCATATGTAGCCATGGGAAAGGCAACATGATATGGGAGGTTCACAACTGCAGATTTTTCCTCCGGGCAGCTGCTTTTTTGAAAGTTCAAAGCCACATGCCAATTGTTCTTCCTTGTGGAAAGTTACCACAACAAATCAGAAGAGACTTCTCTCTCTAAAAGGACTCATGAAAGAGTATTTTAAAAGTGGTACTGACCTAAAGTTCCAAGTTTTGTTTTATACATTGTTTGTGAGAAAGAAAAGAAGCTGGTGGAGGAGGAGGAAGTGTTTTGAAAAGTTTATTTTTGATTTTCATTCTCTTCTTTTAGCGTTTGTTAATAAATCTATCTTTATATCTTTAAGTTTGGGCCTGCTTTGCTTTTCTCCTGATCCTGTCTCACAAAGGGAAAAGAGTAAACACTCAGACCACTGCAAACAGAAACAGGCAAACGTGAAACCATTACACCAGGGAAATGGTGGATGCTGCATCCATGGGGGTGTTCAAAGCCAGGTTGGATGGGATTTCATGCAACCTGTCTGGTGGGAGGTGTCCCTGGCGGAGGGTTATAACTAGGTGATATTTGAGCTCTCTTCCAATTCTATACTTCAATGATTAAAAGATTGCTAAGATAAGAATCAGGATTTTTTTTTAGTAACTGTTAATTGCTATAAATAAAGGGAAACTGTGGGAAGGAATTTGATCCTGGGTGGTGAAGGAAAGGCTAGAAAACATTCCGCTGTTAGTCATGAAGGCAGAAACTAACCATCTTTTAGTTCTTCCTCTCCTCAGCTGTTTGTTCATTGAAAGTTTTGTTTAACAGGGGAAAAAAAAAAAAAAGGGGGTTTTCTTATGCTGTGACATCAAACCACAACAAACTATACAGAAGGGTTTTCTGGGTGATTTTATTTTCTTGATAGCAAGGATTTTTCAAACTTCTGTTCATGCATAATTTAAGGATTTCATGAAAACAATTCAGTGCTTCTTTGATGAAAGGGTACAATACGGAATAAAGCTAAAGACAAAGATCTCGTAAAATTGATTTCCATTATCACTTAAACACTTACAACTCCATGAAAAATTTTGCAGTTGTCTTTATTTGGTAGTTCCCAGAAATTATATAGGCTAGTATAAGTGTTAAGTGTGGAGCAT
>VXBN01007467.1:169860-203684 GCA_013397395.1 Sinosuthora webbiana | reverse complement strand
GACAGGGACACAGAATGGTTGGCACACCCACCACCAGGGAAAAACCAAAAGGGTTAGCAGGGCAGGGGGTAATTTAGACTGCACTGTTATTAATTAAATGCACCGCAACAGAGCATGTGTATGTATGTCCTGCTACAATTATCGTATTATTCAAATAGACAATTGTGGGAGGGGAAAGGAATAGTTTTTAACTCACACATGGAAGGTACAACCAAGATCTTAGAACAGGATCCAGATATATTGACTTGCATCTAGTTTTGCTTTGGAGTGTTCCCATTCATTTTATTGTTATGGTGATAACTATTAAAACAATATATAGCTTGACATTCCATTTGATCAGGGGAGTATAACTTGGCAATATTTCATAACACTTTCTTTGCCTCATCAGCCACCTACAGATTTTTAAGTACTTACTGACATAGTAAGTATATTAACAGCTTTTTGTTTTAATTAACCTCTAATGGCTCACCCATTAGTACATGTAAAGCACAATCACAATTCAAGAGAGGATTGACATCCCAAGACAGCAGAGCTAATCAATATAAAAGCAGCTGAGGCAACATGGCTCTGGCACTGTAATAAACTCCATCCTTTAGGTGTATGGGTCTCCTGTAAACAGTTGGATGCCAAATTTTCACTTCTAGTTAAAAGTATACATTATGACCCAATCATATACATCTCGAGTACTGACATTTTTTTCTCTAAGAAAATATCTGTTTTGAAACTTTCTTCTGCATAATTCTTCTTTCACATCTATAAAGACCACAATGGTATTTTTAAAAACCCCACACAAATAATCCATTCTAGTTCTATTCTGTATATGCACATCAATAAATTTTTTTGTTTAAATGCTTTTGTTCTTGCAGTCATAAACTGAAAAATTCTGAGGTTTTAGTCTAATACTAAAATGTGAAAAATAACAACCCTGATAAAATATTATCAAGTGATTGCTTTATGAGAAAATCGTGACTTGTTTATCTTTTAATCTGTCATCACCTTCTTACAGTTATTATTCTATCTGCATATCTTTTCTTTCTCTGACTTTGATTTTTGGTTGAAGTGAGGCTTTTGGATACCTTTTGGTTGTTGTGACTTCAGTCATCAACACTTCTATATGGTTGTAGGGGATCTAAATGAGACTTTGATATACTTCCTTCTTGTACTGCAACTTTGCTGTGATATCTGTTTTCAGGAATGGGATAAAGGCTTGTTTTTAAAAGAAGTCTCTGAATGTTTATTGCTTCTGCTATAAATGACTACTCAAATCTAGGTCTGGTACTATGTCCAACAGGGTTTGGATGCATCAGAGTAAACCTGACCTGTGTATTTACATAGAACCAGAGGTTGGCCCGTCAGGTATCTCAATTTCTTTAAGTGTTGCCTAGCAGAGCAAATGCTTAACCTTAAGGAGCAGCATAAACAAGTCATGATCTATGTGCTGGAATGTTTCCTAAGGTTTAGACAGAATTATGGAGGTTAAACCTAAAGTACCATATATTTACCTTGTAAATACTCAGGAATGGAGATTACAAATAATTTAAAAACCTAACTTCCATTTAATTTCAGTAGTGCTTGGGCTCCAGAGTGCCATAATAACTGGAGCTTTGTAAAACCATCTGAATTTAAAAATGGATCATGAAGGTGGCTGTGAATTCCCCTAATACACAGAATTACCTGATTAGATAAAGTTCTGCAGATTGCAGAATTGGATAAAAGAATGTCCTCTTTCACAAGAGAAGGATGAAAGAGAGAGAGGAAGGTGAGCCATGGGAATGTTTTCTTCCACTTGAGTATAGTTAATGAAGGTGAACAAAGCTAATAAAGATTAATATCCTCAAGCCTGAAAAACTGATTTTGATGGCAGAGACTGTGGATGTGTTCACTCAAAGTTTAGCAATTTAAATTCAGGAACTTATAGCAAGATACCTATGCCCTTTCTAAAATGAATAGCTATGGAATAGCCTTTGAAATGGTTGAATGATTTGGACAAGAAATCTCACACAGGCAAGACACCTGTGTAATGTTATGAAGGAGCTTAAATTTTTTTACCCTCTTATTTCAAGTGGTTAAAGCTGACTGTGTCTGTATCCTTTCTTTCCAATATATGTTACATTCTGATCTCATATTCTGTATGTTGGCCAGATAACTGGAGCTGTGACTGTAAAGAAATGATTCCTCCCCTGAGGAAAACATGAGACCTTCATCCCCTCTGCAGACGTTAATCTTTGCTGTGTGGCCACACTTTCTTCCCAAGTGCATTCTGTTAGCGTACATGATTGAAAGCACTGTAAGGAATTAATGGTCCTCTTAAGCAAAGCACTTAATTCCTCTACTTCACTTACTGCTAGGGTAGTCCAAGAGAATAAATAAGATCATCTACCTCCTTAAACTGAGGGTAATAGGTACCTTGGTAACTTAGAGGTTAGGTTAGAATTTTAGAACTTGTTTGTTTCTGTGTTGTTTGATCATTGGAAGATGATTTGATGTAGATTCTAAGGCAGCTGAGTATTAAATTATCTATAAAGCATGACACTTCATATGTGCTTATGAGAGAATTAAAAGTCATAGGAAAGTGAATAATTTTAATTTTTTTTCTTACTATCTAAATATTTGCCAGATCTCATATATTGAATGATAATAGTAATACTTAAGGATTCATATGAAGGTTGCTGTGAATAATTCAGCTCCTCTGGGAAAATAGTATGGGAATAAATATTTGGAAAAGTTACATTAACATGTGAACAGGATTTCATATGGAAATGGGTGTATTTGGGATTCTCTGCATTTGGAAATTTGACTTTGCAGAGCCAAAGTCCTTTAATACCTCATTTTGGACAAAAGATTTCTTCACAATATACAATAAAATAGGATAACAATATTTATAATGCAAAGAGAGACAGCTTCTCTATAAAACATAAAGGAGAAATATTATTCAACTAGGCAGTGTATCTTTGTTCTTTCAAGTATCTGGTTGAAAAAAAACAGGTGTTTTGAAAATTGCTGGTTTTATTCTCACACTATTACATATAAATATATCTTGAATAAATAACTTGACCTTCAAGTATTAAAGTATTTAGATGTGTTCAGGTAGCTATTTTAAGAAAATTTGTCTCCAAACATTTGGAAAAATGTGTATTTGAAAGTAAATAGCAAATTATATTATATAAAAAATTGATACCTCAAACTCTGCTTCTATACATTACTGTAATACTTTTTCACATGCAAACATAAAAAGCTCTTATGGACCCTGTTTGCATTGCAGAATACCTATTTTTTTTTTTTTTAATAACACTTTAGAACTTGTGAGTACTGTTCTATAATAGTTTTTCTAGATAAAATCTATGAAATATTCTTCAGTAGTTATATAAATAGAATGTGGGAATTTAAGTGTTATGGTTAGGTTTAAATTTGTAGAGTTTTTTTCCCCTCAGGTGTAATTATCTAGCAGTAAAAACACTCTGTAATTCATAAAATGATGACTATAAGACTAAGCTTTTTGGTGTTTTTTTGTTTGTTTGTTTGTTTTTTTTTTTGTTTGGGTTTTTTGGGGGGTTTTTTGGGTTTTTTTTGTTTTGGTTTTTTTTTTGTTTTGTTTTTTGTTTTTTGTTTTTTTTGGGGGGGGGGGTTTTTTGTTGTTGTTTTTGTTTTTGTTTTTGTTTTAGAGGAAGGAGAATAATAAGACTATAAAAAGATTCAGGCCCAAGGATTAGTTTGAGTAGAAACAACCCACCTGTTACTATTTTACCCTACCTGGCATCTGAGCTAAGAGGATTATCTCAAAGAAAGCTAAATAGCTTAAGCTGATTAATACATTTTTGTAAACCTTTGTCTCAGCTTTGTGGAGCTCTGATCATGAAAATACAATCTGTAGTCTGTATCAACATAGTATTTGCCTTCTCTAATTCCTGGTTTAGACTAGTTATCTGAATACCAACCAGTAAAAGATACCATACCAGTAGGGGACTTCAGGACTATCAGTCCCCAAGATCATGCTCTTAGCAATACTATCACCCAAAGTGTCTCAGTGATGTAACCAGGCACTGTCCTACTTGGAATAACATAGCACAACTTTAGCACTTAAGGATAGTAAAACAGTGAAGCATCATTATGGATAGAGAGCCCAGCACAAGTTGTATGAAGTGGATTTATTTAGTCCCATGTAATTTTGGCTTTTTCCTTGGAAATGGGGAAAATATAATTCATAACTTTTAAAAGCCAGTAAAATTAGCTTATGTTCTGGGCTGTAGATATGCTGTGCATCAACCTGATAGTTTTTTTTGTTTTGTTTTGTGTGTGTGTTTTTGTTTGTTTGTTTGTTTGTTTTGTTATTTTTGTTTTTTTAAAGCATGATAGAATTGCCCTAGTGTTGGCTCAGAGATCAAACAAAAGAGTCATTACTCCCACTTCATGTTCCAAGGCCTCACATGTTCAGTCAATTTTTCCTTTCAGTTTATAGAAGCTTTTGGAACAGGACTCTCTGTGTATTTGTAATGCCATACATGTTTCATGTTACAGGGTAGACTAGGCAGAGACCAAGCCATTTAGTTATCACTCAAGCCAATAGAGAATCACAGAATTGCAGAATCAATTAGGCTAGAAAAGACCTCTGAGATCATCAAGTCCAACCTCTGACCAAACACCACTTTGTCCATTAGACCATGGCACTAAATGCCACGTCCAGGCATTCCTTGAACACCTTCAGGGACGGTGACTCTGCCACCTCCCTGAGCAGACACAATATTTAACCACCCTTTCTGTGAAGAATTTCTTCCTAAAGAAAATGAAGAATGTCTTTAGCATCCATGATCTTTTGGAGTAGTGTCTCAAGTAGATGAGCTTTAGTCTTTGGATTGCTTGGTAAACATGAGCACATGTATCAGGGGTTTGCTCTTGAGCTTATTAAAATAAATGAAGCCCCCCCCCCCCCCCCCCCTTTTTTTTTTTATGAGAAACTCTGGTCTGCTTAATTATGATAATTAGTCCTCTGACATCACATTAATTATTGGAACCAATGCTAAGGAAAGTGAAACAAACATCAACAGGAAGTATTTAATTTACAAACCAGTGTGCCAAATAATATCAATTTTAAAACACAAAGTAAAAGAGAATTACTAATATATAATCAATTAAATTTGTATTTAAAACAAATAAACAGGCATACAAAGCATGAAAAGGACTAAATGCTGTCTTGATAATATACATTACTTCCATGACTACTGAACAGCTGCTTCATTTTTCCCTTCATTTTTTTCCTTCAACAATAAAGTGAAAATTAAGGATGTTTGTTTCTATGTTACATTTTTCTTTCTGTTAGTGGAATCTCTCCCACTGAGGTAAAAAAAAAAAAAAAAAAAAAAAAAAAGAAAAAAAATTGAACACTGCCTGGTGAATAACCTGGTATCCATAGGAAAGGGCTAAAGGTATTTTTCAAAAGCTCCCTTGGCTCAAGAGCAAATGGGAATAAAAGTTGCTGTTGCTATTATAACATGATCATTTAAAAAATGCTATTGCTATGAAATCTGCTATATAAGTAAACTAACAAACAATATTCTGCAAGGGTGTTTAGGGGTATTTTTTGATAATTTATGCTAGTGCATATTTTGCAACTATTTATGGAGAGATCTCATAATGGTATTAAAGACATAAGATAAGTGTTATCTATATTTTCCATGTTAGAATGGAATTTTATTTAAAAAATTCCATTAAACACAAGTTATCCTTTTCTATTTTTAAAGAAAATTAGAGTTTTGTATATTTAAGAAATGGGCCTTTAAAATGTGAAAGAAGCAATCTCATTATCATGTTTGTCACGTTATCATTCTTTTTCATGTTTTGTTAAGTACGTTACTGAAAATGCTCAATAAAAAAATGCAAAAAAGATGACTAGTACTGCAAGCTGTTATATTTTGCTCTATTGCTATAGAAAGCTGCCGTGCCACTTTAATATGTCTTTGTGGTTGTAAGGTACAGAATGGTTGTTGAAATGGATAGGTCCGTATATAAATGGCAGTGAAAACCAAATGCCTCTCCTTTACTCAGCTCTGGAACTATCCTACAAAATTGTTTTAAATATTTGGATGGCTTTGTCAACACTTAACGAATTCTGGCCATCATAAATCTCAGATGCCCTCCCTGAGTAAAACCCAAAATTATCAGTGTTTCATAGCCTAAGCTGCCCTTGCCATATGGCGAGTGCAAATGTTTCTAAAGCAGCAAATGTTCTGTCAAGAGTTCCCAGTGATGTTTTGATTGGATTGCTCTATTATCTGAATAAGTCTGCCAAAAGAAAGCACCTGCACAATGAAAAGTGTGCAGAAGCTGCCAGGCTGTAGCGAGGGGAGGAAAGTGAAGCATATAGTGACAAGTTACCTATCATCAGAAGATATGCTGCATAGGTTATAATAGATTCTACAGCACACCTGATCTCACAAAGTATCTCTCACAAAAGAACAAAGGTGGGCAGTATGTGGGTGTGAAAGACTAACCTAGCTCCAGTAAACTTCTGCCCCTGTAGGTGCCAAGTCATAGCTTAATGTGCTGTAACAGCTTACAAAACAATGAACTCCTCAGTGGCTTCTTAGCCAGACCTTTCCAGAGAGGTTATCAAACAATAACTCCAGAGAGGGTAGATATGTTCCTTTTCCCTATTCAGTTTTGCTTCAGTTCTAAGATGCTGTATGCAGATTTTTATTCTCTTGGACAGTCTGGCCTGGAGCATATTATTCACTTGTTATAATTGATAGCTGAATATGCAAATCCATTA
Source organism: Sinosuthora webbiana (assembly GCA_013397395.1). NCBI lineage: Eukaryota > Metazoa > Chordata > Aves > Passeriformes > Sylviidae > Sinosuthora > Sinosuthora webbiana. Next base: position 196,921 of record VXBN01007467.1, on the reverse strand, counting down.
AAGAACTGACAGAAGTAAAATTATTTTTTCCCTTCTGAGGTGGAATGCTTAATGAGATCCTTTTGCTATAGTCCACTTTTCTGGACTGCATATCATCTTTAAATAGATTAAGTTATATTTTGCATATATATCTATTGAGAAAAAGTTTCACATGAACAAGTGACAAATATTATCTGTTATGTATGTAGGTTTGCAGGTCATTACCATTTCTGTCACTGAGAAGGATATGTAGCTTAACTGCACCTGTTGTCCTCAAGAAACAATAAAATTCAATCTTACCTAGTAGCCAGAAGTGTGTGAAGTGTTACCAGGACATGATCTCTGTTCAAATCCCTTGACTCAGCCTTAGTACTATAAATTTTGCTGTGTAGTCTGTCATGGAACTGAAGGAAGGGAAGCGGTGCAGAGAGGGAATTATAGATCAGATCAAAGGAACAGAAATAGACCCTGTCAGAAGATTAAAAAGAAATACAACTGGATGGTGGGAAAGGGGTGGGGGTTGGGAGAATTTTCTTTCAGTAAGGTAGATTAGAGTTGAGTGGGAGTACAGTAAAAATCTGGCGGGGGGAAATGGGGGAAGATAGATGGTATTAACAGTTTTATGAGGACCTTTTGGGATAGAGTTTTTATTTTATCCCCACTGTAGAAATGGATCAATTCATCTGTTAATGGATTTTAAAATTCCAGTTTAAGGTCAATAAAACTTAATTGTCCTTCCAGACATACCTTTGCATATAATAGTTCTAAATTTTTCCCACAGTAAAATTTCATCAAAAATAAAAGGGAGAACTGGAGTTCTCTAATAAAAGTGAGTTGTCTCAGTAAAACATAGTCTCAGCATACCTGATCTTCTACCTCTCACAGGGTCAATGCAGCTCTTACACAGACACTGCATCAAATGTCAGTTGTGCACTGTCCAAATTCCAACTGTGTAGATGTTGCATATGTTTGGGGGCAGTGGAGAGAATGTATGCACCATGATCTGGTAGGTAACACACATACCTGCACTATAAGAAAGAAAATATTTCTGACAAGGCAAATGAATTAATTTATTTATATGGTAGTCTTGAAATTTTCCATGAAGCAATAGAAGTTAGCCACTGGATTAATAAAACTTTGGGATTTTTTTGTATGAATGCCCAGAGATGAAAAATATCTTGTTTTGCTTATACACAGATATTAATTTTAATGACATGGAAATAGTACTAAAAGCAGCCTAGGTACAGAGAACTGTAACTCCTATAAGCCACTGCACTACAGTAATTTCTTAATGTATGTTTTGAAGAGAAAAGCCCTTAAAGCAGGTATTTTATTAATCAAAGGAAACATTTCACTCGCAACTGTTGCTGGCAGATCCACAAAACCAGTACACCTGCATGACAAGCATTGTATCCTAGTGATGCCAAAATAAGGGGGAAGTCTAGGCATCTGGTGACTGGTCATTTTATTCCTAGGCTTAGACAGATTCATCAACCAGCAGGTTTATATTAGATCCATTAAATAAAAATTAAAAAAAAAGAAAAAAAAAAAAAAGGGTGTTTTTTCTAAAAATTGCAGGCAACTTGCTGTGCTTGTTTTTTTGTGAGAACAATATGCAGAACAAGAAAAAGGTTATTTCATTCTCTGACTCTTTAATTCAATTATATCCTAAAACTCATTGTGTGCTTCAAAAATAAATTAACTCGAGATGTTATTCTGCTCTCCATCTGCTGCATTTCTTTAAATGTATTACTTCCACTCCTATATCAGTTTAAGTGATTTTTTTTCCTATCAAACCCATAGGCATATTTTCTTTGTTCTTTTTTTTTTTTTTTTTTTTTTTTTTTTTAATGCCTCTGTTCTAGAAATTGCCTCATAAACCATGTGACTCTCTAGTTTACACTTTTTTTCCTGTTCACGAAAAGCAGCCAGTAAAATGCAGCTAATGGTTGTTTTATGTCTATGCTGGTGTAGAATTTGTAACTGCATGCTTCTTGTTTTCCATCTGTGGTCTGCATCTCACTCACAGAACAGGGTGTGTGATTTGTAGAGCAAATGATCAACAGTTGCATTTGTCGCCCCTCAATGCTGAGAGGCAAAAAATGGCAGAAGGGGCTGCTTGTGATAACCAGATCTTGGGTCGTGATTCAGCTGGTTTCCTCACTCTTGGATGTTCCCTTCCAAAGCATTTCTGCTTTAATTTGATCGACTGATACAGCTGCTCAAGATTTCCACAGTAGTGTTAGCCATGCTAAATAAAAGATGTAAAATGTCTTTATAGCACAGCTTGTTTCCTGTCTGCTCTTCATGGTCTAAGTACAGCTTTAAGATCAGTGAAGGAGTAGAATAAACTTGTGCAGATTTCTCCCAAGTATGAAATGAATCTTGGATTAGTAGCATAGCTAAATATTTATGGTTAACTAATAAATCACAATTATACCTGGTTGATAGGAGCTCAAGTAAAAATATTAAATTTCACTGGTTACTAAATGGGGACTGGTCAGAAAAACTGCAGCACTGTTCCGAAACAATTTAAATACTTTAGGATACAAAATCACTGTCCAACTTTGAAATCTCTACATACATTTATATTCAAATTGTTATGCATGGAAATCAACCATGCTTTCATTGGATTAAGGGTAGCCTGTCTGAGACGTTGTCCAGGAAGCCAAAGAAGTTGATACAATTTCTTTAAATGGTTTGAGATTGGGAAAACCACTTATTCTTGCATTTCTTTTTTTCTCTTTGTGAAGTATGTGTAGTACTTGTATATGTTAAAGACTTTTTATTATGTGCAATTTACATTTTTAAAATTGTTTGGCATCCTTAAATGAAGATTTATTAAGAAACAGAAATTAACAAATCATCAAGATAGATATATGTGCAGTTGAACAGATGTGTCTTAATACCTTTATGCTGCTCTAATACTGCCTTCATAGAGACAAAAATTGAACAGCTGTTGAGTTTTCAAATGAATATAGAGAAATTGAGCATTCTTGTCACGCTGATACCAATCCTAAAAACAAAAAAAAGACCAGTTTCATGCCACTGCTCCAGTATTTAGTACAATTAGTCTTAAGAAGTCCTATGTAATTGGTTTGTCCAACTGTTAGCTGAGGTTTTGAGCTTTGATTAACTGATTCAAATCTTGCCTCCATCCCAGTAAAGCCCATAAGTTTTAGAAATCTGTTTCATGTTTTTCACTGCTTGTTGTACAGAAGTCAGCTGGTTCTGTCTAGGGTAGAATTTGATTTCTTCACAGTAGCTGGTATGGGGCTGTATCTTAGATTTCTGTTGAAAACAGGGTTGATAACACAGGGATGCTTCCACTATAGCTGAGCAGGGTTTGCCAAGAGCTTTTCTGCCCCTCATCCCACCCCCCAGCAGTGAGGAGGCTGGGGGTGTCCACAAAGAGGGGACAGGAGAAGGCTGGGACAGCTGACCCAACTGAGCAAAGGGATATCCCATACCATATGGTGTCATGCTTAGCATAAGTATCAGGGGAGGAAGGAAGGGATGGGACACTCTGAGAGTGATGATGTTTGTCTTCCCAAGTCATCATGATGGGGAATGGAGCCCTGCTTTCCCAAAGATGGCTGAACACCTGCCTGCTGAACACCACGGGAAGTGGTGAATGATTTCCTTGTTTTGCTTTGCTTGTGTGTAAAGGTTTTACTTTGCGTATTAAACTGCCTTTATCTCAACCAACGAGACTTTTCCTGTTTCTTCCCCTATTCCACAAAGGGAGAATGAGTGAGAGTCTGTGTGGGGCTTAGCTGCTTGCTGGGGTTAAACTATGACAATGGCTTAAGAGAATCAGAGGTTTCTAGATGAGCTGCAAAGGAGACTGGGACACAAGGTTTCTTTCTGAAACACATACAGTGCGTATGTTTTCTTTAGTCTGCGTCTGTATTTTCTAGATCAGAGTGAGAACACACTAACTGTAAAAGACAGAAATCTAATCTGATTTGAATCGTCTCTCTTTCTGCACAATTACCCCTTATCCTAAGGGGTAATTCACTTTTTTTTTTTTAATCAACCAGACTGATTTTTCTGTACTTAATGAATCCCAAAGCATCCTCCCCAAAACAGGAGGGAATTGTCAATCTTCTTTTGGGAAAGAAGGTTCCTTGTTCAAACAGCATGTGAACTTTGAGGAACCAAAATTTTTTTTTTTTTAATTTATCCTAACAACACTTACTTTTCTCAAGGAAAATTACTTCCAGCCCAGAGGGTGAATACTATGGGTAAGCAATGGAGTCATTAAAAAATTATTTATTATCATCTTAGATTCTTATTTCTAAAGAGCCACGTTTAGTTATTAAACCTTTGTAAGCATTGAGCTACTGTGTATGAGGAGGTGGAAAGAAACCAATAGATGTTAGCTGTCAGTGAGATGTAAGAAAGAATATAGTAACATAGGAAAAAACCCACATGTTTAGTGAGCAAATGATGTGGTCCTTTGAAATATTATCAAAGTATAATGGTGACCTTTCATCATAATTTTATTTTATTCTATTTTCTAACACTATATTTTTGAGTTTAGTGATGTATTTTTGTTTCTAATTTTCATAAAATGTAAAAATGGACACATAAAACACTTATTTCTTGATTTATTATATAGGCCACTAACTCAAATTACTAAGGCAGTTTAGCCAATGTATTTTTAAAGGGATTTCACTCTCTTTAGACTAACATCTGCCTTCTTCAAGGACTCTACTTCAAATAAAGTCCTAAGGATGTTACTTTTGTTGCAGATGGTAACCACAGGTATTTTCCCCTTCTCTGATTTTTGGGAATAACTCTTCTCCTACCTATCCCTGCTTAATAACTGCTTCCAAACTCTTATCAAACAAAACCTCTAAAAATGAGAATATTTCCTTTCTAAAGGTTCACTGCCAAAAATGTGATAATTTCCAGTATGTGTAAGAGTAGATGATATTTTTCTCAAATAAGATGGATGTGAAATAATTAGTTAGAAGTTCTGTAAGTCAATAAATGTTATTAAATGATTGTATTTTGCTAGGAAAATATATCAGCATTTCTAGATGTACTTTTGATACCGTGAAAACTAAGAATATCTGATTGAACACATATACAAAATTATTCCAGTTAACTGCTTCATATTCCATTACAACACATGGAAAATACTAGTTTGTGCACTTAAGCTAGTTATAGGTTTTCACAAATTGCAACATTCAATGACAGAAACCAATAAAGCTATAGAAAAGGGTAAATAGTAAAATATTTTTGCACCACCAGAAATAAATGAGGTCTGAAATACAGTACATGCTTATAGTATTATTATTGAGGAAAGCATGCAAGTCTGCAGGTGAGTCAGCTATTCTGGTGACAGCAATGTGGATGAGAATTTTTAAACTGTATGATCTCATATGATTTTTACCCAATCTTGTTAGTTCTTTCTAGCCAGGAGATCTCACAGTGTTATACCAAGTGGTCAGTAGCCTTTTTGTTCTGTGTGTTGGGAAAACTAAGGTACGAGGAATAAAAATTGGATGTTCTGGGTACTTGCCATGGCACAGTGGAGTGTCTACTATAGCAGAGTGGAAATACAGCTTGCATTTTGTGAGTTTTCTCTCTTGATTGAGTGGAAGGAAATAGTTGCTTTGCTACAATTTAAGAGCTCAATTAATGCTGTTGAGTAAACTTACTGATTCTACCAAAATTCAGAAATACTTCACATTAGTTGAGGCTGAGTATCATGCAGTCAAACTACATGTCAGTAATTACGTGATTTGCATTAACTTATGTCCAATTATCCTTGATATTCATTGATCTATTTATACACATATAAAAACTATTATGAGAAGTTACTATTAGGTCATTAAGGCAAAACCTTTCTGTCTCCAGCATGACATTTAAAAGCCAGAGTTAGGAATTTAATGGCTCAGTATGATAGATTTGTATCCCATGAAAAGCTCTGATATCTGTGATGAGAAACCATGCAGGACCTTATTAGTAGTTTTTATAATACTCTCCTGAACCAAAATATCTCATAACAATTAGGAAGCAGGTAAAAAGCCAATTTTCACTCCGTGTGCTTTTGGACAAAGCAGAAAACCAGTTAATCTGATTCTAATAGACTATAGTGGGGAAAGTAAAATTCTAAGTGGTGGGGCTAATCCCGGGTTTCTGCAGAACTCCAGAATCATGGAGAATGTATTGCAATTTTCGTATGCTTCTTTCTCTAGTTGAACATAACAGCAAATAGTCTTGAATCAACGTAAAAATACTGGGGGACTAAGCACCCATCAAATTTCAAGTGTTCAGTCCTAAATTATACCAAGAATCTGTGAAGGAGAATGAAAAACATCTTGTGTTCAAATCATCATCTCCGAGAAGCTGTGGGATGAAATCCAGATACAGGAAGAGGATAACATCCTACTGCAGTGAATTGAGAGCCACAGAAAGGAGTTGTAGAGGTAAAAAAGGAAGAAAAGGGTGAATCACTCCTAATTACTGAGATGTCTTCCAGATGTCAACTCTCATAGGCACTTCCACTGGAGTAGTGGGGGGAGAAATGCAGCAGCTGAGGAGCTACGAAAATGATGGAGCAACCACCATTAGCCATGGCAATTAAACTGTGAAGGAAATGGAATGACATATTCCATCAAAAGTTGTAGGTGGCTGGGATGGTACATTGGCACAATTAACTTATTCTTTTTCATAAGACAAGATCAAGAATATCTCATACACCGTTTTTCTTACATGAGTAAACCAACATGATGTTTTTTAAGTATTGTATGCCCTCTTTCCCCATCCCCCAGAAAATAAATTTGCATCCCCACGCAATCAGAATGGAAAAATACAAGTATCTTGTTCTAAACACACAAGAAATGTGCAATTATCATGCAAAGGAGAGTTTTTCACCCAGAGAATGAAATTCTTAGTAGCAGAGGTGATCAGAAAATCCCATGTTTAAGAATCTTTAAGCAGCTGAAACGGATGGGATTAACACAGTGGTTTAATAGAGGATGAGAATAGAGAACATAGGCAAAGAACTTTTCAAATCCTAGCAAACAGAATAATAAGCAGACAGTAATTCATAGGTTGGGGAAATTTTATTGTGAAGAAATTATTTTCAAAGCTATCCAAATGGAAAACTTGTCCAACAAAATATCATTGCTCTAGTGACAGTCTTAAGAGTGCTTAGATGGACTATTTCCATTATCAGAGCTTAAAGTTATTGTAACAGTAAAATAAACTTTAATTGTTGGCAGATGTAGGAATTTTAGAGATCTCTTGTGTAGCCCTGCATTTCCCAATAAAGCACTGTTTTTCCTAGAAGTTGCACCACTTTCTGTACTGTAGGAGTTAACAAGTCCCCCTATAGATGTTGAAAGTTTTTAGCCTTTCTCTGCATAGTTTTGTGACCAAACCTCCCACACAACCAGCAGATCTTGTCATAACCAAAGGAAAAGAGCAAGTGAAGTCCATATATCAACAAGCACTTTGGGTTGTAACGCCTCCATTTGAAGTTTTAATCTCCCATTGATTTGTTTTCTTCCAGCAGTAAATGAAAATTTTGTTGGTTTTATGTCACTGAGGAAAATTTTAGTAACTTTTCATGTCATTTTGTGTTTTATTGTAGCACTTTAAATTAAATATAAAGGTCACACAGTAATTCTCTAGAGAAATTCCATATGGAGCAATCATAAAGACCATTACGTATGACAGGAATGCCCACCCCACAAAGAAATAAATTCAAGCCTACTGAAAGATATTAATGTTAAAGCAAAACCCTTTTGCAAAAGGAGTTGCCAAAATGTCCAACATGCCCAATGTCAGCATCATCTCTTTGAACTAAATCAAACAACAAAGCATTTAAAACTCCATTTAGAGTCCTCTGTAAAAGTTGTTGACAAATCTTGTTCCCAGTAAAAGGAAAAGAATGACTGAATTAATCAAATATTCCTCTTAACATATGCAGATACAAATGGGCAGCATTAGTGGTGTTTGTTTCCTTAAGAAAAAGATAACTGAATATTTACTGAAAGAGTAGTTACTGCAGGGTATCCATCTGAGAAAAAAAACCCAAATTATTAATTGCAAAAATTTTTTTTTTTTTTTTTTTTTTTTTTTTTTTGTACAAAGGGATAACGCTATATCTATTGTGGATATATAGATGGATAAATATATCTCATTTTCTATGACTAAAAAAATGTATGAAAATTACAGTTTTAATAATTTCATAGTTATTCATAATTACAACAGCTGTTCTGATTCCAAGAGCATCTTCAAATAAACAATTGATAATATTTTTTTCCATATATTTTCTTCCAAAGCTTTGCATTTTATGTCATTATATTTGCAAGTGTCAAAATTAATGAAACCTGATCATTATGGAAGTAGGCTGTTAAAGGACATACACAATGAAAAAACATTTAATTAAAAAAAATTATATACTAAAGATACAGACTTGGGTAATAATTTCTTTGGTTTTAAAGGGGAGAAACTTTTGGTTTTGGGTAATGACGTACACTGGGAATTAGATTTTGATCTCTATTCCACACCTTTGTTCCCTAATGTCACAAACTACTGTGTAATCTAGGTAAAATTTGCTTTGGAAAATAGGTTTATCATCTTTCTTCAGTTTGTCTTGTTTATTTAAATTTTAGAAAAATATATTCTACTGGTTGCCTTTTGTTTTACTGTTTTTGTTACAGTGGCAAAATGTAATACTCTAATCTCAGTGGGGGCTTTCAGATGCTATTGGAATACAAATTCTTTTTTTTCCTGAAATTTATTCTGCCATTCTTGAGAAAAGGATTTTGAGATAAATTTAGGTCAGTGACTATATTATATATTGAGTATATAATATAGTGAGTGAGTATATAATGGGCTTAACTTGCTAATAGAAATACCTGAGTTTAATTGGTGCTTAAGTGTTCATCAGTTCCTGGCATTCTATCCTCAAAGCACAAGACTTGGTGGGGTCACACTGCAGCTTATTTGATAGCAGCAGAAACCTAATTCACTGAAGCCTAATTCTAAATTATTTACTTGTTTGTCAACCTTATGGCAGATCTAACATCAACAGTGTTCTCTTTTACAACACCCAGCAGTGCAGGTTGGGTAGATTATAGTCATCAGCTAAACTGCATTCACAGCTATTCTGTTTTACCAAATAACATTAAAGTAGCTGAAGTGCATTCTCAAATATCTCTCTACCTCTTTACTGTCAGTCCCTCATTTTTCTTCCACAGCCAAAGTATCTCTCACAAAGACATGTTCCTTTTCAATACCCTTAACATATACATTGCTATATCTATCCTTTTCCTCTAGCTCATCTGTTCTTATTTAAACACTCTGACAGGAGTCTTGGGAAAGAAAGAAGAAAACACATTTTGAAGTCACCCTCCCAAAGACTGGGAAGAGCTAAAGGTCTTTAATGGCTGCAGACATGCAGTGGTGTGCTGGGAGGTGCTCAATGCTGGCCTTGATACATGAGGGAGATGGGCAAATTAAATTGTTCTGGAACTTGAAGGCGTTCAAACCACTCTATGAGCCAGGTGACAATATGATATAATGTGAGAGTGAAGCAGCCAAACCTTATTTCTTTCTATATATACATTATCACATGCACAGGTTACATGTAATGTACTTGGCACTGTTTCTAAGTCTTAGACTACTTGGGAGGAAAAAACACAGTGCACAGTCGAGTTGAATGCAGTGGGGAATTATTGAAAAGAAACAGTTTTACTTATACAGCCATATTGGCTGCTAGATATTTGTAACTTAATTTATCTATCTTTATAGGAATTACATGAAATTTCTGTTTCAAGAAATGTCCAAGTTTTCTTCTGAAGTGGATACACTTTTCAGTGAAAATAGGTGTAAGATGAAATCTCCCCAGACCTCTCAAGAGGGCCTGAGTCAGCAGTGCTTTATTTTATTACCTGAATAGTTCTTCTACATATTTACTGCATGGGATGTGTTAATTAGTACTCACTGTAGCACCACCACTGTTTCTCTTGTGGGTTTGGTTACCTCAGCACCTACTTTGGTATGAAACTGGATTCTCAGACTTTGAATTTCTACAGGTGCACGAGTGTATGTAGAGTGTTTGTTCATGAGAGGCTCTGTGGCCAGGGTGACCCAGGCCACATGGGGTATTATTCTCACATGAATCTCCCCAAGAAGCAATTTGTGATTGGTTTTGTGTTCTTCATGGAAAATTGCTTTTAGAGGTTTTCCTTTTTGCTGTTTGGTACTGAAAAAATTTTGAAGAATAATTTTTAAGACTAAACAGGCTTCCATCTCCAGAATGGGATTTTTTTTTTTTTTTTAAATTCATCTGAAAAATTTAGTTTCACTTTTTTGCCCCATGAAGCGACAAGTGACTTGTCATAACTCAGGAAACTGTAGTGTATTGGCATATGACTGCATGGATAAAAAACTATATAATATTCTTTTGATAGAAAATATTGAAATCTCTCATTAAAGATATAGATAGTGATATTTGTTGATACACCGATGATGACATGTTGGTTTATGTAGCTTGGCATTATATATCTATCCGCTTTTGTATAGCTTCCTATTTAATGATCAGTAAGGGATATTTTCTATATATGCATTCTTTTGTATTGTGGCTGAATATTTCCTGCCTTTAATTTTTACCTGAAGCTCCTTACATTTCTTGTATTTAATTAGAAAAAAAACCAAGTTTTCTGCATACAGAAGTGAAAAATTTGGTGACGTGTAATGCAGAAAGTTATTTACTTGATGTAAATTGTGCCCTTAGTATTCTTGGGATAGGGATCTTTAACTTGACTATGTTCAGGGGATAGGAAGCATGGTTCCTGTGCCAGTAGATCCATGATGATCAGTTCTAATGGGCCATCTGTCAACTTCTGCCCAGAGTAAGTGCTGTACCAAACAAAACCAGACTTGGTCAGGAAGAGGCCAACTCCCATGGCAGCTCCATCAAGCTGCTTAGATGACAAGCTCAGTATTTCCATTCTTTAACACAGGGAACAATGGTCTTTTGCGTTGCCAGTAGTAGGGTACAGCAGGTAAAATTTCCCATAGATGCCCAAAACAGGTAAAAGGAATTAAAAATGAAAACAGCCTTAAAATGTGAGAGGATTCTTATGTAATTGAACCTCATTTTGGACATATGACCTAAAGTATTAAATGAGTTCTATTCACCAAAGGAAGGTGTTTCTAGTTTGCTAGCTCTGATAGTCAAATGACTTGGTTTCCTTCTCAAAACTCTCTTTGGAAGGACTTTCTCTTTTTCAAATGTTATGAAAGGCAATGAGACTGTGTTATTGCTATGGTGATCCTGTCTAATGAAAGCTTTATGTCTCCCTGCCCAATTTGCCCTGCACAGCTGACATCAAGAGCTGTCTGTTTCCAAAGCAGACTGGCTGAATTCACGCTCAATACCACTAGTGGGACAACTGCGGATGACAAATATGTTTCAGACACCTTTGTGTGTATTTTCCCATCAGTGTTTTTAGTGTGTGTAACATATACACTTCTCTAATTTGTGCACACATCATGCATTAAAATTGAGCTGAGCCCTGAGTACCACCAGTAATTTGTTACCACTCATGACAGTCGTGACAACATAGCACAGTTTTCTGCTCCTTCTGCTGAGAGCCCTGCCTTAGCTGCTTTCATTAGTTATGTTCCTGATGTGAAAGACATTCCTGCTGTTTCAAGCTGAGAAACCTAACTTTTCAGGATGATGGTAGACAAGCAGTTGTAAAGTGGGTATAACCTGCAGGAAGTGATACCCCCAGGCCTACCACAGGAGAAGAAACAAATTATAAATATGTGATGACCCATGACTCACTGTATGTTTGTAGTGAAACCACCTGGGCCATCTCCTAACAGACATCTTTCTGTGGTTCAGAAGTTGCTGGGACACAATACCCACTGGTGGGACAGGGAAGTAGTCTGCACCTGACATAACAGTTATCATTTAGGAAATATAAAGGGCACACATGTGGATGTCTCCCTAAGGGTGCCTTGCTCTTGCTTCAGAGCACAAGCTCCCTTTCCTAGAGTTAATGCATTAATAAAGAGCTTGCCATCAGCAGCCTTTTAATGTTTGTGCTCTTTTTAAAATAGCAAAATAGAAAATAGAACTGTCTGAATCCCACCTTTCATCTCACAGATGGGATCCACTTCCAGCTCCCACACTAGCTGTAGCACAAACTAGGAAACTGACAGAGCAATCCCTGTGCCTGGTGATCTGCCCTGAAATGACAGAATATTTTTTAAAACACTAATTAAAAAAAAAAAAAAACAAACCAAAAAAAACCCCTGCATTTTTAAATGTCCCATAATCTTTTGTATGAAGTGATGAGTGTAGTGTTTCTCATTCTTCTAAGGAGATGTGCTGCTGCACCAGGATGAGGATTCATCTACAGGTCATGGAGCACCGGTGTAATTGCTGCACAGCAGAGGAGCACAGTGCCTTGTAACCCTCAGCACCTGATAGAGCAGGTGCATTTGGTTAAGCTAAGAACTCATGAAAACTCATTGAGATGTGAGTCAACACATGGGTTGAAGATACATGAACTAGGAAAAGTTTAAATAAATAAAAGGAAGTCAGCAAAGATTCACAAGACATAATTATCAGAGGCCATCATAAAAGTGCTTAGCCTAACTCCTTAATCCTAGCTTTTTATGTGAATTAGCTAATAAAAGATTGCTTTCTACTACTTAGATGGTGCTTAATGTTCTCTCAAAATTTAGGAGTTCCATCTTCCTTATAAGAGATGCATAGCATTTTCAGAAACAAGTGATCAATGTCAGAGATCAAGACAGTTTTTTAATAGTCAATAAATTCAGCTAAATTATGGGAAAATAATTTTTATTTTAAATAGATTTTTAGTGATAATTTTGATTTTATTATTGTTTCGGACAAACAGGTCCTTTCCTTATCCTAGCCTCAGTTTTCTCTATGGCTTGAATTTTAGTTTCAAATCTTCAGAAAACTTTATTTACCTCTTAACCCTCCAATTCACTTTTTATTTTAAATTTCCTTTCTCCCTTTACATTCCTCAAAATCTGCATCTGTAGTGTTAAACTTTTAGTTGTTGATTTTAAGTACACAGGTGTACTTGGCTTAAAGATTAAACAAAATATAGTCAGAAAACAGAATTTTTAAAAGGTTTAGATTCATGAAGCTGGCAGTCAGCCAGCTGGTCAGTCCTATGACGTTATTCCCTCAAAAGTCTCACTCCGTCTTTATTTAAACTTTGTTTCAATTCGTTTTTCAGAGGGGAAAACTTTTTCCACAGACTTAATTTTTTGCTATTTTCTTGGGGAAGCTTTTGCTTTTTTCCCATTTTGACCCAAGGGATGCTGAACAGGGAGGATTGCTGCTGGGCATGCATCCTGCTGCGAGCCCCTCTGTGACTAGGGGGCAGAGTGTGCCTGTGCTGTGGTGCATGGCCATAGCTCCAAGCTGGCCACCTTGTGCCACAAGGAGAGTTCCTTGGGAAAACTCTCATCCAGGCTTTTGCAAGGCAGTGGAATATATTCAACAGCTGGGAATCACTCATGGAAATTAATAATTTCCTAATTATCCTCTGTCTTAGAACAGACTTGCTGTCTTCTTGTGTTCTGAGCTATTATTTACACTCGAACCAGTCTTATGTGTCACTGCTCTGGTACTGTGAATGTTTTAAGATTTTCAGGACAAACGCACCTGAAAGGAGTAAATCAAGCTCTAATTCTACAAATTCAGTGTTATTCTTTCAGCCAGAATTTCTTCTAATCCAGTTGAAGAGAGAGGAAAAAATAGACTATTTCATATTTTCACTTCAGAGGTTCATGGGATTAGCAGGTCAGTCCCTGTATGTGGCTTACTTATTCATTATTATAAATGCCACTTTATTAGACAACTCAATGCTGCAATATTATAGTGGGAGCAATTTGCACACTACATTTGAATTTTAAAATAAGTAGGTTTTGAATATTATCAGTGTTCCAGGAAGGAGGATGTATAGAACTGTATCATAGATAAGGAAAATGGATGACCTTATTAGAATATTTGGCTCTAAAATTTAAAATGTTGTTTCAGAAATGACCTATACTGTTTTTTTTTACTACAAAAGTGAATATTTGGGGAAAATAAAAATAGATGAAAAGAAAGAACCTAAAAATGAAACCCTTTTGAAGGTCTGCTGCATTTGCTCGTAGCACGAACTGTTTTGCTTAGCACGTGCATATTTATCATTTTCTTTTCCTGAAGCCCAGCACAAAGCAGAAAATTTCTTTTTATCTGATATCAGTGAAAGTAATAACCCTTACTGATAACACTCTGCTTTCTAAATGCAGTGTTTCTTCCCTATCCTTCTCTGAGAGAACTACATATAACCAATATATGAATACACAGTTATATTGTTTTTCTTTTCTTTGTAAGCATGCTTCAGTGTATATACAAACACAGAGCCACTATATATACTCTGTGCAAATGCAGAAAATGCAAGGTAAGATACATTTCTAAGGGCTTTTTTGAGATTTGTAAGTCTTATAGCTATATTACCTAGCCTAATGTTCTCAGCAGATTCCGTGAAGAGATTCACACAATTTATGTAGTGTTTTGCATGCAGGAACTCTATAAAATTATGTAGGCATCTGTTCCTGCAGATGCTTTTGGAGACATGTTGAGCTTTCAGATTGAATGCAGTTACAGTATGCACATTCTAAAAATTATGAATGCGTTAAGTCTTCTCCAGAAAAGAGCTAAAAATTGATGTTTCATTTGTTCTTTAAGACCCATTATATATGTGTGTGTGTGTGTGTATACACACATAAAACATAGAATTAGTGACTGTTCAGTGACTGCTGGTTTTGAGATAATAAGCTAACATCCTATTCATTGCTCTGTTACTGAATACTGAGCTGCTGACTTTTCCTTCTTGCATGAATAAAAATAGAACATAACAAGAATTAAAATATCTGCCCTTTTTTCTAGCTCCAGAGAGATAGGAGCCTATCAAATACCAGGTATTTTTGAAGCAGCAAAGATACTGAATTTCTGCTGCTTTTTCAGTTCTCTCAACAAGGTTTGTTTACAGGCAGATGGGACAGACACTCCTTTTTTTTTTTTTTTTTTTCAAACTCACTAATCCAGTTGAAAATACAATCAGAATTCTAAACTACTGATTAGCTACTGTGATTTTGGAACATTTTAGAATGTATGCTTGATAATATATCTCACTTGTAAAAGCACAAGCCAGTTCTATTTCAGATTACAAAAATGGAAATAAAGTTCAGAGTTACAAGTATAGGCATTGATTTGACATGTGGAAATATTGTGCAGCTTGTTAAAAAAATAATAAATCCAGATAATGGGAAAAAATACAAAAAAGAAATAATATTCAGGCATGAAGTTGAAATTAGATAGTGTGTTGACAGGGGATTTTAATGTCACCTATATCAGAAAAAGCCAACTGTGATTTTTAGTTGCTCTCACCAATGTTTTGAATTTGAGAAGCAATGAATATTTTTTAAGCCTCAAAACTTCTGTTGCAAGTGTATTGTTGTCATAATTTTTTAAAGTATCTCACTAGAATGCTATTCATAAAATTTAGGTTCAGAAAAGAGGAATGAAATTTATCGGGAAGAAGGAAGAAAAATATCTGGAAGGAGAAAAACAAGAAACATGCAACATGGAGAAGTGTTTGGCTTAATTTTTACAAGCTCATATATAGATTTACCCGATTAATGATAAAAAATATAATTAGCATATGTACTTTAAATATTCAGATGTTTTAGCAGATGAGAAATTGTTTCATGTAATCTATTTTTTAGCATAGGAGTGTGTGCAGGGGATTTATAGTTCCATTATTTTCTATGGGAGTTGTGACTCTGTGGAAAGAACAATGTTCTAAGAGTTATTTGAAGATGAATTTAATTTTATGCCATCATTCATTTTCTATTGCCATGTCATATTTTACTTCATATCATCTCTATAGTGAACTGCCTATGAAATAACGGGTAGACTTTTCTTTGCCAGCCTTTATTCATTTTGAAAATTCCAGGAGAGAGATGAAAAATTATCTCCATTTGACAGGTGGAGAAGTGGCACAAGAAAAGGTAAAAATTGTTCAAAATATCCAGTGATTTTGGATCTTAAGCTAAAATGACAAAAGCCTAATTTTTTCAAGTAATTTACCATTTGAATAATATTTAGTAATTTTGAGTCACTTTAGTGATATTGATAGGCGCTCACTAACCTATGTCAATAAATTCTGTATTTTGGTCATTTAATGAGATGCAAAATCAAAATTATGGTCATTTTTGAAAGGCAGTACTGATACAAAAGGTTGTTAACTGTTGAACAGAAATTTTGAAAGTGAAGACAGCACCTACTTCCGTGGGGGGAAGTGCAGCTGCTCATGGCTGTAATGCATTTTCTCTGTTTTGTGAGAGGCTTTTTTTTCTGCATCTTTCCCACTGAAAACAAATACCTCAGTGTGCAGTCACTGGTTTGTTCCTTGAAGGTACCCAGTTCTATGTATAGAACAAGAAAAATCTGCAAAGAATTTACTATCGAATCCTAAGAAAAATGCCCATTAGAATTGGACACACAATTTTAATTCCAGTCTTCTAAAATTTTGTGGTCCTTGGTTTTGTGATTTTTTCATATGTGTTCTAAAAATAGTCAGGAAAATTATGCATTTCAAAGCTTAGACCGCTATAAGAACTGTGAAATATTTGTGATATTGACAGCTAACTGACCTGACTGGTGGGCAATACTGATGCTCACAGATCTCAATTTTTAATTTGGGGTCAGATCTTTTTATGTTTAGGCGTATTATTAACTGTAGTCTGTTTTCACCACCTCTTACATTCGTTTTTACAAGAAGGCAGGAGTGCATAGAGACCCTGGGAGGGCAGAACCACGTGCTCCTCTGGCATCCCCAGCTGCACCGGCAAGCAGCAGGTCCTAGTCTCCAGAGGAATGAGAAAGGATATGTCCCTGACAGACTGACAACTGTGTGATAAAATTCAAACTAGTACAGCACCAGTGAAGCAGCTATGAACAAGCAAAACAACAATAAAAAGGGTAAATAGCATTTCTTTTTTGTAATTATGACAATAGATTCTTTTTGTTGCTACTTTAAAAATAATTAGCAAAGTATTATATGATGAGGTAAATAGCTACCACGGAAAGTTTCAGCCCTCATGTTTGAAGTTTAACAAAATTATAAGAATCTGAAAATGGATCCATGTATTGGAAAATGACATGCAGGATTAAGTATAAGCAACCTAATATTTATAAGCTGAGCAATGATCCAGAGATAGATTCTGCAAATGAAGTCGAACTTTAAAAATTAGAGAGGATGATGTATCTATTCCTTTTCTTGAAAAGGAAGAAGAGTCATAAAATTATTTGGGTTGGAAGTGACCTTAAAAATCTTGTTTCCACCCCCATGCCATGAGCAGAGACAACTTCCAGTAGACCAGGTTGCTCAAATCTCCATTGAAAACTTCCAGGGATGGAGCATCTGGATTTTCTTTGGGCAACCTGCCCCAGTGCCTCATCACCCTCAGAGCAAAGAATTTCTTCCTGATAGCTAGTTTAAACCTACTCTCTTTCAGTTTGCTCCCTGTGCTATCACTACATGCACTTGTATATTTTGTAGGAAGATCTATTTTATATCAAGGCATATGTTAAGATTCAATTACTGAGAGATGCCTCTGTCCAAATTAAGATGCAAACAAGATTATATGCCGAAGTTCGTATTACAGATTTGTTTAAACAATGAATGTGAGGTAGAGAGATAGAAAAAAAAGAGAGAAGAGAAGAGAAGAGAAGAGAAGAGAAGAGAAGAGAAGAGAAGAGAAGAGAAGAGAAGAGAAGAGAAAAAGATGAGGTTGAAGATAGTCAACACCTGTGGATCCAGTAGTGTCTTGATGGTCTCCCTTCACCCTGGGCTTCTCAGTAGTGGGGATCCTGAGGTTTTTCAAAACTTTTCACCATTTATACATTTTAGCAAACAAAGAAATTAATTGGCTACACAGTTGTCCTATTCTATTGGTTAAATGATCCCCTTGCTTCTAGTGCTAACTAATCCACATGCTCTTTCTCTTCTTTTTAGTTGGTGGGTTTTTTGAGTTGGTGGGTTGTGATCCTCCCCTGCCAGAATTACCTTGTACACAATCAGAGCTGATTCAGGACAGTTGCTAAGTTGGTTTTCCTTGTGGTCCAAAAATTCTGTATTCTTTGTGTCCAATATCAGATGTGTTCTTCTCCCTCAGTTTTGCAAACTTTCCCCTAGCTCTTAGATAACACCTGGAAAATAGTACCACCTTTATCTTATCCCAAGTTCTCTCTGTGATAGCTTAACTTATACTTGAATTTCCAGGTATCCATGCAGGCATATTTGGGAGTGCTTTGATGTTCATTGGTCGCAGATGCCATCTGCCCCACAACTTGGGGTGATCTTTGTTTGACTAGTGATATGTGTACAAGCAGCTGCTTTGCATGGTTTGCCACAGTGGGAATTTATGCCTAGAAGTGTTAACCAGGATGAGCTAACCAGACCTCACCTCTGTTAGACCTGGAGCTCACGCCATCCTGTTCCTCCATTCTGTTCTTATCTCATGGCAAAGTCCTTCTGTGGCCTGAACAGTGTTTGAGACAGGAACCTGTGTTCTTTAACTACTTACAGTGTATGACACTATTTTGACCTTAGGAGTGAGTCTGTCACACAATTTTTATGACTCTTTTGCAATAAACCAGGAACACATAAGGCCTTACAAAGAATACACAGAGAAATTCAGCATTGTTCAGTTTTGCCTTTCATAGATTTCTAACACTTCCAGATGTAATATTATTCTAAGGGACACTGGGAGTCCATTGCTGTTTCTGGGGCATGGCATATAGACTGGCTCTCCAGTTCGTTATGCATCTGGAACTGCTTTGGGAATGGTTGTTGTACTCATATTCATGATACATCAGAAAAAGTTTTTTAAGGACTAATCTTGATATTTATCCAAATTTCTTCCTGGGAGACCTTGAATGACTAACTTAGTACTTATCAGAAACATTCAAACTCTTTTGGCATTCTGTTTTCTAATGTAAAACTTGTTCATTATGGACAAAAGGGTTAATTGTTATCTACTTTTAATGGAAGTCTAGAGGAACTTGAAGGGATTAAGGAAATAACAGGAAGAATTCCCTTCTGAGTTGTGTCAGTATAAACATGTTGCAGAAGTCCTATGATATTTTAAGCGTTGCAATTTTTTTTTTAACAGTGTCACAGCATGTCACTGAAACCTTTAACTGTGTATACTGTATTCCCACATCTGCAATTATCTCATTTCACTAGCATGAAACTTCATTAATATAGAGTATCTCATGCTGTTGTGTTCTGAACAGCAAGCAGTGAGAGAGAGATTTCAGACAAGACCCCGAAGCCTTGAAGTTTGGTTCACTCATGGCAGTTTGTCAATTTCTCACCTACAGGTTTTGTTCTGTTCATAGTGTGAGGCTATGACTGTCAAGAGAATTCCTATAAAATGAAATTTTACTTTCTTCTAGGTGTCTCTTGAGCTGAAGAAAGATCAAGCCTGGCATATTTATAGCTCTCCATAATAACCTCTTTGGCCATCACTGTCAGCATATGTAAAACTTGCATAGAACAGCATGAAAGGACTGTTAAAAAAATAAAGTAGGCATACCATAGACACAGCAAACAGCAAAACCCCTTAATACAGAGAACTACTCAGTGGTTTTTTTTTCTTAAAAACTCTGAGTTTATGTTGAACCAACATGTCCATCCTATTTACTAGCATTCATTGCATGCCAAGTTGGATTTTTTTGAATACTTTGGCAGAAGTGTTGAAATTTTGTGTCCATCCATGCTCAAAGATAATTTTCATTTCACAAGGCTTACTCGTTGAATTGGTAACAATTTTTGTGAATTGATAAAAATACATGATCTTTTCCCCACAGACCACATATAGCTTGCACAAACTAATGTTGCTTACCCATATGTCCCAGAAATAATCTCGTAAGTTCTGCATTAAATGGTCAGTGATCACAAATTCAAAAACATTGCTCTTCAGCACTACAGCATCATGTGCATGTATTTCTGCAATAGAACAGTATTCACAGGCTTGTTGTTTCTCCCACACAGAGTAGTGTCAATTCTCCTAAAGCAGAGTTGTCTTACTTCATCTGTTAATCATAGCATTTGTCTTCTGAATTTTGGTATAATTTGATGATAATTGAAAGCACCATGTTACATTTTTTGTCCCCGCATTAGACTGACATACTAGGTAGAATGATTGCAATGAATTTTCTCTTAAAATCTATCAAGAAGGGATGGGTAACATAATGCTTGACTATGTGACTGTAAGATTTCCTTGTTCTTCAGCTGACAATTTTCCATGAAATTAAATTAAGATATTTCTTTCAACTAGCAAAATTGCAGTGACATTAAATTGACTTTTATTTCCTAGAAGCAATACGTTAGATCTTTATCTGATGAGAGTAATGGCTACCTTATTGATCACATCAGTATTATCATTCTGTGAGAGCTGTGTAAAAATCATTGTCTTACAGAAATAACCTGTTAGCTTTGGAAATTATTAGTATGCTGGCCACTGGCTGGCAGAGTCAGACTATGCCCAGGTTAGTAAGGCTTCCTTTTATTCAGGCTTGTTCTCCTTTGTACTGTCAGAAAGTTCAAATAAGATACTTTTCACCAGATTCTTCAGAAACTCTGTCTTCTGTAAATTTGAATTGCCCTCTTGATCACATATAAGAGCATCTGACAGGCATAACAGAGATGCAAGTCGCAGTGTCACTTTTTGATTATTTAAAATTTAAATTGATTTGTTAAAACATACTGTGAATAGTTGTGGATACCATTAGAAATTTCTCTTACCATTTTAGAAGTTTCAGTGTAGTGTATTCCTTTATTATTCCTTTTTCAATTTAAGCTTCATAATTTTATTTTTAAATAACTCTTTCTATAAATAGAATTTCTAAATAATCATTCAGTGCATACAAAAAAACCCATTCCTAACTACTGCTATTCGCAGAATCTTGACTTTCAGGAGTCTTACATGACAAGTGAACACTGCAAAAATCCTAGAAAATGATTTTGAGGGGAATCAAAGGAGAATACTAAAATAGATGTTCTGTAATCCTTGCAGTTAGTGAACTTGTCACCTTGGACTAGAAACCATATTTCAGAGCATGGGAGCATGGGTCAGAGGATTTTGAGCTGTCACTTATGGGCATAAATATTCACAAAAATAGTGGTTTATTTTTAAACTTAGAAATACAACAACAGGTTTGTCCTTAATACTTCTTTAGAAATGCATACTTTATAACTTACAGAATAAGTAAGATGAAAACTGCTGATGAAACAAAAGGATTTATGTTTTGTGCTTGAAGTAAAAACAACATAAACTATAGCAATTAATCAAATTTATTCCACAAACCATGTATCACATAGCCCAAGTATTATATTGCAAACATAATACTTCCAGCTAGTGCTCTAAAAAGAATAATAATATTTGTGTAAGCTTGTCCTCTTTCCAAAGCAAACTAAACTAGAAAATTTAAAAGTATATAATGGATGGTAATTATTCTTTTGCTAGATTAAGGTCACTTAAAAAACAAACAAGCAAATAAACAAAACCCCTTACAATTTAAATAGCTAGGTCAGATGAAAAGTGAGATAGCAGTGTCACAGCAGGTACTGCATTTATTCTATTACCATGGTTTTTATTTACTTTTATTTGAAGATGAAGATGTTAAGGTAGGGAACACAACACAAGAATAGGACAGTGAAGCAGCAGCAGGAAAAATGTGAAGGAAGAGAGTCTGTAAACAGCCACAGAATTGTGGGATTTTAAGTCCATTTATTTTAATAAGTTCTTCCTATATTTTATAAAGCATGTGTTTCCTGCCTCAGTGGAACTTTTATCTTATGCATCTGGAGGTCTTATGGCTTCCGTCAATGACCTTTGGATACTCAAACAGGGATATTCAACAGTGGTCCTCCCCTTAACAACTCTCAGTATAGCAGTAAATTGAAGAACTTGCTGATTCCTTTTCAATGCAATAAGTTTTCTTTACCTGTCTTTATCTGTAGACTGTTTTGTGATACCCTGAGAGAAGCTCATAGGTCATACTTTCTCATTCCTATTCTTGTCAATATTCATCATTGTACAATCAATAATTTATCAGCTGCTTTCCTACGGCAACACAAAGCAGTGGCACAAAACCAGCTCAAGAACATCTGTGTTATTCATGGCTCCCTCAGTCACTCACTGTTATTGTGACATCTCAGCAGTGTCTTTATTTATGCAGCTATCATGCTGCTACCATGGCCCTTTGGCCCAAAGCTATGCTGTAAGTCACTGGTGTCCATTTTGCACAGTCCATTTTACTAAGTGGATACGCTGTGTTCTGGGAGAAGTGCATTTCAGCGATGAGTAACAAGGCAGAATCTTAAAGGAAACAAAATCTTTTTGCTGTTTTGTTGCAAACAGTAGTTGTTTTGTTGTTTAATGTTGTAAACAGTAGTTGTCAAACTTGTGCATTAATTATTGTTGAGCTCATTCTGGTGCTTTTATGGCAGGTGTTGCCTTGCTGCCTGAATGGTCTGAAATGAGATCAAATAAGAGTATTACCAGCATAGAAGAGCCACACCAACATTCTTTCTGGTGAGACAATGCATTGCTCTGGGAGAGGAAGGTACTCCCACAAGGATTAAAAACTATTCTAAGCATTGTTTCTTTCACCTAAACACATAACGTGATTTAGAGATGAGGGCACCTCTTTGGTTGTGCTTTCTCTTGGGCTGTATTAGCAAGTATTCAGAGAGTGAAGAGAAGTAATTCTTCCCCTCTGGCATTTATAAGACTGTGTCTGGAGTACCATACCTACTTTTGAGCTCTGCAGTACAGTATGGTCTGTGACATAGCCATGAAAGGCAGAGGGGAGAGCCAATTTCTGTATAGAGGTGAGAGGTTACAGAAAAAAAAAAATCAGCCTCCTCAAGAAGGTGCACATTAGTAGGAGGCAACAAAACCAACTTGTAGTTAGGAAGGGTTGGTTTGATATTAAGGAAAAAGGAATTGACCCCAAGTGTGGTCCAACACTGACACAGTTTGCCCATACAGGCTGTTAAACCTTTGCCATGGACATATTCAAAACAAAACAATATAAGGCCCTAGGCAACCTCAACATATAAGACTTAGATGTCAATAATTCCATAAAAAACCCCAAAACACAGCCTAAAGAAATGCTTTACAATATGAAAGTGATAAAGAGAACACCACAGAATTTTATATCCAAATCATCTAATTTGTATAACAGATGCCAGCATATGGATCAAAAGGGGAAATATAAACCCATTAAAATATATAAAAGTATAATTCCATACATGTTTACAAAACTCTTGATTATTATCAAAGTAGCTAAGGAAATAATATCACATATTTAGGGCATCCTAGATGTTTTTATTGTAATTATGCTTGTCATTGCAGTACATTTACATTGTAATTGATACTCTTGGCTAAAGGTGCTCTGTGGCTTCTCTGCTGGCATCGTATTTTATCTTATTTGTCAGCCAAAGCTTGTGATATGTTATGACATGACATAAAGCTGTGCAACATAAAAAGAAGGAGAAAAAAGGAAAGTAATCCACTCTGACATAATTTCTGTAGTGCAAAACATTTTTTTATTCTAATTCAAGACTCAGAAAAAAAATAAAGCATATCAGTTGTCAGTCGTGACTTGTGTTAATGCAAATATATTACCTTCTAAAAGAAAAAAAAAAGGCTTCAGAGATACTATTTTTATTTTGTTATAAACAGTTATTTCCTTGGGTTTTATTGTATAACGAGATTACATGTCCTACATAAAGCACATTAAAAGTGCATTTTCAAAACTGGCTTTGTTTTAATAGCATAGTTTTAATTACTGTGCAAGTTTCTTTTCCATCATGATGGCTACTATGATAGTAGAAGATGAAAGTATACGTTAAATCCTAAAACTAGCAGATCAAGTCACACTAATTTGGATGAAAATAAAGCCTAGAAAAATAATGGAATTGGAAGCAATTTCACTGAAAACAACAACAAAAAAATGCTTTGAAGAGATAATTTCAGCATTTTTCCTCTTATAGTGTCCATGATTATATCATCTCCCATACATCAATAAATTTGTCATCACATGCACATTTTAAAATAGAATTGCAATGAATGTTGTTGTTTTATTTTGAGGATAGACTATTCTCAATCTACTGCAGTTTTAAAGCTCATACTTACAGCAGCTACAGTATTTTTATTTTTTTCTGGAGACATTGCATATTTGTATCCCCACACACAGACTATATATAATTCTAGTGATTTTTGTATACACAGTATTTTAAGGACTTTATTGACAAAAAACTTTAATGACTTTTTAAGTGTTCTGCTGATAGATTTATAGTGCTTTCATAGAAACTAGTTCTTATGTTTAAAAGATAATGCTTCTGGTAATATAAGAATGATTACCTCTGTAATGCACATAATGTGCAATCAATTGGTGGTTTGCATACCCAGTTTCATATGCTTAAATTTCTGTCTTTAAATATAATTGCAGCAGTAGGCCAAAGGAGACCTAAATACTTGGATTAGCACAGACAATCTCAAACCACAATGACAAAGAATATCTGAGAGAGGAAGAAATTGTCAACTGTCTCCTCTGGATGATTTCGCAATACATGCAATGTAAGGTTACATATATGAATGTTTAAATTGCTCTTCTATTCACAAATCAAGTATGGACATGGTAAATTTCGGTATAATTCTATACAGGATTTTAAATTCAAAGATTTTTTTCTTAAATTAAGACTCAAACTAGTTCCATCAAATAACCCAGGTGATTGACTATGTAGAGAAGGTCTAAGAAGATCTAAGGTTTAAAGAATGATAATTTATGTTATAAATTCTTATATGCTCAAAGTTCTTACTCTCTGTGAAACTTGCATATATACATTTATAACAAATAGATGAGAAATGGAATTCTTTTATGGCATCCAATCGTTACCAGTTGTATTTTCCACAGTTAAAATATGTACTTGGATTTAGGTGTATTTCAATGAGATTATTATTTGGGGCATTAAAACACAACAAGTCATTGAGTTGTCCTGATATATCTGTAGTGTCTACTGTATTCTTAATTTGACATGTCCCATTCCTGTCATCTCTAATTCATTACCACAAATATTGGTGCAGACCACCAGTCTGTGCTGGCAGCTTCCATCATGCTCCTCATTAAAGCACAAAAAGTTTTTTTCTGCTACTTTCTATCATTCTGCCTACAAATACAAAAGCAGTTTTAAATGTTTTTCATTTCAAAAGTCTCTAAGTTTTTCTTGTCCTGTGTTGCATATACAAAGTTACCAATAGCAGAAATGTTCTGTGCTCTTCTCTACTACAATTCTTCCTGTCGTTTCATTGTCTAAATTTCCTTTAAGACAATTTTCAGAGTTTGTGCAGCATGAAGCTCAATGGAGTGAGGGTCTCTGAATAGGACCATATGTTATCCTGATGGTGTGCTGATAAACGAAAACCCACATGATTCACAACCAAAGCGTGGTGATGAGTTGGGGTTTTTTTCCTGTTTAACTAGCTGTGACTAATTATTAGGAGTTTTAGACAGTTTTTAAATTAATGGATTTATAAATGGAATGAAAGACAGCTTTTGCTATAATGATGAATGTTTACAGATTTGTACTAGAAATTAATAAAAATAATAAAGACAGGTATAAGTACTACTTAGAGGCTTTGTATTCAACTGAAATCAGAGGTAAGGAAAACTTTTTAAGTAATAAATCATTCAGGGTACAATTTGTTCCTGCTTGGTTCTACTTCCACACTGGATTGCTTATACCCAATATATTATTTCACAGTGTGGTGCATGAGCAAGTAAGGAAGAGAAGTTTGTAATGTTTATTTTTTCTTAGCCAACTCTTGCAAATTGGATTTTCTGTCAAGATTCAAAACCTGCTATCATCAACTGTTATTCTTTCCACTGCTCATATACTGAGGGAATTTAGTCAGTTTGCATATTTTATAAACTGACTGAAAAAAAAAAAAAAAAAACCAAGAAAATCAGGGAGCAGTCCATGTTTCTAAAGGCATTGCCAAAGGGTTTCCAGTCTGAAGACTTTAAAAAAACCAATCAAACAAGCCAAAACAACTTTGGAGACATTTTAATCTCAGTATAACATGGCCATCATCAGCCTGAGGAATGCTGAGTGAGAGATTAAGTATGTTTACTAACTTGAGATCTAATTAAAAAGATGTGTGACGAAAGAAATTAAGGAAAACATTTCTTTAAAAAAAAATCTCAAAATTAAATCCTAGCTTCTGACAGAACTTGGACTTAGAATAAAGCTGAGGAATTATATTTTATTCAATGCTCAAGACAGGCACATAGCAGTGTTCCAGTCTGTGGCAGATGCATAAAATCTATTCATTTAAATGAAAATGCCTATATAAATTTTCTCTTATGACCTACTCACCTCCAGCAGAGTAGACAGGTATTTGGTTTTTTGAAAAGAAGTAGTTTTTTAAGAAATACCTTTACATGCAGAAACTGTCACGTTTGTTGCTGAAGTAATTGAAAAGGCAACTGAGGACTTTCAGAAGATTATCAGCATTTTAATGAGTCGAAAACTTGTCTTTCACTAATACATTAGAATAATGAGCCTGGTTTCTTAAAATTTGCCAACTTAAAAACATGCCAGCCAAATATTCAGAAGTGAGTTGAGAGGAAGATGAAGGATCTAAGTTCCTAGAGAAAGAATAATTACTTTTGGGGCACAGACACAAGCTTTCCCTCTGTTTATTTCCCCCTGCAAGTGTACCATTAGGTTACATCTGCCCTGATTTTAGTTTGACATTTGCAAGAGTCATTCTAGCCCAATGTTAATTGTTACAATTGTTCTGTACAAAAAATTGTTACAAAGACAACAATGTCATGGTATCATATACTGTGTCATGTGTAAGGGTAGTAAATTCTAATGGGAAAGTCGCCGGAAGTACTTACATCTTTTTTTTTTTTTTTTTT
>VXBN01007467.1:153393-163738 GCA_013397395.1 Sinosuthora webbiana | reverse complement strand
GTTGTTTGTTTGTTTTGTTGGTTTGTTTTGTTTTGGGTTTTTATTTGTTTGTTTTGGTTTTTGTTTGTTTTGGGTTTTGTTTTTTTTGTTGTTTTCAAAGACGCAGACACAAATTGTGATTAACATGAAGATGCTGATGGAATTAATATTATGTGATGAAAGCAGCGTGACCATAAAAAAGACAGTATTTTTATTTCAGAAAGAACTACTTCCAGAATCATTATGTAGTACAAAGGATAGAATATCCAAGTGTTTTTTCCACTTTCATCAGACAGCAAAATAAAAAAAAGAGAAAAAGATCAAAACAGGGAGACCTTCAGTGTTGCAACAGGAAAACAAGCAGAAAGAGAATTTGGTAAATGAAACCATCTATACTAAAAATCTATGCTGAGGCATTGGTTACTACTGAGATTTAATTAACAGCTCAGTACTGGGAGAAGAACCAATTATACAAGCACAGAGATTTAACTAGGGAGGCTGAATCCTCAACTGCCTCAACCTTTTCAGAAGATTCTTGTTTAGAGACAGAAAGAGATTTTTGCTTTCCTTCTTTGTTTCCAAAAAATAGTGAAAGCACTGAAAATAATTCCTGGAAAGATTGGAAATTAATTTATTTTGTATTGTCATCCAAATTTTTGAATGTATTTTAACATGCTGAAGTTAAAAACTTTAATAAAGGTTTTTTCCCTCTACACACCTTTTCAGTACATGTTATGGGTCTTTCATATCTGTGACATAGTAGTGAACTGCTCTTTCTCTATGTATAGACCCAGGAAAACCAGAAAACTTGAAAAGTGATCCAATGTAAAATGAGAAATAAGTCTTCCTTACTTTTTAACACATATTATTACCTTCAAATTTTCCACAAATATGTTTCTTTTCCTTTTATATTACTAGATGATGCTTATAGTTTAAATGTTTCCTCTTTACTGGACTATAGTATACTACTTGATGAATGAAAAAAAGATTATTTGTTGCTTTGCATTTAGTATTTTGATCAGTAAAGCTTATTAAAATTCTTAATTTAAAGGCTTTCACTTAATTCTGAAATGCACATGATTTTAAGTACATACAAAGCTAATTTGTGGCACAAGTACCTGTTTAAGTTTCTACATTGATTTCAAATCTCTGCATTCATTGATTGTCTACAGATATGACATTAAATTAAATGTTGTTCAGCAGTCGTCAAATTCTTTAGTCATTAAGATCGAGTTTGTCTCTTAGACCTACTGCTGCCATACACTGGAATACTCTCAGTTGTTCCCAAAGACAAGCAAGTGTGGAGTATCTGACACTTCTAGGACAAGAGGTTCTTGACAATCTGAATTTTCATCAGTTTTCCATCTGGAAGTCATTGCCCAAATGGTTCTGAGTTCTGCAGGCTTGTGTTTAAATCCAAATGATGGGGTTTGATCTCTTTGTTATCAGCTACTGTCCTTTTATTGCTGCAACCTGGTACATAGAAAAAAGAAGCGGGATTAAAACACAACCACACAAAACTAGCAAAAGGAAAAGGTTCAGAACTCTTCATCCTCAATAAATAGTTCTCACACACACCTTTTGAATGTGTCATTGATCCAATTTTTTATGTGGTTTATGACCACATTTGTGGTTTGATGGAGCTGCTGTTTAGATGAGAAAGAGTCTGGAGGTGGGAAAGGTGAAGATTTGTATTTTTTCTTCAACACATGCTCTAGAAAAAAAGAAGTCTTTTAATGGATTTTGCTCATAGCATGATGGCTCCAGGCCTATCAGTATGCTTATCTCCTCAGAAAAGTTGTTGCTGTCTGCAATTAATAGTTTAAACCCATAAATAGTTAAAAGTCTTGATTAACCAACAGCATGTCTGTTTGAATCATGTTTTGGTCTGACTTGTTGACCAGAAGCAAACATTGGTTTTCAATGTGAATCCCCCAATATCTTAGATTTTATAACGTCTCATTGAAGATGCAATTTTTTTCTTGTCTGTATTCCCACAGAGTCTAATTTCTTGGCCTGTATCTTTCAGAAAGTCATCAATAATGTTACTGAGTTAATGATACTTAGTATCATGATCATAGAAGCCCATGAGACTAGAGAAAAAGACATTTTGAACACCTGTATCTAGAGAATTCTGATTGCAACAAAATTTGTATGAATAATACAATTTGATTTGGTATAACTATAGAAATCCAGAGTTATCTGAGACATCTGGATGCTTAGTACAACAGGCAATAAAATTAGCAGTTTCCTAACAAGCAGATTTTTAAATACTCATAGTAATAAGTATCATTCCACAAAATATACATCAACCAAGTACAACTTTGCGATTTATGTGCTTTGTTCCCTGAAAACTACTGTCTGTCTGTATTTAGAGCTAAAAATGTCTGTTCACCTTGTAAGATGTGAAAAAAGTCCCTATTGCTTTTCTAAGTAAATTATTTTTCTGTAGCCTGAAGCTGCTAACAGTACCTGAAGAATTAATAATGGTTTTGGCACAGGTCAGCATATGTATCCTGCCAGTTCTCTCTCCCACTGAGTGCACATGCTAATACAGGACTTGTGACTCCGGTGGGGTTTATTACATTTGCTTATGGTGAAGTTGGTGGAAATCTTAAGTGACTAGAGAAACAGGAGGGCACTAAAAAGATGTTACTGATATAGAACAGCAAAAGAAATGGAAATTTTCTGCACTCCATCAAAAAACCCTTGGAAACATTGGGATTATCACGTACTCCTTCAGTGCCCCACTGAGGAATTTTCACTTCTTCCTGTGAGAACCTGGCAAAATTAACTGATTTTACCTACCTGACATTTTAGACAGAAGTTTGAAAAATTAAAATAACAAAATCTGGTTTTAATTCATAGATGTTTTTTGATTAGCTGCTGGTTTATTAGTGTATTGAATAGTCATCTTTCTAGTAGCTTTGAAAAGTCAAGTGGTGTTCCAGTACACTTATGGGGGCAGGAGTGTTGTGTTTTCTTCAGGCTTCCTTGTAAGGGTTCATGAAGCTGCTCTGGAGACCAGATTTAGAAGTTTCAGGAAAATTTGATTAATAGGGCTGAGCACTTTCTGATTATGATTGGTTTTACTTTTCTTTCCTACGATGAAAATGAGGCCAGAGCAGGGCCCCATTACAGAAGTCACTATGCAAACATATAATAAAATGCTAATCCCTGTCAGAGAGACTTCACAACCTAAATAATAGCTTGGCATTTCAACAATGCTAATATAAGATATGTGAGTGAAATTTTATTCTCGTTACAAAAAAGATATTTAAGCCTTAAGAAATGCATATGAATATGAAAACAACTTGCCTTAGAAATTAATATATTTTAAATTATAATTTTAATAAAGGGGTTTAATTTTGAATTGATGGGTATTGTGTTATTGAAAGATGTCACCTTTTTTAGCTTAAGAGGTAAATGTTTGCAAGTAGTAATTTTTTAAAGAACATAAGATAAACTTTTATGGAAACATATTTTTCATATAAAAACATGTTAAATTTCTCCTTTTGGGGAGATCTTACATAAGCTTGGCATTAGATTTTCAATCATGAGTTAAATTACAGTACTGCTAGTTCTAAAGATCAAATTAAGTCTCATAGATATACCATGAAGAAGAGTTTGTTTGATACTACCTTCGTTTATGCTCTATCCAAATTGAAATATTGAATTTTATCTTGCAGAAGCTGTTCTGACTCGGTTTAGACATGTCACCCTAACTTTAGTGGTACTACCAGAATACCCGTAGAGTGTCCAAGCTGCCGAGAACGAACAAGTGAAAAGAGGCGTAGTGGAGGAAAGTAGTGCTCACCCACCGTGATGTGTGCTGACAGCAGGTGGTGCTCTACCTTTAAATTAAGGCGAGCTGCAGCTCCCCCATCGCATCTGCCTGTATAGACAAGTGTGGGTCAGGCTTCTGCAGCCCTCCTTGGTAGGAGGGCACATGACACCTGGAGTGTATTTTTTGTTTTGTTTTAATCCGTATGGATTCACATAAATACGTGTTTGTATATACGATACATGCTATTTCTGTTTTTTTAGTTTAGAAGGTCTTGTGGGAGTTGTCCTCTTTGTGAGGCTTTACAGAGCTAGCAGTCAGGTGGTTAATATTCCAGTTAGAATTAATCTTCTCAGATATGACACTCTTCCCATAGAGGGGAAACCTTCTGATTATTTATGTAATGTTTTGAAGCCTGAGATGGATTAGGCATATGGAGCTGCCTACAGTGGCACAGTTCACACAGAAAAAATCTGTGACAGGTTTTTCTTTGGTCATCATTACTGTTTTTAAGTGCCTTGAATTTTTTTATTTTTTTTTTTTTTATTTCAGATATACTGAGGGGACAGCAAGGCACAGCCATAATTTTAATTTTTAATTTTCCTGGGGAAATTTTGGGCTTTCCTCCTCAAAAAAGTTGAACTCCTGCTCCAGATGTATGGTTTGAATAAGGGATAGATCTATAGATGGTGGTGAGGGGTTTCAGTTCTCTATGTAGAACTGAAGCTGAATTTAAATGTCTCTGACAGAAATAGTCCAAGTAAGTAGTAAATTACAACAAATTACCACATTCCAAGAGGATCTTGTGAAGATATCCCAGTGAACAGTTTATTATATGAAATATAAACAAATTCATTTAACCTGTTTCAAGGAAGGGCTGACAGTCTGGTTAATCAAATGCACAGACTGTTATAAATCTCTTGAGATTTCTCCCTCCATAATACTTTTTAAATACAAAGTTTCCAGTCTGTATTCATATAAGTCCACTGGCAAACAAGAGGTTCAAATAGAATATCATATATGGGAAAAAAAGGTCTACATGCTGTGTATGAAAAAGTTCACAGCCCTTAATGAGATCTAATATGCAAATTCTGTATCTACTGGGTTAAAATACAGTGACTAAATTGATGAATTTCCTGATGGTGAAGTATTATGAATGATAAGTCACAAAATGGACTTGTGAATTAAAATCCAGCTGAACATTATGAAAGTATCACTACCACTGCATTGACTACATCTACAGAGACTCTTTTTCTATTTAATGACACAAAGAAATAATAATAAGAAAAAGAGTCTAGTATTAGATCCTGATGGTACCTAAAACAATTACCAAAGTAACCTACTGAATACCTATTTAAATACTTGCTCGGTAAAGCTAAATGAAAACCACAGTATTTATTGTGTTCAATTTACAGACAAATGGATGTAAGGAAGAACATTACTGACAACCTAATTATCACTTGGAGCTGGATGTATGATACACTTATTCTTGAAACTTAGAGAGCTTTCAGTTCTATTGATAGAGAAGCAAAGAATGATGTATTCTTTCAATAAAAGCAATGGTTAATACTAGGGTTAAACTGTATACTGTATTATTATATATTGTTCTGCAGTTCAAACAGAATAAATAGTTGTTAATAAGAGATTGATCTAATTACTTTTTAACATAAATGAAGAAAATAAAAGAGGTTTTCCAGTGTTTCTTTAGCTTTTTTATATATGCTAATTATAAAATGTTTTGATTATATAACTGTTTTCAAGACTGCTGGTCATGTTGAGGGTTTTTTCTTAGATAGCATTAAAAATTAGGAGAAACCAAAATAAATGCAACCTTTTTTTTTGCCTTGTTGCATATACCTAAGATTTAATTTGACATTTTTATTCTAGTCAATTAAGACCCTAGTGTTTCTTATCCTATGAGATATGGTAGGTACTAGCTGAAGAGAATGGGTTAGAATCTCATAAAGGATTTCTTTGCTTTTAAGTTTCTCTTAAGCATACATTATTTGCATGTTTTCAATTTTTAACTGAACTTTTGGATAAAATATATTTTCCTTTTTTTTATTACATCTGAATATGCATCATATTTGTTAAAAGTGAGTGTTACTACAGAAATGTATATTCTAGAAGGAAACATCCTGGTTTTGCTGGTGCTAAATTCATAAATTCTGCAAAAGACAAAAACAAAACAACAAGCTAATGAACAAACAGACATGCAATATGCAAGCTTCATTTTGCCTCCTTTTAAAATTGTTCTTTTCATCATGTGCTGGATCTTGTTTACAGTTAAATATTTAGCTAACTCCTTCTTCAGGGCTGATGTTTTATTAATCATCTTACAGATGATCAATAAAATATTATTCTATTAAAATTTCAGAAAATATTTGGAATAATATCATGCTTGCAGTAAATGTCACTGAAGTTCACTGCAGTTCTTTTGGAAAAAAGTTGATATAGTCATTAGCAGGGAAACCCAGAAACAGCTTGTACAGCTTTAAAAGTATGCCTGTCTAGACAGCAGATGAATGGAGAAGAAATTCTTCCTGCATTGGCCTTGAGCAAACTCTACACAAAATCACAAGTGCTTATATAAGCCAAGACTGCAGTGACCAGACAGGAGAACTTAAAATCCTCACTCTATATTATATTTTATGTAATCATGACTTGTTTACATGTTATAAATGAACATATATCTTATGTGTTAGGTACTCTGCAATAATATAATGTGTGGCTCATAGAAGCCCAATGTTAAAAAATTATACATAGAAAGAAATAACTCTACAGAAGGAGTAATGGTAGTATTCTTTCATCTCTCATTGTGTGCCATTCTTGGCAGAAAAAATAAGCTGCAGGACAGAGCCATTAATCCAATCTTTGGTACACTCAGCAACATTTGTAGCGGTCCTGCAGGCTGACAAGAACTGTGAGCCTTCCCCAGTGAAATCCTTGTACTTGCTTCCCCAGTGTAGACCAGAAGGGTCAATTCTTTTACAGGGAAGCCACCCTCTTCCTCCAGGGAACTTCTGACATCCTAAATAGCCTATGAAACACGGTGAGCAAAGAGACATGGAAACTCCCAACACTTGGTTCTGTCCTGCAGTCACTGAGAAACACAGCAAGGTTGGCTGATGGCTATTACTTCTTAAGGACAAGGGAGCTCTTGCTAGAATATTCCCTCCCTCCCCCCTTCACTACTGTGGAGGCAAATATGTACTCTGGGAGATGTTCGCACTTGCAGTCAAAATACGTCATGAACGGAACTAAGGGCATATATCTGCACACTTAATTCCTATATAGTATAGCTTAACCAACAGTGAAAGAGTTCAGATAAATCACGTTACTTCGCAATTGTTGCAAGCTAAGAACATACAGTGTATGTGAAAGGTAACTCAGCAGATGCTTGGTAAGCCACAGTAACTTGATTCATTATCAATTCCCTGGGAAACGAGGCCACAAATCCTATAAAGTTGCATAAGTTAAACTCTCAAGAGGTTTTCACAGATTCCTGGCATAATGTACTCGATATATGACTGTCAACATATTGATATTTGCCAGTTTTAGCTGAACTCTCTTTAAAACAGCTTCAAAAGAGAAATTCTGCTCAAGATTTATCATTATAAATGATAAAGAGGGTACAGCAGATATCAGATGCATCAGAGTATGGGGTCAAACCTCAGGAATCAGGCAAGGAAGATATAATCAACACCATCTCTAAGTGTTGGCATGGACTTGATAAAAACCTCAGGGGAAAGGAAGGGAAGACAGCAGCTTGAGCAGCTGTTTTCACAGTGTGCCAACATAACCTCAATGGGAAGTAAAAACTGGAGAGAGAGGATGGATCTCGTGCCACTAGTGCAGAACATGGAAAGGTTCTCCTAAGTCAGCACACGCAGAGGACCTGGTGCCATTCCAAAAAGTACTGCCTATGAGCTGTGAGGATAAGCAATTAAGAATGATGGTAAAGAGCTCAGAGCAGCAGTGATCTCACTGAGCCATCTCTGCCACGCAGCTCTGGCTCTGGAGGATCAAACACTGAATAGTGACATGCTTTAACTGGAGGAAGCTTAATACAAAGCACACATATATTCAGCCCTGCTAAGTCAGCCTCTCAATCTAAAGACAATGGCCAAAAAAGAGGCATTTTTAAGCACAACATACTTGTTTTACTGATGCCTGAGCTTACATCATTTGCCACTTGCATAGTTAATACAGAGGTAAAATATGTGGAATCTGCTTGTGACATGAAAAGTTGAAAAGGGGGCAGCACACTGGGTTGAGCTTGGTGAAGCTGGTATTTTCCAGATTGTATCAGAGGGCTAAATGATTTGTTTCTTCAATCATCCCATCAGTGACTTAAGCCACTGACTGTCAAAATTTTCTTTGATCCATTCTCAATTAAAAAAAAACCCAAAAACTAACTTTTCCACATTCACCATGTCACATGCTGTACTTTTTTACACTCAATCTGCTCTTTTTTGAGGAAGTTTTCAACATCTCACTGACTGGAAGCCAGAAGAGTAAGCAAAACTTGGTCCACCAGCAACAGTTTCCAGAGGTTTCCATTTAAGTTTTGGACATTTATTAAATTCATTAAGTCATTCAGAGCAGTCACCCAAAAGTCACTTTAGGGAGCCATATTGGCAAAAGGGAAAATAAGGTTAATTATTGGCTTCATTATTAAAATAAATAAAATTTCAGAGAAACTATTGGTTGCAGCCCTGACAGGATAGGCACAAAATGAGAAAGCATTAATCTAAAACTTTAGAGAACAGTTAAAGAAAAATCATTAGTTTTGTTTCCTTTCCAAATCAGAAAATGTTCATGGTTATTACTTCTCTGTATATAATATATGGAACCTGGCAGTAAATTCAGGATAGTACATTTGGTTAATTTATCATGTTAATTTGAATCCATACGAAAAAAATGATTACATGTCTTTTTATCTACCTTAACAAATAAGATTTCCTTTTTCTAAGGAAGTAAATCTACATACCATTTTTCTCTGAAGTCTTTAATGACCCTCAGACCATAAAACCAATTGGATTTTCTTCTACCAGACACCTTGCTTCTCTGCTAATATTAATAAAGCTCTTCATTTTATTTTATTTTTCCATTGGCAGGAAAAAGGTGAATAGGAGCTCTCAGTCACAACCTTCTCCCCAAGATTTCTGTATTCCCAGCTTTCCCAGAACAGGCAGACACAAGTTGGCAGTCAGCCTGGAGGAGAAGGAGGAGGGGTTGACAGTCAGGGCACTCAGGCTCCAACAATTTGCCAGAGAAGTGCATGCCAATTTTACTTTCCCCCTGCAGTGAGAAAATTAGTTGGATAAAAGCCTTTCAGACAGGCAACAGGCAAACTACTTTTTTTTCCATTTGTACACTCAGTATGGGATTTTTCTAGAAATCATCCTCTCCTCATCTCACTGATTCTAAATACATTATCTTTATCCCAATTTGCTCCATCAAAAATACCTGCAAAAAGCATGGAAAGAGAACAGATGGAAGCAGATAGTGTTGGAGAGAAGTCTGAAGCCTGAGTAGCTTTGTATGGTTAATTGGCTGGTTAATAGCTCAAATCACTTTACAGTTTTACACGGTAGCTGAAGGGTTCCTGTTGAGGTGGAGTTGGTTGAAGGAAGTGTAGCACAGAGTTTCAGAGTCCACTGGACTTACAGAAAGAAAGGTGCTAACTAGTAAAAATTAAGAATGTTTAGAAGAAGAACAGCCACATTGTGTGGCTGTTGGAATCCCTGATCTAACCTTATTTTTTTCTAAAATATGTCAATTAATGGATTCGGTTAAACTTCTATATGTAGTGCATAAATATAGTAAATGCAAAGAGCAGCTTTGAAGACCAACTAATATGCTGTAGGAAAGAAAAAAGCATTCAGCAGCTGTGTGCCTAAATAGTATGGAGGAAGACACCGTATTCTATCTTCTGTAATTGCTAGTTACAGAGCTTCTGGAATTTATAGACCACAATGTGCTACTGTGGTTTCTTCCAAAGCAAGACCCTAAAGAGGTTTTAAATAAATGTTTACAGTTCATCATAAACTTGGAACATGAAGTGCAGTTGCATATACTTAGTTTGTCGCAGTGAGGCAACATTTTATGTTCATATTCCTTGAAGAACACAGTAAGGACTCCAAGTATGCAAAATTTTGTCTTCTCCATGTGTTTTCATATGAGTGATATTTCTGTAACTTCCATTATTGACTTTAAAATGTAACTCTAGATAAAAAGATTGCAAAAATTTGAAAAAAAATAGCATTGATTTATTTCCAGGATATTACTGTTACTCATGCATTTTATTTACATCACACTCCCTCCTACTGGAATCACTTTTCTGGGATTTTTTCTTTTGGGTTCTTACATAGGTTATTTTCTTGGAAAACATGTTGCTAGTTTTTAATTTAATTTTAGGCCCTGGAGTGTCCTATAATCAATTGAAAATATGACTAAAATATGTCCTGAGTTTTTATTTAGGCTTGTTGGAGTTTGTTTTATTTTAAGAAAGAAATCAGCAAAACTCCAAGGCTGTGCTTTTTTTTTTGTTTGTGTGGGTTTTTTTGTGTTTTTTTT
>VXBN01007467.1:135524-153375 GCA_013397395.1 Sinosuthora webbiana | reverse complement strand
GGGGTTTTTTTTGTGGGTTTTTTTGTGTTTTTTTTTTTTTTTTTTTTTTCATCACTTTTAAGACAGTCTTGAGATTTTGGAAGGAAAGCTGGTACTAATTCTTGTGCCTGCTAGTGCTGTGATAGCAAATATGTAACTGTATTAGGAAAGAGAAACATTGGTAAGGAGGAAAATTCAAGCAGTGTGTCACATTATTTCAACTGATTGTGGATGAGGGAATTTAAATTTTAATTCTGGACTTTTAACAGAAGCATGTTGGATTTCATGCTAGTCATAGACAGGAGGCTCAGATGACAGACATTAATTTGTACCTACAAAATTATGAGAGGTTACACAGTCCTGGCTGTACCTGCTAAACATTTGTTTCTCTGCTGTGAAAAATGTGATGGTTATAACTTGGGCTAAGGAGAAGATGAGATACAACTTGTGGTTTTGGTATTAGATCACTGAAATAGCTAGTTTCTCCAGAACACCTTACAGAAAACAATACACTGGACAGACTTTTTGCAAGTGAAGATATTCACTTATCACTAAGCTTTAAGAGCTGTGCCAATGTGCATCAGTCAAAGACCTCCTAGGAAATATGGAAATACAAGAAATCAAAATTCAGCCCTAAGCCACATCATGAGATCTTTCTGGGTATTACTTTCTGTTTTCTCCTCAGGTCTGTGGTTAATCAATTTCTTAGTATTTCTTAACTGGACAAATGAACTGTTGAAGAGGGAGAAATAAGAAATAAGAGAGTGTTGATTTATGGGACCTAATGTTAAACTTTCACCAAATTTTATTAGATAATAATATTTTTAATTCGCAGAATAAACAGCTCCATCAAGTGTACAATACAAAAAAGAGGTCAGCTGGGCACAATTATATGGTGTTGTTTCAGGGACCACCCCTGATGAGTGGATGGTGCTCAGCATAAAGAGGGACTGAAAAGTGTTCTTGCGTAAAGAGTAGATCTGTGGACATAATTTCTGGAATTTGAAACCAAGAGACAGTTGTCTATATTAAAAGGGGAACCTTTTCCAAACGTGATTTCTCAAAGGAGCAAAGCCCCTCCTAAAAGTGTGATCTGAGTTAAGTGGGAGTGAACTTCAGAAGAGTATTTTTTGTTGCCATGCATATGCGTGCCCTAGGACATGAGAAGTAGACAGGGCTGATGCAGCAGGTAGAGGATGTCCTCTTGCACTCTCAGCAGTCTGGTCAGGCCTCCAGTGGCCAGGGGCTGCCATAGGGATCCCATTGCAACTACTGGGTCCTGATTGCAACAGTTTTGGTGAAAGAAAAATTTTGCATTTTTGTTACATCTCAGACTTAAACAGCAGCTGTGTACCTCCCCTACGTCTTTTTTTTTTTTTTTTTTACTCTTGCACATAACTCTGATAGAACCAATCTAGAATTTGGAATAATCATCAGGGGAAGATCATAGGAATGTAGCTAAATTATTATCAATTTTTTACAACAAAATGGAGACTGTAAGTAAGGCTATAACTCAGGCTTTGTGAGCTTATATTAGCAATTGTATGGCCAGCCATGATTATCAACCTATACTTGGAACTTGTGAGGCCACAACTCAAATCCTATGTTCAATTTTGGGTCCCTACAAGACAGAAATTGAGGTGCTGGAGCATGTCCAGAGAAGGGCAATAGAGCTGGTGAAGGGTCTGGAGCACAAATCTTATGAGGAGCAGCTGAGGAAGCTGGGGGTATTTAGCCTGGAGAAAAGGAGGCTCAGGGGTGACCTTATCACTATCTACAACCGCCTGAAAGGAGGCTGTAGCTGGGTGGGGATCAATCTCTTCTCCCCAGTAACAAGCAACAGGACAAGAGGAAACAGCCTCAAGTTGCACCAGGAGAGGTTTAGACTGAATATTTGCAAAAAATTCTTCACTGAAATGGTACTCAAATAGTGGAATATGCTGCCTAGGGAAGTGGTGGAATCACCATCCCTGGAGGTATTTAAGAGATATGTACACATAGCTTAGTGGTGAACTTGGTAGTTCTGGGTTAACAGTTGAAATCAATGACCCCAAAAGTTTTTTTTTAAACCTAAATAATTCTGTGATTCTATGTAATTTGTGTACAGTTGTTTAGCAGACAAAGATCTAGATGCATCTTTCTTCTCTATCTGAAATTATTCCTCTTCTGTTCGACTGAGAAATTCACCTGATTTGGAGGTTGTAGCTATAAATCTATAGTAGTGGCAGAAGCCTATTCATAAAACGTGGAGATTTCACTGTAAGTTCTGGAGGAAAGTCAATGTTGCAAAGGGAAGTGTAAAATTATTCCTGTCTCAGTGTTATTTTTGAGTCATATATCTCTGCCTTTTATGAACAGCAGGCATATTTGGAAGAATTATGTCTGAGTCATAAATCCCTATTTGCCTAGGACATGACTAATAGGTGTCTTTAACACAGTAAGATGATATTACTGTCTTAGCTTGCATTTTTTTAACCTCTGAAGCACGTACAACAGATGAAGTTTAAACAATACAATGACAATAATCTATGGTCTGTCAGGATGTTGTTACCACCCTCCTTTTCTGGTCCATTGATTACAGCCAGCAGATGCTGTAATTTATATGAGTCCCAAAATTTATTATTTCAATATTTAGCAAGCACAATCAGCATGGTTGCTCTCAGAACCTGCTGAGTGTGGTGGTCTGTGGGAGAAAAGGAGTGAGCCAGTCGAGGCAGGGAAGGAGGGAGGAGATCATTGTTCGTGCACTCCCTCACGCTGCGTCGGCTGAGCTGTGACCAGGGAAAACAAAAATCTGTTTGAATGAATAATGGTGCAGATTTTCCTGCTGTAGCTACCAGCGGGGGCCAGTCTGTTTGTAAGCCATTACCAACCTCTTGTGTTTTGAATAGCTATGCATCTTGAGTGCAAGAAAATTATCTCCAAGAGCTGGTTTCTGTCATCCTCATTGTGTTGTAGAAAAGACAGGGAACATTTCTAACAACACATCTTAATATTAATATTTAATATTAATGAATATCTCTGCTAGTCTAAAGGCTGCCAAGCATTGCTTATGAAATAGGTTCTGAATTTTACAGAGGAGCTTATTATTAGAGTGGAAAGAACACCACCTTCTCTAAATGCCTTTACTAGCTGCCTCCTTGCCATTATCACTATTACTAGTT
Source organism: Sinosuthora webbiana (assembly GCA_013397395.1). Lineage (NCBI taxonomy): Eukaryota > Metazoa > Chordata > Aves > Passeriformes > Sylviidae > Sinosuthora > Sinosuthora webbiana. The sequence goes on along the minus strand of VXBN01007467.1, from coordinate 150,232 downwards.
ATTTATTTATCTATTGTAGGTCAGACTCTGCACTCCAGCACAGTATCATGCTATCTCAGGAATGAACAATACTGGGTGTTTCCTGAACATCCTCAATTGTTCCTGAAACTATGTCACCTGCAATATTAATTTATCTTGGCCGTGCAATGTGAAAATACCATCGATAATTTTTTGTGGGAAATTTTTTTTTTTTTTTTTGGTGGAATACTGAAGTTTGCACTTCAATATTCCTGGTATGTGATTTTTCCCTTAAATCACAATACATTGTATTTGCTCAGTCAATTAGATGGCCTAAATTTGTAGAAGAAAATAACTGTTGAAGAATAATGAATGAGGAATAATATATAATACATCATTAACATGGAAATTAATCAAAATTTATGCAAAAACTCACAAGACCTTCAGCAATTATCAGCATTTTTTATAAATAAAATGGTAGCTGTCCAAGTATTTACAAACAAATAACATGCCCTACCACTATTATGGGCCTAACTGATTAGATATATGTGCTAAAGCATCAGCAAATTATGGTTTATGCTGTTCAATCAGTTCTAATTAATTCTAGATGTTCCTCAAGGGAGATTCTGCTCAAATGAACTGATTATTATCAGTGATGAGACCTGTATGGTGACAAATGCATCCTTTTCTACAGCCTTCAGGTATTTGGTTGGACATGGAATAAGGCAGTGATCTGTGTATTTAAATATGACACATAAAAGTGATTTTCTTCTTCTGGCAGAAAAGACTATCACAGGCTTTGTGTATTTATTTCTTCCCACACCCTTTTAGTTAGAAACACATAGTGCAAGATAATGCTGCAACACCCTAAACCAGAAAGTGACTGTCTGTGGTTAGGATTCAGCTCACAAGCACCTACCTCCAGATCGAGCGTGGTGGTGGTTATTTAGTTTAGTACCAGGTAGGAATTTATATTCTTTACACTGGAGGATGACTTTTTGAGCTTTGGGCTCAGCTTGAAGAAGAAATGCCATCTTGAGGTACCAAAAAGTACACATTTAAAACAAACAGCTGAAATGACAGCAGCTGTTGCCCCCAGGCTGATCAAGCTGAGCTCTGAAAAGGATGATTTTATCCCTGTGCTGTGGAGACTGTCACTTTCTCATGCAAACAACTAACACGCAGCATTTCTTCTTATAATTGTAGGCAACGTGCCACAAATGAAAGAGAAACTGCTACGGCATCTGCCAGCCCTTGAACGCTACAAGTGGTGACACTGGCTGCAGAATTTAGACAATTACTTGAATTCCTTTTAATTTAATTATGCTAAACTCTTTTAGTGGAAAAATCAAAAAGGAACAGCTGTGAGAAAACTGCAAGGACAAAGTTGATATTTTTTGCTTTGCCTCCAGAGTAAAAACTTCTATGTTATTGTGCTTAATTTTAAATACACATTTAGACATATTTGGAGTGTGGACTTCTAGCTTCAGAGGTCTAGCTTCCTCAAACACCATTGCTTAATGAGTGCAATTATCAAATATTCATCCAACTTTTTTGTGATTGAATTTTCTTCATTGCTAAAATTTCATACTGCTTTTCTATAATGTCTATTGTAATTATTCCATGTTCTTAGTGTTCTTTCTCACAGAAACCCGCAGTTTATATATTTTTCAGGTTTTTACAGAGCTTGTAACTATTTTATGTCTTGTGTAGTCAGGAATGGGCTTTGGCTAAAGCAAGGAGATAGAATTAATCAGTGCTTGAAATATACCTTCATCAGAAAGCTAGTTCCCTATGTCAAGAGAAATTAAACTCCTGGAGTGACTGCATGTCACTCATGTTGCTTCATGCTACTTTTAATCAAAGCTATTTGTTTAAGATTAAAACTGCCTTTTGAATAGACATTGCTTGTCAAATATTTTCATTTTTTATTAAAAAGGCTTATTTTGTTTCAGAAAGTTGTAATTTCTGATCTCATTTCTGAAAATATGTTGCACTCCTCTTACCAAAGAACTCTCAGACTCTAGTCTCTGTTCAGAACCAAACTGAGTTACAAGGAAACTGTGTCACTGAGTATGTAGATCAGGAGCTTCACTACCAGGCTCCCAGAATGCTTGAAACCCTCCTTCAGAAAGTTTATTATTTTAATGGTATGTGTAATCACAAAGAAAAACAGCAAACAAGCCTGTGGAAAATATGGCTTAAGTACAGTTTTCGGATTCTTAATAGAAATGTTCCTCAAGAACAATAAAAAGCAATATATTGTGGAAGGTTTCTGAAGAACCACTGAAATACTCACAGTGCTTTTTACAAGTTTAAGATACAATCTCATTATCATACTACTGAGGTAACATGAAAAAAGTATATAAATTCAAACATATGAGTTCAAGTGGAGAGAGAGCAAATAACTTTGCAGAGAATTTGAAAAAAAATATCTTTTCATTTTGACATATTCTGTGGATACTGTTGGCTCAGTAACCTGTAAGGGAGAGAAAAAAGAGGAAAAATATCCATCTTATTTGAAGTGTGATTGTATATATACTACTGAGTAGGTGAAATATCATAGTCTTGCAAACAGTAGCTCTCTGTTGGCAATATATGCACTGGGTTTTTTGACAGAAGTTTACGTGGGACCAATGCACTAAAGAAACTACAAAGCTTTGTGCCTTACACACCATTAAAGATCTTTCTAAGATCATATGGTAGTAATGTAGGAATTGCAAGAGAAATGTAACTTTGGTGTCAGACTTTTATTTTGGCTGGCATATGAAATTATCCTTTTGGGACCCATAAATATCATGGCAGACCACTAAAGAAGAAGAGCTCTGAATCCCCACAGAGTTTTGTTATAGCATTCCTACTAATTCAATTTGATCAGCTGAAATTAAATCTGGAGACAGAGTTAATATCAGAAAATACCAGCACTATTTATTTTCATAATGGAAGAAATCAAATGCATTGTTTTAGTGAGGATTCAGCTCTGAAAGAAACTCCTCTGGAGGTTAACAGTCCCATGCAAGAGTGCTGCTCTGCAGTAATTTCGGTGGAATACCTACAGACATACACTCTATTGAGTTTAAGTTACTTCTGTTTTATTCATTGATGATCAGGCCTGCTAAATCTACCATTGCTTTCTCTCCATAGGTTTTCTTTATACTCAGTCAAATTTTATCAGAATGTGTCTGCCTCACATGTCTAGCCAGCATGGAGCATGGTATTTCTAAAGTATTTCTGTCATTTATAGGATAGAAAAGTCCAGTCACAGAATACTCCCTTTTATTTCTTCATTCTAAGAAACTGGTATCTTTTCACCTTCCTAAGAAATTGGCAGTGAATACAGAAGAAGAGATTTAGAGGCTGGGTTAGAAAGCTGAGTATTTTTCTGGCAATGGATAGTTTTGATAGTTTGAAAAAGCACTTATGCTTACCGAAATAAAAAGTTTCTGAAATTCTCCTTTGTTAGATTTATGTTTAATTCTTCTGTTTGTATATCCGTTTATGCTGGCTTACTACACATTGCAGTGGTGTGGGTGACTTATTTGTATCCATGACAGCTTCTTTATACTTCCACTTTCAAAAGTTAAAGACATATTTCTACTGAGAGTAATAAAACCAAAATCTGCTCAAGGGCTACTGCATTTCCTCTGTTTTAGAAATAAAGGATAGCTGATGGATATATAGTCCCTAGTGAGCTTTTACATGCATCTTGGACTAGAATTTTAGCAGAATCTAACCTCCTTCTGCAGAGAGACATAAGTCTTACTTCTTCAGCTGCTTCTAGCACGAAGGACATCCTCCATTATCATCAGCTATATGATGAACAAATTTATTTGCCTTTACAGAGATGGTGTTAGTCATACAAAGTCATACAAGTCTTAGTAGACTTTTGTACTTAAATGTGTTCTTCTCCCACTTCGGTAAAATGCGTAGTGATCTCTACAAATCAGTATGATTTCACTGATTAAACATATATTTTACTAGAAGGATGTAGCTAAGAATTACCGGGAACTGTTTTTTCAAGATTTATCTCAGCTTCAAGCTTCATTAAAACACTAAGAATATAATGACATTAGAATTTTATCTCAGAAATCTCATTTAATCAGAATTATTTCTCCCTCTATTTTTTCAGCTCTATAAACTTGACTTACACAAGTTATTCTTAATGTTTTTCAGTTGCAGTGCAATCAAAATCAAAACTTTCAAAATGAAACAGAAATGATGGAAATTCCCGTATTTTAAATGATATTGACTTCCATTTCCATATTTTATTATATTTTAATTTTCTTTGCCCTAGTTTTTGTTGTTGTTGCTGTTGTTGTTGGTGGCTGATTGGTTTGGCTTTTTTTTTTTTTTTTTTTTTCCTGAAAAGTGTCTCCCTGGTATGTATTTGAATAAGTATAGTGCTAAAACTTGCGAGAAATATTTCCTTTTCCACTCAAGCAAATTTCCACAGTCTATACAGTCTCTTAATTACTTGCTAGTTTCAGTTTTTCAGGTATTACTTATGCAATATTATCAGTACCTGGCACTAGGAAATTAATACTTTATAGTGGGTCTGCCTCTATCGTCTGTTCACTTGATCCTATTGCTTGAAGGCTATGTCTTGAAGAAAATTAGAATAAAGCAAGTAGAAGGGAACAGATGATATTGAGATGGTTTACCTGTTCAGCTGGGGAAAGAAGGAAAACAAATTTTTCACACGTTCAAAAATCAGATATTCTGTGATTTTCTCTGTGAAGTAACAACCTTCCCAGAAATAAATACATAAGGTAGCAGATCCTTGCAAAAAGATGGATTGACACCCACCAAGATACCATTCAGCCAAATCTAAGACTATCAAGTCTTACCATTCTCTCAAGTATGGAGCAGTGTCCATATGTAAGGGGGACTACAGAATGAGTTACACATACTATTTCCTTTGTCTTTATAGCATCCCTTCTTACCCATTTCTGGGAGCAGGTACTAGACTTTGAGCAGTGTATTTTAATTACTACAGGTATCATGGGATTATAAAATAGTATCTTTGCACCCTTTGCTACCTTGTCTGTAAATTCTTTTAGTTTCTGTCATGATAAAAAGAAATCTGCAATAATTTTGTTATATATGTTCAATGTTCTGAGGCAGAACAACAAGCCTGCATTTCTCAATAGATTAAAATTCTCTTTAATGTTTTTTACATAATGCAACAATTTCACCTCTCCTTGGAAGTGTGTCTATTCATAGCATTAGACCTCAGGGAAAAAGCCTAACAAACTAGTGTGTGTGTGGGGTGTCAATGAAAAAAAAAAAAAAAAAAACTGTTTGCTTCACAACTCTGCTTTGATTTTCCTGACTCATCCACTTAAAAATGACACAAGGATGTTCCCTTTGGTCCTCATTGTGCTTGTTACATAAAAGGAAGAAGTGGGTTAGGACTTACTCTGTCCGAGGCAGAGACAACTTCTTTTGGTAGCAGTGGTACTATGTGTTGCCTGCTCAAAGTTCTTTTTAAACAGCAGTGTTGAAAAAATGACAAATATTTTAAGATTTTAAACCTAAATCTTATACCACTATTTCAATATTCTCTTGGAAAAGCAAATTGTTCAAGAATACTTTTAATTGAAAAATGGAATGAGAAAATTAACCATTTTCTAGTGTTTGAGACAGATATCAATCAGCTTTGCTTCTTTTGTATCTACAGTGTGGGTGGAAAAAGAGCCAGGGAGAGGGAAAAAAAAAAAAATCCCAGATATTTCTTTAATTTCTTAGTTATATGTAAAATTAATAGAATATGTACTAGTTTCTTATCTGTAGCTATTAACAAAACTTGCAATAATCTTGTATAGACAGCTGTATTTTTATGCTGCAACATGCACTTAGACCACATCTGTATAAACCACTGGCTGAATTTCTGTTTCATCTTATTTTTAGTCCTCTTTCTGCTAATGCACTTGAAATCTGTAGTGAGCAATCTGTATAAAAATACAATTTTTTGTGAACAACACTGAAAGTTTGTTGAGACAAATTCTGTAAAGCATTTAAAAATGTAAATATGTAAGTTTAGAGATAGCAATTTCCACAAGGATCACTTGTGCTTTTATTTCCAACCTACTACTTTTTTCATCTAGTAATAGTGGCCTGTTTTCAGCAAGGTGGATGGATGCACAACCCTATGAACATCAACAGTAACCAAGGTACAGAATCAAAGAAATAACTCCTGACTAACAGATGTTTTGTGGACTGCAATCATACGTTCTGTGAACATAGGGGTTGGAGGTCCCTGGATGCTACTCAGGCATCTTTGTGGAGACTACAGGATGAAATACTACTGTGCCATATACCATATTCACTTATCCAGTGGCTGATAAATCTTGCCGCCTCCAAAGCCTTAGGAGAAGAGGGTAATGAATTTCAAGGTGATGTGCACAGTAGAAACAAAAGGAAGGGACACTCTCTGGTTCAGACTGACTGATGTTAGAGCACAAACTGGATGTGAATAGACTAGAGGAAGCAGGAAATTGCTGAATTGCTGCCCCTCAAAGAGAAAGTCAAAGTACCCTCTGAGTGTTTTTACTCTCTGTAAGCTCTAAATCAACACTTCATCCCTGTGTACGTATGCTCAGGCTCAATATGTTTTTCCTAATCTGAATTCTAGGAAAAATCCTCTGACTGTTTTGTAATTATGCAGCACTTTTCAGTGCCCCAGTACCGAGTGCTTCCCTATGAAAAATATTCAATCTTCTCCCAGAACAGTTTCTATCTTAATGAAAGCTTCTGTATTCACATTTCACATGTTACTGTAGCAAAAAACATAAATGAGAAAACTTGTTAAAAGTTGCAAGAAACTTGTAAAAACACTGTGTTGATTTTTGAGGTCAGAACAATAATTGCATCCAGTTTCATCAGTAGATATTAAAACACTTTAGATAGGTACATGTAAAATTCATGCTGCTCTTTTTTGGAGGACTTGCAAACAAGTACGTGATATGACTTTTTGAAGGTCTGCATGCTGTTCCAGTTGAGTGATTTAACACTCATCTAGCCTTTGTTTATAGAAAGTATTCCCTCAATTATTTTTTTTTTTATTGTTATATCCTTGTGAAAATAGTGCTGCTACTGCGGTGAAAACTAATTTTAGATCTACATGTAATTGTTATTCAAGTGTAACATACCTGATTGTAAACACTTGATGGAGATGTGTATGTACATAGCACATAGAACACAGTTGCAATCTTAGCAAGGCAGAAACGTAATTTTAAGAAGTATAAAAAATGGCTACTTTTTTGGAAATGTATGCAAGTTTATTGTGTTTCTTGAGACAATCTTTGCCTGGATGTATCATCTAGATAAGTATATAAAATGACAACAGGGTTTTAATAGTTGCCTTAGAAATTAAAATAACAGCAACAAAATGTAACATTGTTTTAAAGATAATGTCTTTTGCTTAGAGAAGGTATTGTATTGGGATTTAAGAATTTCTGAGTTGCAGGAAAATAAATTTACCTCTCAGTGAGATAAATTCAGTGCCTTCTCAGAGATACAGTAAAATAAGAAATTACTAAAAATGGATTACATTAATATGTATGTATTTATAATTGCACTCCTGTGAAAAAGCTTGCAAGAATCTAAGGTTAGTGATAACAATTTAGGGAGATGTACTTATCCCCAGAAGAAAACTGTGATAACTTGCTAGAAACACAACAGTTTCAACAGTACTATCAAAATATATAACGTAGAAAACTTATCATTTAGGAAATGTGGGTCAATACAATACATTATTCAAAAGCAAAGTTTGTACAGAAATTATATTAAAAAAATATTTTATGAACTACTGTCTGTGTACCTTAGGGCTGATTTCCGTTCTGTGATAACTACACATAGTTCTCATCTGTGCTACTGACATAACTTTGCATTTCTTAAAAACCGCTACAGCCTTTGCTCTCCCTCTCATGTTGATAATCCATTTGGTGCTCATGATGCTAATTAAGTTCACACACAGCCAGGTTTAGTTTGCATCAATTTGACATATTTCATGACTGGATGAGTTAGCTATATGGTTCTATTTGACTTACTGCTTTTGTGAATGCATCAAAACATGACTCTTCTACTGGAGATTGAAATAAGTAATCATTTGTATGTGTTGACAATGGTGGTGGAGAGCAAAGCTAACTGAATTATTAGGCAGGCCTTAAATGGGGATAAGCCACAAAAGAAGGATGCAAGAAGATTGTCCTGATGCTTTGTTTCATGTTTTCAGCAGTAGGCCATGCAAAGTGTGACTCAGTGCTGGAACCACCAGCAAGGAAAACTATTCAACTGGTGGAATCTGTTCTCCCTTTATTGCAGTCATTATGGCTAAAATCCAAGTATAAATAAAATCCACAAATCCACAGAACACATTTTAAGAAGTAGTAGCAATTTTAAAGTTGCAAAAAAAACAGGTTAATAAACATTTTATGTTAAAAGATTTACAAATTCAATGTGATACAGGTTAGATTTTTTGTCCAAAGGTACATCTTCCATTGGGTAGATGGACAAAAAGCACTACAGTGTGCAGACATATAGACGTTGTGGAAAGTAGGCAGTTGGATGAGACAAAAATAGTGGCATAGACATTGACAAACTGAAAGCTTTGTGGAAGGATGTAAGAAGAAATAGAGAAATTCAAAATACCTCATGCAAATACTGCTTTGTCTCTCATTTCCTGTGTTGATGAGGACAATTAAACAGTCATGCCTGCACTGTTCAGTTCATAGTGTGCTGCTGCACTGATTGCATCTGAGAATTCTCCCTCATGTTTTGTTTAAAGTGCAAGTTCTTTAGAGAAGGACTGATTATTAGGATAACAGCATGACAAAGAGAAGAATGGCACTGACCCTGCATAAAGACAGTGCTCAAATTTGAAGGCATTACCTTTCTAATAATCCTCAGGATGTGCCTTACCAGAACAGAGCACAGCACTCCTATTGTATCCAGTATTAGACATTTAATTTTAGGAAACAGGAAATCTGTTGAATAGAGAAGAGAGCAGAGTAAAATGAATGTTTAAAATCTAGGAAGCAAAAAGTCCTGTGAAGAGAGATAGAAGGAACGGGGATTGTTAGAGATGACATATCTGTATTTCATATCTGCATGATATGAAATATCATAGCAAAAAGGAAGAGAATAATACACATTATGCTAAACCAGAGTATATGTAGAGCAAAACCCAGAGGACTTAAATTTCAACCAGACAGTTTCATGTTAAGCACCTGGAAAATCTTCCACTTGTAAATGTAGCTAAAATGTGAAAGAGGCTAGTTGAGAGACTGTGAATTCTCTGTCCTCAGAGATTTCTAGGACAGATTAGACATCATCTGGAAATGACACCTGTCGTTTCTGACTCTGCTTGTGGCCTTAGGGAGGGATTTCAAATACTCTCCAGCTCTACTTTGGATAATGCTGGATCTGTGGTTGGTTTCTCTAGATGTCACTATAACAATCTGTATTTATAACTACAGTAAAACAGAAGTCTGATAGCTACATGGATAACAAGGTGGGAAATCACTTAAGAGGCAGGTTACCACTTTATAAATGTAATATACTGGTTTAAGTTCAGGGAGGTCTCACTGCAGAAGTTTCAGAAATTATAGAAGATCCCATAGATTCTTAGTAAGTATACCCATAAAATTAAGCTTTCTCTTTGAATCTTTTCCAGAATAAGGTTGCCCAACAAAAAGTAAATCTCAATCAAAGACTGCCTGCCTGATCTTACATATACATGTAAATATTTATCAAATAAAAAAGTTCACAAGTGAAATCTCAAATCCCTTTTACCTATGTTGTGCAGCATGTGGGCTTTTAATCCTAGTTTTACATGTGTAGATGAATGAATTCTCCACACAAATGGCTGAACCTTAAATTCTACCACGCATAAGTCAGGTGAATAAGTAGCTGCATAAATAAATTCAGTTATCCTTATAAATGTGTTTCCATGATGCTGCAAGACTTTGTTTTGGCTGGCACGGAAAATCTTTTAGACTGTGTAAAGGGTATTTGTCCAGCCTACATTTTCTTAACAGAAACCTTTGAAAAATCCTAGGAGGACTCTGAGAATCTAACAAGAGAAAGAAGAAACTTGAGTTATCTGGACCAGTATTAGAAAAATGTGCAGGGATACAGGGGCAAAATTTGTTCATATTTATTTCTACTGGCTGCAAGGAGTTTTTCAATAAAGGAGGGATTTCAGTTCCTCTGGATGCGTTTTCTTCCATGCTACATACATTTGCAGCTTTAATGAGTACCCTCTCATAAATAAGTAGCCCTATTTCCCCTTTTAGAGTGACACTAAGCAATGAGCTATTCATGCTTCAGTGTTTTGTAAAAAAAAAAAAAAAAAAAAAATTAAAAACAAATGGAATTTTAAAACACACACAATACTTCTTTATGACAGATAACAAAATTGAAGATTAAAATTAGCAATTTACCTTCGTGACTCTGCAAGGACTCGTATATTCCTTTGTCAATGATACTGGTCTGTTTTCTAGGATTTGTTTTTAACTTTCAATTGTCAAACTTTAAATCAAACTGTAAAGCTGAAATAAGGATGATTTAAAGTAGGCTTTCAAGTGTTGCAGTAGTTTTGCAGCTAGTATGAGCTTTAATATTGGTATACTCCATTATAAGGGAATAACTAGACTGAATGAACCTATTACAGTCACCTCAATGTTATCATTTAAGGAAGTGCAATAACAACATTTTCCTTGTCATCAGTCAATAGGATTGATAAAGATGAAAATCATACTTGCTGATGATCTCCTAGATTGAAAATGTGGAACATCTTCAACTCTTTTTCAGTCACTACATATCTAAACTGCGCTGCTTGGAGAACACTTTCATGGCTTGTTCACATGATAGACAAAAAAGAAATTATTTCATTTTTTAAGTCCCTAGGAATTATTTCAATGTCATTACACCCACAGCTTTTCACAAAACAAAGATAGGACTCCGCGCAAGTGGAGAACCTAGCAGCTTTGATAATCTATACAAACACCTCTTAGGGCATGAGTTTTTTTCTGGTTAACTACAAGCATTTTCACATACAACACAGTAACTGACTGTTTTGAGGAAGCTGGACTTTGAGGAATAGCTCATGTAGTAGTTCAGAGCACACATCATACCTGTAAGGGATGAGAGAGAGCTACAGAATAAGACTGCTGCAGGACTGGGAGGGCTGACCAGTTGTGGAGGAGACCATTTCCCTACTATGAGTATTAGAAACTTTCATCTTGATGGGTTTGGTACTTACTGGGAGAAGGTTTTAATTTTGTCATGCTCCTTTTTCTACATGATAGCCCCAATCTATGAACTCTAAGAAGAGGAATGCCTTTTATTTTATGTTATCTAGTGTACAGGAAACCACACAATGAAAAGCCAGGGTCCAAAAAGGAGACAGAAGAATTCTTCAACTTTATTTGAATAAAGGGATAGAGTCCACCAGTGCACAGGCCCTCAGGGTTTTCTCTCTAGGGGTTTCGGAGGGCACTGCCTTTTTTTACCCTAAACTCCCGTCTGCTTGTTGCCCTGTTCCTTTCCCCATCGGCTGAGGTACTTGGAAGGTACAGCCTTCCCAAACCGCCTGCCACATATCCCGCCTTGAACCTGCTGTTTTACCCCAAAGTTCAGATGTTCAGGCTTGTCCACACCCACTTTTCTGTTTCAAGAGCTAGGTTGTCTGGGCTCTGCAACAAACCTGCTGCCCAGAGTTAGTGGAGACATTAAGACCCATTTCAAAGACTTTAACACACATCCCTTCACACACAGAATTGTTTGTAAAGATATTAACACACATGTTCCCTATCACTAGGAATTTGGTTTTAGCAAGTATCACGGCTCCATGCAGTTTGATTTCAATTGTAAAATAGTGTGTGGCATGGGAAAAGATAGAGAATCTTAATTTGTCATAGATTAGCCTAACATCTGTGGTTTTATGACTTTCTGTCTGGCTGGAAAGTTCACCAGTCTCCTCCTACTGGAGGGCGGTATGAGGTCTTTCCCACAATACAGCCAGTTGTGCATATATGTGTGTACATATAGAGGTGCACAATATGGTCAGTTTGGTAATGTCTCTTGTGCTTCTGAACTTTATGATGTGGGTGTGCCTCAGATATACTGCATACTTGTTATTTCTTCAGCACATATTCTGTCTATCTTCTATGCTCTGCAGAATGTTCTCTGACTTGATCTGAGAAGCACACATGAGCAGACTGATAAAGACTTTTTTAAGGCTTTATCATTTAAGGCTCCTCCAATGATAAACTAAGGGTCAGGCCTATTTTTCTTTTGCAGGTACCATGCTCAGAACTGGCATTACATTGGGAAAGCAATTCCCTGAAGGTCAGGGAGCTCAAAGCTGTCCTGCAGCCACTACCAGAACAGCTCAGCACATCCTGCTCTCTTCCACAAGCTATCTTGGAGAAGAGGGCTGCTGAAACTGAGCCTAGAGGTCATACAAATTATCCTAAAAGGCTGCAAATGGTCCATGAGCCAGAAGCCAATCCGTCCTGAACTGTGACTTTGTAATGCAAAAAGTGTTCCTTATTTTGATTGAGAGGAAGGTCTTACCTCATAGATGACGCTGCTTTGTGTTTCCTTGTAGTGACACCTGTTTCCCTATTTGACTAAAATTAATGAAGTTGCTGCCTGCCACATTAAAATCCAGGCATGTATCTGTAATTTATTTGCCTGTCCCTGCCAAATGAATATTATATTATATTATATTGTATATAGCGCTGCACTTTTTTCAAGTAAGTTGAGGGAAACCCAAGTGTGCTCTTACTAGACAGGCTATCTAATTTGCAAGTACAAACTTCAGAATATTGACATGCTATGAGGATTGTATTATCCACAGGGAAGGGGAAGTGCTTATGCTACATGACTCACTTATCTCTGTGTATTTTAGCCAGGTGTGTTTTGCTGAAAATCTAAGTCCTTTGAAAATGTTCTATTTTTTCAGTAATTCATGTAGTATAGCTTTTTTGTTTAGGTCAGAAAAACAAATTCTCAGGCTTAACCTATTTAAAAACAGTTCTTGCCTTCACATAAAGACCAAGAAACAAACAAGAAGGTAGAGTATTTACTATGAGGATCTAGAAATAAAGTTGTAAGGCTCTACAAGTAAAGTTATTTCTTAAAAAAAAAAAAAAAAAAAGAAAAAAGTCCTTGATGAAATAGTGAACTCATATCCACTAAATAAATTCAGGACTGGCCAAAATAAAAAAATCTCTTTTCTAGGTATGTTACTGCATATGCACTATGTATATTATAGTGTATATGCCACTATTTAAATTCTTTTTTCTTGTTCCATTGAAGTGCAGACATATTTTTGGTCAGAAATATGGGAAGTATGTGGAGGGGAAAATGATGATGATGTCTGGATGATAGATTGGAGGGCAGGTTTTGGGGTTTTTTAGGTAGGAGGTGGCTTTTTTGTGTGTGTGTGTTTTTAGGTTTTTATGTGGGGGGGTTGTGGGGGTTGTTTTGGTTTGGTATTTTTTTGGGTTTTTTTTTTGGGGGGGAGGGGGTAGTGGGGTTGTCATGGCCTATATCTACTAGATTGCAAAAACATCATCCTCCCAGTCACGGATTGCTAGGTCGAGTATTTTACTTTTCTCACTGAATGTTACCCAGCTTTAAAGTGTCCAGGTGGGGATAGTTTGGACAGTCAGAGGTGGTGTTTTTTTTTTTGTTTTTTTTTTTTTTTTTTTTTTTTTTTTTTTTTTTTTTTTTTTTTTTTTTTTGTTTTTTTTTTTTTAAATGCAAAAATAATAATAAAAAAGATACTACCCGGAGCTCCAAAATCACAGGGTGGTATTCCAGCAAGGGGTTAAAACTACTTTTCACAACTCACAAAATTTCAAATGCAGACGGTGTATTTTTGTGGGAGGGGGTTACCGAAAGGGAATCCTCAATACCAATTGGCTGCTCTCTATCAGCTGCAGCTGAGCTCAGGCTGCTGCTCAAGTGCGGTATTGATCTGAAGGGTAAATGTGTAGGGAGCCTCAGAGAGCGGTTCAGTTGTATCTGAGAAGGGAACCAACCTCTTCCAGTAAGAAAGTGGTTTCTACCTGCCTTTGCTGCCCGCGCCATCCTTTGTGAATGACGGGGAACACGAGAAAGGGCAGTTTGTTGCTACAGCGATTGAGCGAGCGAGGTGCTGCCGCTGTGGTCGCTGCTGCCGCTGGTCTGCCTGGTGCTACTGCAGCTCCATGTAGCAGGTAAGGCGGCTTTTCCTGGGAAGGGGGAAGCGGAGAGGCCGGGCTGGCACGGCGCTGGCCGGGGCCGTGGTGTGGGGCCCCTGGAGCAGGCACCAAGGGACGGACGCTGTCTCCACCGAGCCGCGGCAGGGGCAAGAGCGAGCAAAGCCGAGCGTGCGGCTTTAGCAGCCTCTGTTCCCTGCACATCCCGGTCTGGCATCGCAAAACTTCCTTAAGTTCCCAACAAAGTGTGCGACTCCGCAGTGCCCAAAGGGAGAGGGAGCAGGGGAGCGGGAGGAAGGAGCTACACCTTCCCGTTGCCGCTCCGCAGGCGCCCAGCCCTCCGTGGGGTCGGGCAGCCGGGAGACACAGGTGCCTGGGTGGCACGGAGGTGTGGGTGCAGACACTTCGGCTGTGCTGCTGAGATCAGGACTGATAGAAGGGAAAATACAGCCTGCCAAACTGCGCGTTCACTTAAAGGGGAAAAAATAGCTAAGAGATGGTGTGAAACTCGTGGGACTGGAAATGTATTTGCTG
>VXBN01007467.1:0-135493 GCA_013397395.1 Sinosuthora webbiana | reverse complement strand
TTTTTTTTTTTTTTTTTCCCACGCTCAGTACTCTGTGTGTGTATGAATACGGGGGAGGGAGGGAGTGTAGATTTCCGCAGCACTGACGTTTAAAGTAATAAGGTTCAGTGAAAGGGAAGAAGGTAAGGAATGTGAATTCGACTTAAAACAACTTTGAAAACACCTGAGCAGCCTCCTCCCTTAGAGCGAGCAAACAAAAAAGGGCTCTGAAGAAAAAAAAAAAAAACAAAAAAAAAACCAAAAAACCAAAAAAAAAACACTAGTGGTGAGAAATAAAATTTAGCCCTGACACAAATCATGGATAACATTTAAAAATCTTATCATTATGATGTTTCAAACTGATCTTCTACGAATTAATCATGTGATGAACACTATGACATGCATAATCTTTATACAAACGTTTTAATAGTGGGTTTTGCTCTGAATTACAAATCATGCTGCAAGTGTGCCTGTGACAGTGATGTGTGAAGGTACTTACCTTGAGTATTTCACATCGTTTTTGATGTGAATGGCTATGTGGCTTTGGTATTTCAGGTCTTAATATTTAATCTAGAGTAAGGAGGATACATGTTTCTTGCCTTTTAAATACTCATTTCAAAGCATGCTATGGTGTGGTGGTGATGATGGACTTGGTGTAAATTTCTGTGTTTATTGAGTGACGGTTTACTGGGTTTTTGTCTGTATCTGCAAATATCTGTACAGAGCTAAACAGGATGGATGTTGGATAGCATCAATGAATGGTTGAGGTTACTGGTATTTCTTTCTCTATTTTCAAATTCAAATATAAACAGCAAAAACCAAACAATTCAAGAATACTAAGTAGGTCTTATTATAATGCACCTTTTGCTGTGTATGTGATTGCATTTCAGATTCAAAGTAAATCAGTATTAAAACATTTTCATGGAACTATGCTTTTATGAATTAAAAAAATTGTCAAGACATCTGTATTTCAGTCTTCTGAACATGTTAAACCTTTCATTGATCACAGTGTGTTTTCAAGAGATTTCAAAGCTTCTTACAAAATATTTTCCCAGATCTGAAAGCCGATGGTTACATTGAAGAAGTCATAAGCAGTTAATTACTAAACTGATTTGAGTGCTCCAGAACATACAAGCATGCAGACACAAGTCTTCCAAGACAACTCATCTAACTAGTTCCCTGATGTTGCTCTTTTTAGAGATTGAGGCCCCTGTGGGAGACAGTAGGGGGAACAGATTCTCCTTTGGGGAAGCAATAAACAAAATACTTTGTTTTGAAAAGATTGTTTTATAAGCAAATTTATTTTGTCTTTCTTGCATCTATCCCAGAGATGACATTCATCCTCAAGTTTGCTTTATTTCGATTAATTTGTGCCAGTCCTGCCCCCCTCCCTGCCTCCCGTTCTGAATGTTAAGTCTATGGTATTTGTTTAGCCACTGTGCTGGAGGGATCTCCCACAATTTCTATTCATAATACATAGGCAGAATTCACTCAAAGTGCTTGATACTTTTTAATTTTTTCTTCCAAATATATAAGAAGAAATAATATTTCAGTTGCAATGACATGCAATAGAGTATAGATAACAGAACAACAAATGTAAAGGCTATAGTTGTCTCGCTCTATGCAGTTTCTCATTTTATACCTATCAGTTGGAGTTTTGTTCTTCCAAAGAAAAACATGACTTCTAATCAGTATTCAGAAGGAAAGCAAATGCTTATTTTGCTTTCTTTCAACCTTAAATAACCCATTAGTTCAGTAATGGTTCCTGAGATGATTAAAAAAAAAAAACTATAGATTAACAAATTTCTAAATTAATTTTCCTTAAGTGGACTTTAGACTGAAAGCTTTTTCAGTATTCACATTATTTTAAATATTTTTGTATAAGAGAATGCTTTAGAAATCATTGACACCTGTGTAATAGGAAAATGGCATGATGTTTTGGTCTTTTTCTGGATGCTACTACCACAGTATCTTAAAAGTTTGGTTATAAATGTTTCATAAAAGATTGCAAAGTTGTGCTTAAGTTAGTATTAAAACAGTTATCACAGAACTAGAGAAAGGAGTAACTTACACGTAACTGTGCAAAGGATCATTATCAAATTTTTCAAATATTCTTATAATCACCCACGGCTCAGGTAAATTGCCTTTAATATGTTCAGAGGATGTGTTAGATCCACATTAGCTTTCCTAAACTATTCTCACATGGACATGCAATGTGAAGACTTACAGTAAAACAGAGCAGATAAAGTCAGGATGGAACATTGTGTTATCTTCATGTAATGAAGCAGAGGCTTGGGGGTGGGCACAGGGCCCAGCTGTAGGAGACAGCCACTGAAGTACAGGAAAACACCTCATTGGTGGGGAGCAGGGCTCTCCTCACCTGCCCTGCTGTAAAAGTGGCAAAACACTCATCATTTCCTGTGTGACGACTGAGTCTTAAATTATAACAGGAAAGATTATTTGGAGCACAGTTTTCTTATTAGGCATAATATCATAAATACCAACTTTCTTGCGAAAGCCATCTAAAGGGAACTTTTGCACATACATTTCTTCACAGCAGTGTCTGCCCAGAGGGATCTCATACCTTTTGCTCTGGAATGTATTCCTTTTACTTATCCTTATGCTTTTAAAGATTATGAGGAGGTGCATGTGCTCATTACAACTCTTTTCCTTATTTTCAGGCTATAATGAAATAGTCTAAAACAGCAAAGGAAAATAATATGTTTCAAGTTCAGATATATTTATTTTAAAAGCTTTATTTTGGTCATATATTCTACTTCTGATTCCAACAGCATATACCAGTTTTATTACAAAAATATTCAAAATTTACTATCACCTTTGCATCAATTTCTTATACTTCATTACCAGACAACATTTTTTGTTATTATTACTTACATTATTATTTAGTAGTGTAAGTATTATACTGAGTACTGTGTGAAATCATTTTGTGATGACAGCTGGCATTTTGATTAAGTTACAGCAGTTGTCCCATTCACAGTCATAAGGCTCTGAAAAAATGATTGCATATATGTATTGCTGTTGAGCATCTCTCCTTTTAGGAATACCAAACTATTTTCAGAATATTTTTCTTAATATTGACAAACAGTGATACGTGTGTGTGCATATGTAGTGAACTATGTGTGTGTCCAGAAAAGGGCAATGAAGCCGCTGAAGGATCTGCAGCACAAGTTTTATGAGGAGCAGCTGAGAGAGCAGAGGTTCTTTAGCCTGGAGAAAAAGGAGTCTCAGGGGAGACCTTATCATTCTCTAAAAATGCCTAAAAAGAGGCTGTAGCCAGATGGGGTTGGTCTCTTCTCCCAGTCAACAAGTGACAGGACAGAGGAAACGGCCTCTAGGTGCACCAGGGGAGATTTGGATTGAATATTAGGGTAAGTTTCTTCTCTGAGAGCATGGTCAGACATTGAGATAGGCTGCCTAAGGAAGTGGTGGAATGGTTATCCCTGCATGAGCTCAAAAAGCATCTGGATATGCCACATTCCAGCATGGTTTGGTAGTGAGTGTGGCAGAACTACACTGGACTTAATGATTTTAGACCTCTCTTCCAACTTTAACAATTCCATGATAACCTATGCATACAAAGTCAAATACAGGCAAATTGATGACAGTTCTGCTGGAGTTATTAAACATTTTTTGAAAGGCTAGAAAAGAAACACAGTTCAATTTTAGTGTGAATTGTTTTAAACAATAAAATATACTGATTTTTTTCCAGTATGTTGCTGAGTGGAACAGCGATATCTTAATCTTATTTCTACATTGTCATTAATTTCTGACAGTTTATGTATTTGAACCTATGTATGAAAGACTCCTAATTAAAAAAACACAGAAGAGAAACACAGAATAAAAAAGAGTTAAAGCTGATGCCATAATGTTTTTGATTTTTCTTAATTTAACCATGACTTTCTATTCATGTGTTAAGAGAAGAAACTCTAATATCTCTGCATTTGTCTGCCCCCCTTCAAATCATATGTATTTACTTACAGCATCAATATCTTGGTTGGTTTCCAGGCTATTCATTTGCAAAGCACTTTGAGGTATGTTGAATATGAAAATTGTTATGAAGCCAAGTACTGTTCTTTTAAATGACTCATAAAAATGCCTCCACTTAAAGCATCATTATACATCAGATTGTGTGTGTTTATACGTACCCTTTAAATGAAGTAATTTTTATAAGACATTTTAAAATGCCAACATGATTTGAGTTTGTATAGCACATTGAGTTGAAGGTATTGCAAGAAATGGATTATGGTTCAGGCTGGCAACAAATAGACAAATGCTACTAAGAAGGTATGTTTTCTGAACTGTTATATGTTCTAAATGCATTATGAAAAATATCATGTGATCTTTGCATTTTCTTAGGTACTTGACTGTTCACTAAAGGAATTGGAGCATAATGTCTGTTATAAGAAATGACGCCTCTTCTCAGCTCTAGATTTCACTTTTAGAAAAGTCTTTAATGTGGACAGACACCCACAGTCTGCTGTGATACATTGGTTTCTCTCAGTGAAACCAATGCCACTGCTAAAAACCAGGCCACTGCTACTGGCCTGCATTTAGGAGCTGTGTGGTACTTATAAGTGGTTGTGTCATAATAGTGGAAATAAAGTTGGGGTATGTTTTCACATACGTGTTATTTTGTATTGTGATACTATCAGATTTCACAGTGTAAATGTGACAGTGTACTTACTTCTTAAGGGAAGAAATAGGGTAAAAGGGTACAGATTCTGTCATCCCTCATTAACACAATTTGCTGCTCAGAGACCTGAATTTCAGAAAGATGGTTAAGTCTGTCTCTTTTTAGAATGCCGCTTAAGAATCTGCCTAATATGAAGAGATAATTCCCTTAAAAGTCAGTATGGTTCTCAGAAGCTGTCTGCTAAAGAAAGTACTCTTTTTCCCTGACACATAGTACATGATATTATTCACCTCTCATCACTGAAAAATTTATATTGCTATTGAATAAAACAGGGGTAAGACATAATATTTTGGTCTCTTTGTTTTAAAAGATCCTCTTTCCTAATTTCATTTTTTCTTTATTGGTTTATCTTGGCTGATTTGTTTTCTTCTATTCAGTGAAACCAATTGTGAGATTCTCTGAAATTGCTACATTGCTAAACCCCAGAAAGGGATTGCATTTCCCTGACAGAGCAAGTGAACTTGTCATAGCTTGTAATACTTCCTTTTTGAAGTCTTTTAACAAATGCTTTTTCTTTTGCTTTGTGTTTATTCTCTGCTTTGTCTCAGCACATACGTTCTTAATATCTACTATAAAATTTAGTTATAAACTGAATTTTGAGATGTCCTGACCACTGCTTCAATATAAACACTCCTATTGCACTCACTGTCTTTTAATTCCCAATGTCAGTTACCAAATGACAATTTTTTTTTTCCCCAAACATCTGTCCTCTAGTAGCAGAGTCAGAGGTGGTAGACTGTGCAATGCCTTCACTCACAGAAGCAGTCTCTTTTTTCAGTTCTGTTCTGTACATTATGTCTTTCTTATAAACCACTGAAAACTTTGACAACAGCATGAAAAACAACAGGACTTTTGTGGAATTAGAGATGAACCTTGAAGATTACTTCAGCCACAGGAATTAACAAAAAAATAACAAAATGGGTCTCATGGATAGTGTGTTAATGATCTGATGGATTCAACTGCATAATAAAAACTAATGATGGTAGATAGGGAAATAATACGGAGGTAGAAGAAGAGAAATAAACCCTATCTACAGATAAATAAAAGCTCTTTGCTTCAACTTTCCTGTCATTGATGGAAATAGCCCTACTTCTGGTCTTTGTCAGAGAGATAAAGCTGCATGCTTCACTGAAGAGACAGCTCAATGAACAAGCATGACAATCTTGATTAATGAAAATCTTTCATGTTGTATTCCAGTAGAAATTATTTATTCCTGTAGAAATTTGCTTTGAAGCTAGTTTTTTGGCTAGGTTGATTTTCTAGCCTCTTTAAGAGCACAGAGCAGGAATAAATCTGGTTTAACCTTGGCTGGAGACTCCCTGTCACAAAGCTTGTACCTTTCTGTGACTGGCAAACAGCAGGACTTGGGCCAGGCAGAAAGTATGGCTGCCTCTGTGTTTCTGTCCTGCCTATTACATACCTGCTGGTAGAGCTTTTGGGAGCTGCTGTTAATATGATTTAGGGAAGCCCTGAAACTGAAACCAGGGATCTTTAATGTCTTTATCAATGACATAAATAGTGAAATCGAGTGTGCCATTAGCAAGTTTGCAGATGGCCCCAAGCTGACTGACCCTGAAGGACAGGATACCACCCAGGCAAGCTGGAGAAGTGGGCAGTGAGAATCCCATGTGTGCAAGCTGCTGCACCAGGGTCAAGTCAATCCCAGACATGAGTACAGACTGGGAGCTGAACTCATTGAAAGCAGCCCTGTGAGGAGGACCTGGGCTATTGGTACATGGAAAGCTTGACAACAATGTGTGCTTGCAGCCCAGAAAGCCAAATGCATTGTGGGCTGCAGCAAAAAGGAGTGTGGCCAGCAGGTTGAGGGAGGTGGTCTGTCCAGCTCTGGAGTCCTCAGCACAGGGAACACGTAGACCTGTTGGAGTGGGTCCAGAGGAGGGCCACCAAGATGATCAGAGGGCTGGAGCATCTCTCCTACACAGGCAGACTGAGGGCTGGGGTTGCTCAGCCTGGAGAAGAGAAGGCTCCATTGAAGACCTTTATCAGCTTCTCAGTGTTTAAAGGGGGGCTATTGAAAGAGGGACAGGGACTGATTTTATGGGCAGATATTGATAGGGAGAGGGAGAATGTTTTTAAACTAAAAGAAGGGAGATTTAAATTACATGTTAGGAAGAAATTCTTTACCTTTGAGAATAGTGAGACACTGGCATGTGGGTGCCCCATCCTTCCAAGTGCTTGAGGCCAGGTTGGGTGGGGCTTCGAGCAATCTGATCTAGTGGGTGACATCCCTGCCCATTGCAGGGGTTTTGGATCTAGATAATCTTTAAGGTCCCTTCCAATCTTAACCAGTCTACATTTCTATGAAATCTTGGTATTCATTCTCTATTTCTTCTGATAGCATAGTATCTTGGTGATAGGAGCAAAGACTAGTTCAGTTTAAAAATAAAAGAAAGAAAGAAAAAAAGAAAAGCAAAACCAACAAAATTTTGCTAACTTTGGATTCCAAAAGCTCATCCATATAAGTCAGGAGACAAGAATGAACTTTTCAGGACAATGCAACTATTATTTCTACAGTATGCAACCCAAAAGAAAATGAATTAGGTGTCAGTGTCATTTGTTTGGCTATGACAGAGAGAGAGATGATCAAAGAACAGGTTGCAGCTCTTTTTGTCCTATATTCATAATGCCTGTCATAAGCAGTTTTGTTGATTTCTATACACTCTTCCTTAATTTATTAGTTGCCCTTTTACACTGAGTGAATGAATTTTTATTCAATTACTAGATCAAATAGAACTCATGAAGAACTCATCAGTGGCCCACATACCATCCTAACAGTTTAAGGGTAAAAATCCCCTACCTATAAAAGTTGATATGCTATTCATATTTTAGAGACAGTCGTAGATATCATCAGGGAGGTTCCAGAAAGACAAGTGTAAGTCAGACTTCAAAGTTAGAGGAGGGTCTGATACAGCAGCTTACTCAAGCATCTCACATTCTGCAAAGGCTGCATGTGGTTCATGGGGACTTTGTTATTATGCACAGGAAAGGTGTTTCACTGGAATTTTTTTTTCCCACTGCTGTGGAGTGAACTGAATTGTTTAAACATGGATATGAGTGTCCTTCTTGAAGCTCTAGCTGTAGGGAAAAAAATGCATACCCTTATACTTGGGTCTTGTCAGTAAGAGCAGTATGCCCCAGTGAATTTCAGTCCATCAGGAGAAAGTGTCAGAGGGTCTTGAGGAAGTATGCAGGTAATGAGTATATAATTTGAGACTATCAAAAGAAAAGTATGTCCCAACAAAGAATTTAGCAAAATAACAATGAACAACAGTGTACAGTAATGTATAGTAATTTATTCTGGTAAGCCTTTAGAAATGTAACCAAAATTACTCTATGTGGATGCCCTAGAATTCACAAAAAAGTGCTACAACACACAGTCGCTTAAAACACCTTACGTATTCTCAGAACAGCTGTTTAACAGAGTCATACAGAGTAAATTGTCACAGATATTTCTCAGTTTTTCAGGGTAAAAGTGAAGAAAGTGGAAGCTAATCATCTGTCCTTCCTAGAAGGAAATAAAAGTGTTTTCAAGTAATTGCTAATTTCTCAGTATTTATCAAGTTCTTTGGCATATGCTCCTCCAAAGTTATCCATGCATTTCTTGGACAAGATCTCTTCTTCCCAACTGTGAAGCCCATTCCTACCTTTTTTCAGGTAAAACTAGTTTGATAGTGTATAGTGATTTGATTAAAAGACTTATTTCTTTCCCTTACTGCAAATAATTGCTATAAGATTATAGCTATAAAAATAAAACAGGGTTTTTTTTGGTAAAGAGGTATATCATTTGTTATTTAAACTTGATTTCAGGAGTATTTAGGGGGAAAATAATTCCTTCTTCATTTATGGTTCAGCAGTCTCTGAGGATGTCCATATATTTCCTTGTTGCATCCATAACTGAATAAAGCTGCCAGGATGCCATAAGAACAGGAGGGTCCTGGGAGTCCTTGAAAGGTTTGTCTTAACTGGTTTCGAAGCTCAGTCCTGTTATCAAAAGTGAACACTGAAGAACTGGTATTAATGCCTGGACTTACGTCTATGCAAAATCCAAAGTTCCTAAATTAGCAATTAATTGGCTTAATTCTGAATTCTGAAGCTCTTTTCTGAAGGACCATGTTAATTTGTCATGTAGTGCTGATTCAGATCAACTGGAAGTGCATTCATTTTCTACAGTCCCAAAGTCTTTACTCCTTGCGCTTTGAAAGTTTGTGAGGAACAAAAAAAAAACCCCAACTTAAATTTGTGATTATTTTCTTTTGTCTTTAAGACAAAACTAAAATTGAGACACACAAGATATATATGCAAGTAAGTGTTTTAATGGAGTATTTTGAAATCATTCAAACCTAAATCTTAGGTTTTCCCTTCATTGCTACCTATCCTTTTAAAACACACTTAGAATCTCGGTTGTACTTGGGCTGTATGCTCTGATAAAATATAAGACCTTGGAGTGTTAGCAAATCTCTCAGCTTTTAAATAGACTGTGACCTATTCATTTACAGGGCTACTTCAATAAAGCAATAGCTCACTTAGGTTAATGATGGATCATGGTGTGATTCGATTTGCAGAGTGCAGACTTCCCCATTATCCCCTAATGTTTGTATGGGTCATGTTATCACATCCAAATAATGATTCATGCCACCCCTTGTTCCTGAAGATATCACAGCGATTACAGGAAAGCTCAGCGTGCTAGTACACAAAGCCTTTAGGATTCTGTTGGATGCTGTTGAATTATTATTTTTGGCTAGAGCATGATAAAGCAGGGAAGTGTCAGGCTTCTCTGTGACACCTTCCTCTTGTGATTCAATTGGCCATCTGGCTGAGCAGACGGGCTGGACATTTGCAGAAATCAGGTCTGTCTCTCCCTGTCTCTTGCTTCTTTCTTTTTCCTTCATTTTGGTGAGGAAAGTTAGCTGGCCCTGACCTGCTGTGACAGATTATTTACAAGTCAAGTGCCTAAATAACTTTCCCCTCTCTACCCTCTCACAGCTTGAGTTTCTAACATGGAGATGGAACAATTTCCAACAGGAAGAAAACATCAATCCTATGTTCTCCCTCAGGAGAGAATCAGTGTGGCAGCCACACTGAGAAGGGAGGAAAAGGATATGTTTTCTAGTTGTGAATACATGGCAAGTATCAACATAATTTCTTCTCCCACTGTTGCCACGTTGTTATTTACACTGAAGAATTATTGTCACTTAGGCATAGGAATTCAAAACATTTTCAGTGATAGGATGAGAAGACATTTTGGCCGTGATTGTAAATGTTTGTACAATGCTCTTAAGGTTTATTTTTATTTCTCGTTTTTGGGGATGATCTCGGGTTTCTCATTCTACCATTGTGTTTGTGCTGAATGATCATCAGCCCTCTCCTTGGTTCAGCTGCTGACAATATTGATAAATGCTTCCAATAAAACTGTCATAAACCTCACTAGCTCTAAACTCTCCTAGACATAAACCACTCCTAATATATAGTACAACTAAAACATGAATGGGTAGAGGAATAGTTTCCTTATTTATTTATTTTTTTTTTTAATACAAAGATATAAGACCTTTGGGAATTAAAAAGGTGAACTTCTTTGTTTTCTACCAAATGCACATGTAACCTAGATACAGAAGAAATTGCCATAAGAAATAGTACAGTTCGTCAAGTAAAGGAGTTTTCTTGTAGCTGAATTTAAAGATTCTCCAATAGTTTCTGTCACTAAGGAGATATAATATTTTCACTCAGTTAAAGAGCATTTTTCTAAGGAAAGCCACTGACAGTGAAAAAAATCTATCTTGAAAGTACCTGTTAACATTGTTTCTTCCACTTTCTCTGCTTCTAAACTTTAGCAAACAGCCACATTCAACAGCATGAAAGTAGTCATGAAATGTTTAAAAATATGGGGGTTTTTAACCCATTTGACTTTTTCTCATCCACCCATAAAAACATTTCCTAAAGACTTTGGATACTATAGAGGGAGTTTGTTGTTCAAATCAGGCATGAGAAATAGAATTGTGATTGAAATAATATTGCTGTGTTGACCTCTTTGGCATGGAATATGGTAAAAGGTTGGGAACTTAAAATACTTAATATATTTGGCTCTCATTATATAACATTTTCATTTTGCTTTAGAAGTATTTTACAAGGACCTCCCCAGAAATAGTGCCAAGGATCTCAAAACTGTAAGCAGATTTCAAACCTAAATTAGGTTTCCCAGCTGCTTAGTGGTATATACTCACATTCGAATAGTGAAAAATGGCTTTTGAAATGTGTACTACATTAGAACTCTGAAAAGTTTTATGTATTTTAATTTTCTGAGTGTTGCAGCAAATTTAGGACTTGAAAGTCTCGTGTGATAGCTGCCTGAAGCATTTATAGAAAGATTTATTTTATTTTCTTCCTTTTCCTTCCCCTTGCATCTACAGTATAATGATTTTTGAGGAACAATATTGTATTCCCGCTTTTGGAAGCTTAAACTCATTCACTTTTATTTCTGTCTAATGTTTTCCTACTTAAGCATGTGGGGCTTATTGAGGTTTCAAAGGATATTCAAAGTCACCATTTCCAAAGACCAGAATTCATTCTCTCTCCTTTGCAGATTCCATTACTAGTGATAAATTTATCAAAAAAAATCCTGGTGTTTTAATTGTATCTGAGACATAGAGATTTAGTTTATAATCTGAATACAATGATCCATCCTTCAAGCTCAGTGGGTTAATAACAGGAACATGTGTGCTTTTTGCAAGCAAAGCAAAGATTTTCACTCAAACCATAACCATAGTTGTTACTATTATCTACTAATTTTACAGCAGAGTGATTTTTTGCAATGAAACATTAAGACACTTCAAGATTTCAAAGTTTGAATTAATACTGAAAATTGTAGATTAAGCTGGCTGCCAGGTATAATGTTAAAGCATAGTATTTTTCCTTTTTTTTTTTATATTTATCTTTAACATGTAAATATAATGTGGCATATCTGTATCACTGTATCCTTGTTTTCTTCACATTGAAAACAGCACAATGAAAACATGTCCTGAAACAAACTCCTGGTTCTATTGGTTTTTTTCATATAGACCGGTGGAATCCATCCCTGGAAAGAAGGAATTGTAAGTGTCATCACTCTAAAATATCTACATAGGAATTTGTGAACTTGTTTATTTCCTGTGTGAAAATATGTACATACTTAAACCATTATTCTTTTTATTGCCTTTGAGATGGCAGAATTAGGGTTCTTGTTTTCATATCTTGATATTTTAAATGGGAAATGAAGATCCTTAGAGATTTTAGGGCCATAATATCCTTCTCTTACATTCTAGCTCTCAAGTAGAAGCTAAGTGCTCAGATTTTTTTGAGGGCTTAAGTTAAAGCATTATATAGAGACTGAACCCCAGTAAGAAGCACTGCAAAGCAAGAAATGATGTTTTTTATGTCAAGTGAAAAGTGGAAGGCTTTGCTTTGGAATATTGTCAAATATCTCTTGCCTGTGTCTTACCTAAATACCCACAGACATGTAGATTTACCCCTGTCATGGAAAGCCCATTAAATCCTACTCTTAGACAGAACACCTGACAGGAAAAGAATCTTCCTCTCACAGCTTCTCCTGGAATTTTCTTTATGTCATGAGTTTTTTCCCCTATGTAAAATAGACTTTTCAAACTTTTGTGAACTAAGTTTAGAATTATAATATTAGGCTTTCTTGTCCAGTTAATTTAAAATTGCATGAGAAATGGTATTTCTGCCTCAGATATCATTTAACAGTTCTAAGAAAAACTTGATGTCATGGTATATTGGTAAAAGGACTGAATAAGAGACAAAAAAATGACCTCATTTTGATAACAATAATGCTTTTCTGATGACCAGTATCATTGTATCATTTCAATTCAATTTACTAATTTTTTTATGTAATATGTGAGGCTAGTTGGCACTAGTGCTGTAGGTAATGTAAATTAATTTTTGTGGTTCAGCTTATTCTTGATACTAGGCATCTAGTCCTGGTGCCCTGTACTTCCATTGTATGTGACCATTTCTTATTTTGAAACTTTTCTTTCCCTGTTAAAGTCACACAATTGCAACAATAGATGTTGGTATAACAAGATTCTTCTTTAAAAAAAGGGAAATTAAACCAGTGGAATCATAAAATCATGGCGGTTTGAATGTTATCTAATACTAAGTAAATGTACAGATGTGATGGTTCAGCTTTCATATATGGGAAAATGAAAAGAGAATTACTTAGTGAATTCCTGAGAATGAGTTGTTTTTTTCAGCCTTGGGATGAGCTGTAGGAGCCCTGGTCAAAACCTTCCTGAGGGAAATATTTTTCTATTTAGAATTTGATTTTTAGCTGAAGAAATATTTTTTGCAAACAGAATTTTCTTTCCTAGAAAAAAAAAAAATTAAGGAAATAAATAAATAGTTGAAACAAAATATTCTGCATACAAACACATAAAAACTGAAAGCATTTAATTCAGAAACATTGTATGACATTGTAGTTGTTGCCTCATGCTCCTTAGTGAAAAGCAGGAATGTTATTTCTATGTCCCTCCATGAAATGCTTCATGGCCTTGTCAGTCTTATTCACTGAGGAGAGTGTTGATCTGTGGAACAGTGTGGAGAATGCAGGGAGTAGAAGGAGTTCCATTAAAAAAAATAGAGTAAGACTGTAAATCTGAACTATCTCTGTCATATAAGATCAACAAAAAATATTCCAACCGGGCAATTTTTTTTGCTAAAATTCTATTTTGTATTTTGGCCCCTCTTTTCTTTAAAAAGCAAATCCCTTTATTTCGAACATTCCTTAACTCTCTTATTTAATCCTACCTTAGTTCACATTTTCTGTGTAAGATTTAAACCCCCAAAGTATGTTTTATCTGTTGCTTGTGAACTTAATAATGTGGAAAGTTGTATTTATCCATCTTCTTTATAGAGGTTTTCACCTCTAGTTTATTCAGCACTCAGTTTATTCTATTGCTTCTTCACTCCAGATCAAGACTTGGAGGAATACAAGTGACACCACAGACTAAGTTGTAGAAATTTAAGAGCTTTGAAGAATTATTAGGCCCTAGCTGTTGTCTGACAACCTAAATAATTATTTTAACATCAAGGCTTGACCCTCTTCTACACTTAGTGAAAAGACTGCACTCTGTTTCATCATTTTTGTAACAGCTAAGGCAGATTATTTTTCATCTTTCCTTGAGGATATTTATCAGATAGATAGCTTAATGTTGGTACTCTATGATTTCTTGACAGCTGGCCATAAAACCTGATAAATTCTCCTGCCAACAAAACAACACGTGGGTTCCCAAAAAAGTTTGTGATTTTTAATAAGGTAGATTATTTGATTGATGTGCAGTATGCATTCTAATTACAAAAAAAAAATGAGGAAGAGGAAATTTGTCACTTCCCCATTCATTATTCCTTAATTAGACTACAACTAATCAGGATTTATGATTGGCTAAAATAACCCCAGATTTAATTTACTGCACTGCTATTACAGGCAGATAAAAAGAAATCATGAGTTATATCTCGCTGCCAAGACAACACAAAAGAACAAGGAAATAGGATGAACCTTGAAATATTGCAAACATGACTCTGTCTGCAATCTCTCAGATTAGTAATTTGTTACAGCAAATGAAATGCTTCTAATGTGACATGACAGAGTACATTTTTTTAAACATCCAATATTTATATATATTCTGGTACCTGAGTACATCTATACTGCCCATGAGACCCATGCATTTATTTTGGTTTTGGCTCGTGTAAAAGCATTTTGCATCTTGCATTTACTTAACATCAAAATATGTCAAATGGGCCAAATGAGAAGTGATAACAGTTCTGACATTGTTACAACTTCATTATGGAGCCAAAATGTAGAATGCAAACTTTCATTTAGATGTGTTTTGTTCCCTAAGTCAGCTTTATTCTACCAGTCTGGGTTTGCTGTGGTGTCTGTTATGTGCTTCCACTACCTGCATTGCTGGTCTCTGTTTTAATGTGTGTATATTAGGGGAAGAAGTTAGGACAAAAAGAGAGAGTAAATTCTCCTTTTTACGTTCTCATTCCTGCTTGTTTTCTTTCATGATGACATTTAAGTTCCTTGTATCTTCATGATACCCACATGTACATATAAAAACAAAATATTTGTTTTCATATGGGAATCTGCTGACTATGCAGGCAAACACATCAGGTGCCTGTGGTGCAACGTCTGGAAAATTTTGATTAGTCAAAGTTCATTCTTCTTCTGAAGTACTGTCATTGTTTTGTGTGCCCAGTAGAGGAAAAGAGAGGTAGAAAGAAGGATGTCAAAACAGAAGTTAGCACAATGGTTAGCAGTTAAGGAATACTTTTGGTATGTGAGAAAATAAAGTTTAAATCCCTGTTTGCCTTGGCTTTAACTCAGGTCTCATTTTAAGCAAGTAACTTTGCCTCCATATCTTACAGCATGAGTCTCTCCAAGGAAGTTATTTAAAATTTTATAAAAATTAAAAGATCATTGGTAGGGACAGGAATTGTAAATTACTCAGTAGCACAGTGGGTGGAATATTTACCCACTCTTTCAGAGGCAGGTTGGGTTTCTGTTCTGAATTGATCCAATCAGAGGCTTCAAACCTTGATCTCCCTAACTCTCAGATGAGTTGCCTTCTGCAATATTAGTTGGTCTAAAATTTAGCTGTAGGCTTTATATAGATGATTCAATATTGCCTGTGAGGAGTATTCCCACTTGAAATGTGAAAAAAAATTACATAAGTACAAAAGATACATTTGAACTACTTCTTTACTTCCTCATTATTTTATTTTTTTTTTTAATTATTTTTTATTTTTTAGTTCTAGTCTAGGGGATGTGTTTTGGCTGCATTTATTTTATCTTCTATTAGTGTAGATCCAAAATGCTTCAAAAATAAAGGCAGACAGTGAGAAACCATAATCTGGAGATCTGTGGCTACAATAAAACCAAGTCATTGAAAATGCTTATCTCCTTGTAATACAGCTGCACACAAAAACAGCTGTTGTGACTCACTGTGGGCTCAGCAACAAGCTACAGGGTCATTTTTATTCCTTTATTCCTTTGAGTCTATGTCTTGTAATTAAGTAGGTACGTAAGATTGACTCATGTACAGTCAACCATTGGTTCTTACTGCCTTAAATAGCATATAAAAATGATCGGTTCACTAGGCTGTCATTGACAAGGAGTCACTGAAAATGGCAGAAAACTGTGTACTTGTCTCTGTTTCTTCAGTAAGGTTTTTTTCTTGCCAATTTTTCCAGGCGGAGCTTGTCCATAATGTGCCAGGCATCTTTTCTGTGTATGTGTGCACAAGAGAGAACTCAGCATCCTGGTAGTCCTGCTGCTGATTTTCTTATTATCCCTTTCTCTTCTTTTTTTTTTTTTTTTTTTCCTAAGCTTTTGCTTATTTTTTTTTTTAATTTTGCTTTTTCTTTCTCTTGAGTATTTCTTTTCTTCCATTAATTTCTACCCCTCTGGTTTTTCTGTGTTTTCCTTTCTCCCATTGGAAAGAGGTAATGTAGTTCAGTAATGCTACTGATTTTAAGGAACCTTCTGCTTCATACCAAGAAAGCTGGGTCACATCTGCATCAAACAATGGTTCTTATATGCATCAGATACCGGGAAAGAAGCCTGAGGCTTCATGTAGCACAAAAAGAGATGGAATATTTTTGTAGTGAACTTCATTTGCATCATGCTTGTACCTTAGTAGACGTCTCCTATTTGATTGCATATCCATTTTACTTCTGTACTTTGTAGCTATACAGAATTGCACCGAGGAATTAAGGATGTGAAGACACACACAATCTCTCTAAGTATTAGTCTGTAAGGACAAGAAAACATGTATATATTTAATGGGCATTATGATGGACATATATATATGGACTGATCTGTGAGAAGATTATTTGAAGGAACAAGCTGGAAACTCCTAGATATAGATAATCAATACAACTGTGTTTCTGCAAAAGTTCTGTTAGCATTTTATCATGCAAAGCTGAATCTTAATTCAGACGATTATTAAAGCATTATGTATTAGAATGTCTTCTTCACTACACAAAAAATAATTTTCTAATTTCTTTTTCATTATTAAGGCATTTTAATAATTAGGCAACCAGCAAGGAAGAAATGGGACAGCCTATCTAAACTAAGCCTAGACTTGTATGCTTTTTGAAAGGTGGAGAATTATTTTTATTATGTTAGTTTACTTCAGGCACCTCCTGCTTGACCTTGGCAAGACTTGAAATGTCGTTGCAAAATGACTTCTCCTATATGATTTCAAAGAAAATGGATGCATTTGAAATTTCCACATGGATTCATACATCTCAGCAGCCCTTAAAAATGCCCAGTGTTTTACATATTTCTGTCAAATATACAAACTCTGGTTTTATCCTGCTTGTTGGGATCCTTTGAATGCTTTCCAGGTAATACCGTGTCTCTTGAAAAGCTAAAACAATAGCTTTGCAAGTGATGCCATCTGCCTGCATCCTTTGAAATGTGTTAACTGAAAACAAGTAGCCTTGGGAAAGGATTAACTGTTTCAGTGCCGACCATAGAGGCTGCAGCTGTCAAAACCCTGGCTGTAACTGGGCCTGCAGAGCCACACAGGAGCTTTTCTGTTGTGTCACTGAGACAGTGACTGGCGCAGAAGGTGGACTCCAGAGAGGTACGTGGCCTTCTCAGACAAGAAAATCTGCACCAAATAGTGAATAGCTAACAAATGGTCTCAGTAGGTTAAATGTTTCATTTTTCCTCAGTTTAGGGAGGATTTGCACAGGTGAACAAATGAATGCTGTTTCCCATATTGCCAAAAAGGATGGGACAAGGAAGTGCTAAATAGGGAAGGAGGAGAAAGAGAATCTAGCTTTGAGTGCTTGGCTATATGAATGGAGACTGCACAAAAGTTAGTTGAGGAGTTTAAAATTGCTAATTGGGTGTTCCAGGACACACTTCAATTAAATTTTTTCCCCAAGGAAAAGTATCCTTTCTTTATTTCTCCACAAATCCTCTTTCTGAACGTGTCTTGTTCATCATATGGAATACATTAATATTTTGATCTGTACAATATTTTTTGCTTATATGGCTGACACCATGGGCAGTAACTTCAAATGTAAGATTTTAGTGAGACAAAGTAGCGTAATTTTACTGGTGATATCTTAAAAAAAGCTGGAAAGTATTTTCCAAAATATATTTCATTCTATATTATATATAAAAGAAATGTGTAAAACTTCATATGCTACCTGGCATAATTACTTTTGGTATAATTATTTTAGTGTTTATCCATATGATGAAAATCAGATCTTTTCTACTTTCAGTTTAATCCAAAGGCTGCAACTTTCTTTGTCTAAGTTCTTCCATAATGGAGTCCTCATGACATCAAACAAAAAATAACTAATTGATCAACTGCCACTTATAATTTCTTCCTTTACACTGGCTTTTTCTTAGCCTGAGGCATAATCCTGAGACATGCACACAGGGATGATAAAGCTGCAGGACAGGGTAATCAAGCCATATAGATGTAGTGACAAAGAAAATAGGTCCCCTGTGTTCATTATGTGGCTTCATTTTGTGAAAAATCTTATTTACACATTGCAGGGGATAAGTAAAGAGTAAAACAATGCAGACATAGTGTCATGAGCATGGATGGATACAGAATGCTACATACACAGTATATACATTAAAAAGTTAAAAGCATAGAAAAGCACAACACTGATAGTATTATCAAATGGTTCGTGTACTAGGGATTACACATTACATCATATATCTGTATTTTCTAGATCATATTCTTCCTGAAAACTGGCATAGCTGGCAGCATCTTAAAACAGGGTTTGTGACAGTGTGCAGGTGACAGTCTATGAGGAACCTGAGAGTTCTGGGAAGGAGAGGTATCTTGGAGGACTTTGTCATTATGTTCATTAACAGAAATACACGGCCCTAAATAGAGCAGATATGTGTATTTTTTCAAGCAGATGTCTGTTTTATCATTTATTATTACATAATCTGTGCTTCTGAAAATACAGCAGAATTATTGTTTCAAGATGCCTTGTTTCTGACTCTTTCCCTGGCTTTTTCTTCTCTTGATGAATTGAAAGAGTGTTGTTTTTATCCTCTGAAAGCTAAACAATATGTTGTTCCAAGTATTCTTTCAGAAGTGATTGTCTTCCACCCCCTTTAATGAGACCTGATTGAGTGACTTCTTCCAAGTTTTGAGAATGTATTTTTTGATACCTTTTCATACATATAAGTACAATATTTACTTCCACCTTTCCTTGCTTACTCGTGCACTTAATTCTCCCTAAATGCATATTTCCCATGTTAACAGGTTTCAGTTCATTCATCACATGGATTTAATTAAATCATCTTAGCTTCTAAAAAAAGCATTTTCCCTTACTTCTGTAAGCAATGCATTTAATATGACCTTCCTTACTGTCTCCTACTTGACTTGCTCATGTTATAGATGGTAGAGTTATCCTCTTTGGAACACAGTAGAGGCTTTCATAGGTCATTAAATTTGTGTTGTCATGAAAATGTGCCATGAAAATAACTTTCTCTGGGAGGCTTTATTAGCAGTAGGCAAACTGAAATGCTATCTTTGGTACTTGGTATCCTGTTTGGTATAGTATTCTTCTGTCTATAAGGGGCCAAGTGCGGTGAAAAAGAGAGGTAGCAGTGCCACAAAACTGATGGTGTGGCCTCTAGAGAGTAACCAGCGGGGTGCTTCTGCAAGCATAATAGTTCAGTTAGCAAATACTGTACCACAGCTATCCTCAAAACAGTGTTTGCCTCTGTGTCCCTTGGAGCTTTACACCTAAAAGGGCAGCAGCAGAATAAAGACAGGCAGAGATGATAATGAACCAACAGTGAAAGTGCTAATTTTACAAAAGTTCCTGTTCTCCCTTGGCTCACGTGGGTGTGCAAGCCTCACTGTGCCAAAAAGATGGAAAGAGGAGAAAATTGTCATTATTTTATTGTCTTTTGGAATCTTTAGTTTGTATTCAAGCTCTCCTAATGGTTAAATTGCCTTGCTGGGGTTTTTATAGCTGCACTGTTGACTATTTGTGTTTTAATTCTCAGTTTTAAGGGAGCTTGTTATAGAGAGGACTGAGATGCATTTTACTCCTTTGAACAGAACCTCTGCAAAGACGAGGAACCTCTACATTCACTCAGTGCTTTTTTGCAGTATTGTTTCTCATAAAATAGTCTGGTTTAATCAAGAAAAAAACAGAAAACCAGTTAAAATAAAAACATTCCAAGACAATTTACCACACAGCTATTAAGAATTCCTTCCTTTTCTAGCACAATGCTTTCTGAAAATGATCAGGTCAGAAAGATGCATAAAAGATAGTGGTAGCTAGTGTTAACCTACAGACTATCAATATATTAGATAAAATAATTTTCTTACACTGTAATTAACTACTGCACATCTCTACAAGCAGATGAAATCTTTTGCATGGATTTACGTGTCCATGACTCTCTTTCTCATGCATTTCAGAGTGTTTAAAATGCAGTTAATTTGCGGCTTAAATTCAGTTCAGTTTCAGGCTCTGTGTTTGTTTGTTGATATGGGCTTAGTCTGTTATTAAACTTTTCAGAATTTAGGATTTGTGGATTGCCAAATTGAAGAAATAGAACTGGTACTCAATTTACCATAGAACTGTGATAGACTTTATACTGTTACTTGGGAAGAGAAGAAATAAAATATATCTGCCACTGCACTGGGCAGATAAATGTAACCACTGCTCTGTGGTATTACAGAATCAGAAAATAATATTTATCTCTAAAAGTCTTTTCTAGCATTACATGTTATTTCTAACTTTATTACATCACGTTACCTGAATTTCAGTTACCTTGAACTAACTGCTGCTAAATGACCACTGAAGCTTAGCTTTATTAGAGGTCACAGTTTTGAAAACTTTTGGATGGCTGAAAATACAACTTTTGATTCTGTACTTGTTTCCATCAGATTTTCAAAACTTTTGATGGTTTTAAGCAAGTAAGTTTTTTGAGTTTCAGCAGAGCAAATGACAGAAAAACCAGTTTAAAGTAATTCTTACTCTGCATATAACTGGTTAAAAAATGAAAAATAAAAATTTTCATCAGGCTAGAAGAGCTGTGTTTTACTGTGCTGGCAATTCCCAGCATAAGCAGTTATCTCCCTTATGATATGTCATCTACTAGAACTACAGTAAAGCCCATAATCCACAAAGGAGAGAAAGAGAACACATAAAGAGGGTTTTTTTAGCTCAGTTTAAACTTGTCTTCTCTACAGAGATAACAAAGGTGAAATACAATGTCTATGTACACTTTCATTAAGATCCTAAAATACCTGAATGCCCGTGTCTCAGTTACACCTCTCGCTTCTCTTCGTTCTCCTTAGAAAGGTGCTCAAGAAGAGGAATAATAACCCTACAAAACTGTCTAAAACAGTTGGCATGCAGTCTTTCATACATCTCTAGACACTGATACCCATTGCTAAGGTGCAAAACAATTTCAAATGGCAGCTAGTATGTCGTATGTTCGTTTATCAGTCCTAGTCTGCTGGCTTTTGGCTTATTAAATGTTTGATTTTGGAATCAGCTGTAACTGAAACTGCTACTGGTTTTACAAAAACATCTCTGAATCACAGTTTTTTCTGTGTACACATTTCTGATATGCAAACTCTGAAAACTCACTTGATATAAATGCTAATTGTTCAGTAGTATCTTCGGTTTCTTGTATTCCTTCTGTTGATCTATTCTGTAGAAATTTCCATCAGTTTTTCTTCAAATTAAGCAATTTTTTTCCTGCTTTCCTAAGGATCTCTATCAGTTTCTGAACTACATATAGCTACATTTCCTAATTTTTGATATAATATATATTATTCAAGATGTATATTTATGTGTAGGTATGGGCCAAGGACCAGGTGGCATGTGAGACCTCAGAGAAAGAGAAAGTAAGGAGGGTTTATCCAGTAATAAGTAAGAAAATGAGGAAGGAATGTGGAACAAATTGTTTCTTCAAGTGAAGAAATTATTAGAGATGCTTTGGGGGCAACTGCACTAAGTTTTCACTGTCACAGATTCTTGGCAGTTGCTGTCCTAGTTTCAAGCAGTATGAAGTGTCTGAATTTATAGCTGGTGTGAAATTATGCTCTGGTATCATCAAACAGAAATACTGAGTTCAGATCATTTCTAAGTGCTTCAAAATCCAGTGCGCTGAAATAGATGTTTAGGTATCTAATTTTTAGGCAGTCTGATTTGAAACTGGACCTATTATTTGTATATGTTTTGAAGGCCAGCTGACAGTTTACCTCACCACTTTAAATCTCCAACATTTCACAGTTTCACCCTGCTAGAAGGTATGATATTTGAAAGGCACTTTACTGTGTAGCAAAGCATTCATTCCTGCTTCAGTGAAAGCTGCAATAAATTTGATGGAAGTAAACAGATTTGAAATGTAATAGACTGACAGTTCACTAGTTATATCTGAAATATCTGACCATGAGCAGTCTAAATTTCAAACCAGTTTTTCAGTGTCAGAGAATGTATTTGGGTTTTAGCTGAAGAACAACTAAATGGTTCTATTTCCTGCTCAGATCAAACTCTATTATTTTCTGGCACAATAAGGACCAACAGAAAATTCAATACTAAACTAATTTTCAGATCAACAGCATTAACACTAGTGATTGTTATTGACTTATCTTAAAAATTGATAATTATTGTCTCTTCAACTACAACATTCAAGACTAGAAACCGTCAAAATGGGTATTTTGGGTTTTAATAAATATACAATTTGAGGCCACAAGAGCATGTATAAACTTGGAGCATTTGGAGAAACAGAGAACTTAGAGCTCACAAAAAAGAGTCATATTGAAAAGGTTTGAAGAATTCATGTTGGATACTCGAATTTCAATAAAATACTTCTATAGTGAAGATAAATTCAGCTGTAAATTTTAAAACTATAATAAATTATTTATATTTTTTTTCAAAATTACAACTTTCCAAAAACACGCATATTTTGAAATTGTTTCAACAAAGGGGTCAAGTTGACAGGTGTTTTTATGCTTTTGTTTTTTTATCAAAAACTCAGCATTTTGCACATCTGTAAGTAAATATTTAATACACGGCACCTTTGAAAGCTGGGATATTGTGTGAGTAAGACTTTTGTTATAAGGGATAGTGATATCAAAATTTGAAGTGGACTTCTCAGTAGTCTTTGAAACAGGGAGGCATTTACACAGGTGAGCAGGTTGCTCAAATAAATTACTTCCCTTGCTGAGTTGGTCTAGCAAAAGCCTTTTTAGCTGTCCTAAGTTCTTGCACTTAGATTGTTTTATAATGAAGTTATTGAAGAGAGGTATGTGCACCTCAACAGTGAACTGAACCAAAGATTTTTGTGTAACTCCACAACAAATTGCAGAGTTGAGGTTGATGTAAACAAACAAAGCTCTTTAGCACAGCCTTATATACTACTTCTCTAATTGCTTATATAAATAGTGGTTTAAAAGGAGTCATCTTATTAAGAAAAAGCAATGACATTTAAGAAGAATTCTATAAATGTCAAGGCAAAGGCAACCTTGAGGAAACATTAATCTCCTCTTAATTGTTGCAGTCAAAAATGAAATTATCAGAATGGACAAGAATTAAAATGGGCTGATTGGTTTCATGGATGATTGAAATGTAAATAGTATCAGCACTTTTGGGATGGTGGCTGAACTGAGAAGATCTTTTGATTAGATAAACATAGTGGTATGGCCAAAATCCTTTTCTTCCTTACGAAGTTCTTTCTTTCTTATGTGCATGACAAAATCTTTCTTTTGGCATAAAATACTTGCAATAAGACTGTATAGCTGATCAGAAAATGCTGGTATGGTTTGGGTGTG
Organism: Sinosuthora webbiana; assembly: GCA_013397395.1. NCBI lineage: Eukaryota > Metazoa > Chordata > Aves > Passeriformes > Sylviidae > Sinosuthora > Sinosuthora webbiana. Next base: position 111,943 of record VXBN01007467.1, on the reverse strand, counting down.
TGTGTTGTTTTTTTTTTTTCCCTCCGAAAGACCAGGATATATTTCAACAGAGATTTTCTCAGGAACCATTGTCAGCTGTAGCATAGTCTACAAGTGTTACAGTACAGGCTGTGTGTGGATGTCTGTGAGAACAGAGTCATATGCAGGAGCCAAAATGTTCACCTCTGATACACAAATCACAGGTTGAAGTCTCGGTTCCAGTTGGCAGAACAAGGATTTCGATTTGCATTGAAGTCTTGAAATAGAAGACTTGTGTGGGAGAAATGCAAACACTGTAGAAACAGAGAGCATTTATTTACAAGAGGTGGTATTTAATTATTTTTAAAAGGTAGAAGAGCATAAAATATTAAACAAGCATTTACTTCCAAGCTCTGTGGTCACAGACCTTACAGTGTATAAAATAAACAAATTAAATCCTCTAAATAAATAAAGCAGACATTGACCTGTGGCCCAGGTGACTGGTATAACCACTGTGCCCTTAGCCATACAAGCACAAGGCAACACCTTTGCTGACAGGAAACAATGTATTGTATTTTCCAGAGAAAGCAGAGTGACTGTAGAACATCCTTCCTGTTGCTTGTGTTGAGCAATGGAAGGAAACAAACGGGAGCTCTACATGCTTAGATATAGCTTTAGGTTTTTGGTGGTGCTGAAGCAAAATATTTTGAATAAAAAATTCCTTGGATTCGATGTTTTTTTTATCCTGCTTCACTACTGTTATCAAAACCATTTTCTATTTAATTCCAAAATTATTCTAAAATCTTACGATTATTATGAAACATCCTGTATTTTTGTCAGTTGTACTGAAGAGTTTCTATTTATCTCCTCCAAATATTTATGTGAAACAGTTATTCCAGGTTCAAATAGGTTTCCTGTAACAAAAAAGAAAAAAAAAAAAAAAAAAGAAAAAAAAAAGGAAAAAATAAATGAAAAAAATTACAACAATTAAAACTGCTTTTTGTCTGATCTTAGTCATCAGTGGGTTGCAGATCCATTCCAAATCCCATTGAATTTGATGAGGTGACCAGCTTAAAGATGCCACTATGGCATATTAGGGCATACATTTTTAAAACAGACGAAAACTTACACAGATATTTAAATAACTATATTAACACATTTGAAATATCCAAATTAAAAAAAAAAAAAAAATCACCACAAAACCACAAAAAAAAAAAAACACTTTATAATTGGTAAGAAAATATAACCCAAAGAGAAATTTCCAATAATTACTCTATGTGCACAATCTTACACAACAATGATGCTTGTTTAATTACTGCATTAATAATAGAGTTATACTTGGCTTTAATTTTTTTACTCTTCTGTATTTTGGGGCAGTCACTAATTCTACATCTGTATTAGCTGCCTAACGTACTTGTGAGAATAAAATAACCTATTGAGTACTTGGACAAAAAACTCTGCCGTTTGGTTGATCTGTTTGAGTCTGGAAGACACAGGCAGTTTTTCAATTTTGCTATTTACTGCTAGTAGTCTTTGATGGGCACATAAATCAGGTGATGCTGTTTCAGCTTCCTAATTAGGTAACTGATGTTATTTAGAGGGGAAAGATCATTAAAAAAATCAGTAAATTCTTTATTTTGCATGTATATGCACTCATTATTCCCATGTCTTTGGTGGGAGCTATGTTCAGTGCACATGCATTTCATGTAGAATTATTGTAAATAAGATTATAGAGAAAGGAAAACAAATCATGCCTTGTCGTGTAAGGCAAGCTTTTTAATCAGGAATTTTCCATCTGATTTTCTTCTATGGAATAATAAAAATCTCAAAATTTGCTGCTAGGAAAACCTCACATCTTTCTCAGGAAATTTCTGGTGCATAAATTAAAGGGTGGGATGATATTATTGGGAAAAAAATACTAGATGTTTGCCATGCTCTTACACTCTTCCCCCAGGCACATTTTGTTGATTGCTGGAAAAGAGAGTACACTGACATAGATGAATATTTTATTTTGACCCAACTACATTATCCAGAGTGACAGTTTCCACCATTTCCCAGTCCTCTAATAAGGAAACTGATGAACCTGTATTATTCCAAAAAGCTATCCTCTGTACACACCTCAGCATGTCAGTGGCCTTCTCCAAAACTTCTCATACTTGGATGTTTTCATGAGATTGATTTAGAAATTCCTTGTGAATGCGATATGCTGTAAGATCACAAGAACCTGGAAATTAGACAAATCTTTTGGAATAAAATATGAATAAAGTTTAAACTGATATAAAAAGTAAAGTTCATCTTCGTGCAAAACCAAATTCAAACACAAAAATGGAAATATTTAATGGAAAAATTTATCATTAAAACTTTTTTTTTCTGGGTGCAGAAAAAATGTTTAGTTGATATTAGTTTTCCCTTATAATAGTTTGGATCACTGTCACTGGCAGCATTTTGAATTGAACAAAGATGGAAAACTGCAAACTTCTGAGTAGCTTGCTCCTCAACCCTTATCAAAGTATTTTCTCCTCCAGCAAATATTGTGACAAAGTTAGTACTTTGGGGCCTTATGCTCAACCAGTCAAAATCAACATGCCAATCCTATGTGATATCTGAAATTCACAAAGGTTATCCTAGGAAAGCAAACTATTGGATGTTTTTTGGGACTACTACAAGAAGCATTTGGAAGTATTTTAACTTACTGGGTTGGCTGTTTGTCTATCTTCATCTTTATGTGGAGTGTTTCTTCTCTGTGCACCATCATAAATCATCTGTTCAAAATAGATTTGTTAAGTTCTTGTAAGTTTTGTTGCTGTTGTTGTTTTTTATTATTTTGAAATAATACATAATGCATAAAGAATGTTGCCAGTGATGACCTCCTCGTTAACCAGAACTGGAGATGGAATGCACTGAAGTGTTTCAGTGCTAATGATGTTCAGAGTGTGGTTTTTGTAATAAGAGATTAATTATCAATTTTTGTCCGACTCCTCAAGACACATGCCACTGATAATGCCCGTGGATTAAGTAGGCAGTGCTTTTAATTCATCCTTAGATATGTGTTGTGCAGCATAATTTACCTATTTTCAAACACTGCAAATCTGCCCTATTGAAATAAAAATAAGTTTTAATGTCTACTAACAAAAGATTATAAAGGTAATAAAAATGTGGAAGGACAAGAAATAAATACTTAAAAATCCCTTTTTTAGAGTAAGGGCATTTTTACTTTTAAAACACAAAGCATTTTTAAAGTTAGGAATAACTTGTGCATGGTTGTCTCAATATATTTCACCGGCAATAAAAATAAGAATTTAAAAATAAGTTAAACTTTCAAATCTTTATTACATTAATTTTATTTGGTTCCTTGCTTATATGTGCCTTTTCTCTGTTCCTTCTTCTAAAGGCATCTGGATCATAAGTTTTCCACAGATCATGGTTGAGGTGCAGTGATCTGTAGTTGCATTAAAGCTAGTTGCATTAAAGAAGCATTTCTTTTCTGGTCTTAATATTTTCTTAATCTGGTAGTATTTTTTTTTTTGGACTGTGATATTTCCTTGAAAGACTATACCTTACAAAACTACGATATCTTGTGTTCAAGACTGGATTAAACCTGTTCTAGTGGGAGATGTCCCTGCCCATGGCAAGGGGGATTGGGACTAGATGATCTTTAAGGTCCCTTCCAACCCCTTAACATTCTATTATTCTGTGCTTCTGTGAAATTAAACTTTAGTTTGTATGGTCTTCACATGAAGTGCAACAAATAGAGATTATAGTGGAAGTGTAGTATCAGAGCTCACTAAAGAAGTTTTCCTGCAACTATTTTGAATGTAAGATTGACAAAGGTATTTGTCTACATCTAGACAAATCTAGACAGGGAAAAACGGTAAGAAGCTAAGCTTTTTTCTTTTTTTTGTAACGCTAAAATGAAAACAATCTAATCATGTCCCCTTAATACTTGATTATACACTGAACATTTTTATATACAGTTTAATATAAGCATTTCTTTATAAAGCTCTATACTTTCTAAAGAGGTTATACACAATGTGAACTTTAAAGGACCAGGAAATGAAGTATATACTGAATTAATCACTTAAAACTGTATCATGGAAGTGCTCCTAGACAGCAACTAGGAGCTGCTTTAGGTCTGCTGATAAAAAACAAATAAAACTGATTCCAGTTGTCTATATGAAGTATCAAGGTGTCTGACACAATAAAATATTATCCCTTGAAGAAGGTCTGTAGATTTACTCCCGATTAACAGGAGGTGATAAGCGCCACTTTAGCCTTGTTTTCAAAGGTGATAAATACCATGGCTCCCTCCAAGGCAAAGTTCTGTGTGAATCATACTTTGTCTAGTTTTAGAACATGTCACTGTGATATCTGATCTTTTTTGTTTGTTTGTTTTATTTTTGTCTTTTCTGGGTCATTTTCATTTACTATACACTATTATAATCTAAACTCCAACTCCTGTGTTGTATCTTCTTCCTTAAAAGATCAAGCTTAGCAATGGAAGCTGTGGATAGTGTGTTAGTTGTGCTTGTTCTTTTAATATTTCTGGTTGAACTAAGGGATACGAAATGAAAGGTCAATGATACCTAACTGAAACATTGATTAAAGTGCTGAAAATCATGTCAGGTCAGACATGTTCCCTCTTAAAAGTCAAGTGAACAGGCTGTCATTAAGCAGTCCTGTTCTATTCTTCTATCTGAACAATTTATTAACCCCCTAGCACTTTAAAATAAGTTATATAAGATTGAAATTTAGATTTAAGGAAATAGAGAGTTAGTTCTCTGAGACTGTGTCTGGTCCACAATCCATTTCATATACTGCAGTCAGACAGAATTTTATGAAGATGATCTCTTCAGCCAACATATCTATCTGGACTAATACTGTTGTACTCAAATTGCAGTTTAGCACATTAACATGCTACAAAAATTGAATTTGTGTCTTTTCCAATAATCATAATGTGATAATAATCATGTGATCACTTTTTCCCTCCCAAGGATTCTGGGAAAATCAATGTAAGATCCTTGAGAGTAGCACTTGTTTACTGTTTTTGAAAGGCAAATTATTTGCTTCAAGTGTTTATTAAACATAAGGCACAGTCAAAAAATTAGGGCTTTCTAAGTATCAGAGGAATCAAAGTAGTATGTGTTTGGTTTTTCTTTTTGCTTTGGGATTAAATTTGTATGGAAGGATTATTTTGCCATGTTCCTAATTCTTTCCCAGCTAACTGTGGGAAACTGATATACAGACATCAATTTTCTAACTTAGATGTACATTTTCCAGTTTGATTTCAGATATAGAACTTTCTCAACAAAATCTCCTGAGAAACAGTATAGACACAGAGATAATTTTAGAATTTCTTTTCAGAAGTTCACTGACTTGTTTTAAATTATTTTTGTTTCCAAGGGCTGCTTGGTTAGAATTCTATATTTTTCAGTGATTTCCTTTCCCCCACCTCCACCCATTAACATTTACTGTTCTTGGTTATTTTTTCTGCCTAGAATATATTCTGCAAATGACAATGTTGGAGGCCACAAAGATGTTCTTTTATCATACAATTCTCTTCCTGGTTACTGTATCATCTTTTTTTGTACTATTTTAATAATTGTCTTCTTTTTCAGAAGTTTCATTTTTCAGACAGTTTTCATTTTAATGTACAGTTTGTGCTTGTCTTCGGATATAGAGTATGTTGAGTTTTTTGATAGGAGTACTAAACTACAGGTATGTCAAATAGAATAATTTATGCTAGCTTATTAAAACAGGTTTTTCCGTGGGAGGTGGGCAAATGTAAACAGAAACAAAATCATTTCTGTTACAAAAAGATCCTGAGTCGTCATAAATCTGTGACGAAGGCACGTTCTCATACATCTTAAATAACCAAAACCTACAGAATCTGTGTCTCTCTTAGATGACAAAAAGCTAAAGAACCTGTTTTATTCTCTGCCCTACCTTGCAAAAACTAGATGGAGAAATACAGGGTTTTTTTTAACAACTTGCAGCAGCAATAGTCATTGTGATAGAAACATCAAATGTGAGATGAATAGCTGGCAGATTTTTAGAAATCCTTACCACTCCACTGATTGTGTTAATCAGCAAAATATCTGCCTTTTAGTGATTATTAAAATCTCAAGCATTTTTTTCCTGGAATGGAGTGACTATTATATGTATTTTTTTTTGTATTATTTTTTGGTTTCTTCCATGTATTTAAATGTTTTAAAAAACCTCCACATTATCTGGAAATGACACCACAATGTCTTCTCTTTACAATAATATTTCTGAGGTATTTATACCAAATACAATAAGTTCATTTTCTTCTCATCACTTCATTACTCTTATCAAATACCAATCATAAGGAGTACAGCTGGTTTCACTACTATCTTTCACCAATATTCATGAAGCTAACATTGCTGTATTTTCATTTTCTTATGCTCACTTGTGTGTCCGCCAGAAAGAAATACATTCATACAGTCAATATGAGAGCTTCTTAGTAAAATTAATGCTACATTCGGTTGGGTCTTTCATCAGGAAGGAGTGTTCCACAGGCAATGGTGCAGCACGGAAGCTCTTTGGGACAGGAAAGAAGAGTTTCTGCCTCAGTTGAGATTTTCAGAGAGCCTTCAGTAGAAAGCTTGATGAGAAAGTATGAAATGAGAGAAAAATTCCATCACAAATCAAAATAAGCCTCAGGCTGGGTGAAACCTTGAGATGGTGTGCTGACAAATATTATCTCTTCTTTCCCGGTACTTGCTAATACATCAGGAATTCTCAAAAAGCAGCGTGTGGAGACCTGCTCCCCAGTGCTGCAACAGCCCCTTTAAAAGCTGTCCCCAAAAATGAGAAGGTGTCTCCCAATGGCCATTGATGCCAGCATAGCACAGCACACCATATTGATACCACAGCATGGCAGTGACACAACATCAGGGCAGTGGGGAGATAGCTAAAAAACCTTTTATGGTTACAGAGAACAGGTTTTTAGACATGAAGGACAGAATGAGCTATTCAATTGGCTGGTCTGATCTGAGTTCATAAGCAAACTGAAATGAAGGACGAACTCAGATTAATTTTTATTTCCAATCAGTCATCATTCTTGATTTACAAATTCCTGGTTTGGATAGTTCCCGGCAGTGCTTGGCCAGTGGATCCAATGGCTAATTACTGCCATTTTGGAAACCAGCATGCGCTTTGCAGGATACATTCACCTAACAATAGCTTACAGGCATGGGTTGGTTTTTTGTTGTTGTTTTCATCTTTTGATAATTTTACCTGATAGAATGCAATATTCTTTCACTGTTTAAATGAGGGAACAAAGAGTTGCAAGTGTATCAGACACCGAAGTCAGTAGAAAAATAAAGCAGTAAGATGAGAAAATCTGGTTCAGTAAAGTACCAAATACTATGTGTGGTAACATTTGTTTAAGATTATTTCCTCTGAATCTCCTTAAAATGCAATTTTAACACTGCAGCTATAAATATGCCAGTATTAACTAAATTTATAAGATATTTTAATGAGACTGCTAGGAGAGGGTCAAATTACTATCTAAAACAACTGAAAATCAAAATGAATTTGGAAAACAAAAATAGATTAACAGATTTTGTTTTGGATTTGGGAAATGTAATTTTAGTTGCATCTTGTCCTTGACTGCCATAGACTAGAACAGTCAAAATAGAACATGTAAGGATGACATTTTAAAAGAAGCTAAACCAAGAGAGACTCTTTGAACTTGAAGCATTGCTTCCTCTTCCTGCTCTCCAGAAATATAGGATAGAGTGTCTTAATATTGGCTAGTACTTAGGAATATAAACAACATATATATTAGAAACCATCTGGCTGTGAAGTTACATCTTACATGAAAATCATCTTAGAGATTGTAAAATACTAGCAATATTTTGTTTTCTTATCAGATGTGACATAGTCTTATATAGATTAGGGATATTATAAAATCAAATCCATGAAATGCTATGTCAAGCATAAAATTAAATTACTGGAATAATTTATTTTTTTAAAAATTCATCATTTTTGTTTTACTAAATATAAAATTCCTCTTTTTTTCTAAAATTGAACTTAACTGCACAATGGTCATTTCCCATATAGATCATCAGTCGCTTGTGCTGCTGCTACATTATTCCGTTACTCTTCCCTCCCCAATCTCCCCAGTTAGTTAGAGTCGTTTTTCTGCACATGAAGTCACATGTAAACTACCTCTGGTGTTCTCCTCTAAGATTTCTGTAATCTTAATTCATAAAATCCTTAGTTACAGTGCTTTGCTTTGATTTGCTTTGATTTCCTTTGCTTTGCAGCTGGGGCATCTGGCATATCCAAGAGGCCTCATGCATAAGCCAGGGACAGAAGATACTCACTCTGGTCTCTCTCTCACAGGCTTTGGTATTCATGCAGCCCTGGTTATGACACTTCAATCTGTTTACACTTTCTAATGAATTCATACAAAATACCTTTGAGATACAGAGGATGTACTGCTGTTGCCTTTTTATAGGTGGGTGTTGAAGCACCACCAAAGAACCTGTGATACCTTTTGAAAAAGAATGAACTGTTTTTTTCTTTTGCTTTATATGACATTCAACACTTAGATCTCTGAAGTCAAGATTCAAATGAAACTCTGCTAATTCCAGCTGGTCCTTAATGACCGGTTGGGAAGTTGTGTGACAGAGAAATTGATGTGGCTGATGGCCCCATCTGGTCTGGTAAAAGCTTGTAGTCTGGATTATTTCAGCTCTGTCCTCAACAGTCTGCCTCACTCTCTGGCTGGGACAAAATGTTCTCAGGAGACAGAAATTCCTATTTGGCAAGAGCTGCCCTGGCTTTAAATAATAGCTTTCCAGGCTGTGTATTTCCTTATGGACACCTCTCTTGTATTTTGACCTTCGTCTTCTTGAAGGACTGAGATCTGGCTCTTTAATGGTGCACTGGACCATAGCCAGATTTTTTCTTTCCCCAATTTTTTTTTTTTTTTTTTTTTTTTTCCCTAATAAAACTATTAGAATCTGAGTGAAATTCTGCTCATTAGAGCACAGGTGACTTAAGGAGATGTTTTATACTGTTCAAGAGATGTTTTACTAAATCTCTTAAGTTTTGGAAAGTTGAGCATTGAAATATTTAAAACAATCTGGGGGCATGTATCTTTCCCAAGATCAAATAGGAGTGTTCTGTCATATTTCAAATTTGCCTCCAAGATTTTGTCTTTTTCCTGTTTTATGGATCCATACCTGAAATGTTGTATATGGAATAGAAACTACCATTATATTCATTTGTTTTTCATTGCAGGAAAAGGATTTTTACAAGATGGGGTACTAAAAATAAATGACCTCTCTCACCAAACACAGGCGTTTTGAGTTCCTGAAGGTTCTGGAATATAAGTCTATATTTTCTCCTCAATTTCACACTCCAGTTTTCCTAACACTATCTATTAAGAATGAATTAGGGTGAATAACAAATAATTCAATAAAAAAGAATGTAGAAATGTGAATATATATATAGGTTTTGTAAAAATACTTCTGCTGTGAGAATCTGATCCTTTAGCATGCCTTATCCTCTTTGATGTAAAAAATAAAAAGAAAATTTGTTTTAGAATGAATGGCAAATCTTAAGTTTTTGATGTTTCTTGTTTTAAAGAAAACAAAGCAAAATGTATAATTGGGATTTGTATTAATTACTTAATATGGTTGAATTATAACTGGTTAATTTTTTTATTTATGTGAATTCATTTATTAATCTTAACACTGAAGAACTTTCAGAGGGCAAAATTTTTCAAAAAGGGATTTGCATTATAGATATGCTTTTATATGATCAGTTCATCCTTACACAGTACTTGTGGTTGCTAGAGAGTTACATGGCTGAATAGGGAGATTTGAGAGTCCTGTGTGTGTTATAGGGAAAGCATGAAAGTTGCCATGGCTGGGTTAAGACTTACAGCCCACTTCCCTCTAAACCTGAGGATCATGTTCTTATTTTCAGTAATAAGAAGGGTTCAAATGTATGCAGTTGCTTTTCATGACTCTTACTCTACTTGTAAGGGAGCTCTCAAAACTGGGTTTTGAATGTTCCAGCCAAATCTTTGCAGTTAAACTGACAGTCTTCTTCAATTATCAAATAATTCAAAGAATTATCAGATTCATACATAATTTATAGTGTATATCATTAGTTTAGCCAGACATATCTGTTTTCCTGTAGAGGTTAATCTGTCTGTTACATGAATTAAATTTTATTTCACATGAATAATGTTTTTTGTTGCTACATAGGGTCCTATTTATTCAATCTAAAGGCAATTATCAGAGTTGTTGAAGGAAATATTAAGGGCCTATTTTGTATGTTTAGGAAAAAAGAAAAAAAAATCAGATTGTTATGCCTATTAATTAGTTTCAGTGCCTTGCATATGGTAGAGTTAATATAAATAAAACATTGTAAGTTATGTTTCATGCTCAAGTAATATCTCTCTTCTTGCATTTTGAATGGTTTGCTCTTTTTCAAGCTTTTGGATGAGAACCCAAACTCTGCTAGAGGTCAGTCTGGTGCAGGAGATACCAGCAGATAAAGCAGATGGATATATCTTACCTGAATTGAAGCATTATCTTTCCTGTTCGTGTGTGTGCATTTTTCTCTACAGTCATTATAGCTACTGGTAACGGCAGTGAATCTTTTCAGAAAAATCATCTAGCTGAGGAAAAAAGAGAGAGAAGTGAGAAAAACCAGTTCCCCCACACCTAGTAGTATGCTTGTATAGCTCATGTCAACGAAACAGTTTGGACATTTACGTATCTGCTGCTTGTTTAAAACAATCACTTAAGAGTTTTCCTGAATTTAGACTTCAGATAGGGTGAGTAAAACAGCCCTTACCTGTGGTTTTCACTTAGTTTCAGAAAATCAAGTTTTACCAAGAAAAGGAAATGCTTTAGGCAGCATTTTTGTGGAGGGTAATATTGCCAATAGGATGCTAATATCTGTAGGACCATTATTTTCTCTTTGTAGAATTGGCAGAATTTTGTGGTTTTGAGTGGAGAAAAATAAGTATCACTTACATGTATGCAAAGCACAGAAGAGAACAATACCAGATGTAATTCTGAGAAATGAAATTTGCATAAGGTCTTGGTTCACAATGTTTGCAGATGTTGTAGCAAGGGCAAAATAAATTATTTAGATGTGTCAAGGTGAGGAGAGGATCCACATTTATATCAGAATACTTGTAGTGGACAGAAAACCCTGCAAGGGAGAAGAAGAGGATGCCTTTTGAATGCAAGAGAGTCTAAGTATGAAAAAGAAGTACAATAATGGCTAAGGAGGGAAAAGGCACTGAAAAGAATAAAATGTTTTGAGTGGGTGAGGAACAGCTATAAAAATACAGAATCTAAAAAGTATAAGGTTTTCTAAATTTATGATGGCAAATTGAAATTATAAAATGTGATATTAAGAAGAGGAAACAGGAATCAAATAGGTTGTTGAATTCAGTAGCAGAGTTAAAATACCAAGGAAAATAACATAGGAAAATTCTGAAAATTGTAACCACCGAATGAATACTATTAGTACTACTACTGGTACTAAAGGTGAATTAATTTAAAAAATTCCTCCAAATCGTAGATGTCCCTTACTAATTTTGAAAACAAGGTACCTGAAACACCAGCAGGCTGTAAATAGAACGGAAACTATTCTAAACTGTTCCCTTTAAAATGGGAACTGGTCAGAAAATGACAAAACCATTTCAGAACTGGAGCATTGCTCTGTTAGACTGTAGTGATTAAGAGAATGCTAGGTATTGAGATTTCACCCACTGAATGTTTTGTCGTTTCTTGAGGACACAATAGTGTAATTTCATTATCTCAGAGTGCTGGTTATTGGACTGAGTAAAATCAGCCAGGATAGTCACAACCAAGACTTGTACTTGTTTAGCTTTGTATTGAGAACCTCTAAGGATTCTCCAGGAGAATCTAAACTCAGTCTCTGTGTGGAGCAGGAGTGTGAAAGCATTCGTGATGAGCCCAGGCTCCAGCTGGCAGCTGGATTTCGACTTTCAGTTTCCAGTCTTGGGTTATAGGTTTTATATACTTCTACCTAACCTAAGTATATTGTATAGAATATGCTGAGTTGGGACCCACAAGGATTGTCAAAGTCCAACTCCTGGCCCTGCAAAGGACCACCCCCAAGAGTCACACCATGTGATAAGTGTTGCCCAAACACTTCTTTACACTGTCACTCTTTGTACTCTGACCACTTCCCTGGGGAGCCTGTTCGAGTGCCCAAACACTCTCTGGGTGGATAAACCTTTTTCTGATACCCAACCTAACCTTCCCCTGACTCAACTACATCCCATTTCTTTGTGTTCTGTCATGAGTGAAGAAATCAGTGTCTGCCCCTCGTTTTCCCCTCACAAGGAAGTTGCAGGCTGCAACGAGGTCTCCCCTCAGTCTCCTCTTCAGGCTGAACAGACCAAGTGACCTTAGCCACTCCTCATACGGCTTCCCCTGCAGACCTTTCACCACTTCAAGGCCCTCCTTTGGATGCTCTCTAATAGTTTAGTGTCTTTCTTAAAGTGTGGCACCCAAACCTGCCCCCAGCACTCAAGGTGAGGCCACCCCAGTGCAGAGCAGGACAATCCCCTCCCTTGCCCAGCTGGCTGTACTGTACGTGATGCACCCCAGGACAGGGTTGCCAGGGCACTGCTGGCTCAGATTCAACTTTCCACTGACCAGGACCCCCACGTCCCTTTCAGTAGGGCTGCTTTCAAGCCTCTCATTCCCCAGGTACAGAATATGGAGCTTGCCCTTTTTAAACTTCCTACAGCTAGTGATTATCCATTCTTATTTGTCCATGTCTTTCTGCAAGGCCTCTCTGCCCCAAGGGAGGCTCTGTGTTTCATCACATCAACAATTGCAGAAATACAGTAAATATATATGTGAAAGTTTGAATGCATATAATTTGTGTAATTGAAAATAGCGTTATATATATTCATGTGTTGTAGCAGTGTGAAATTATTAGTTTGTAATTTTATGTAGAATGGTTTGTTCCAGACTAACCTGGGTTCTAACCCCTTTGGTTTTTCCCTAGTTGTGGGTCCTGTCCATCTCCCTGCAACCCCACCCAGACGCTGGTGAGAGGCTGGGGTGATTGGCAGAGCCTATGACTTCTCTGCCCTGTATCATGTATCAGATGTCCTGTGTATTGTCTTTCTGTCTTGGTCACTCCCTCCTTACCTGGTATTGGTTATGGCTCACCCTTGCCCCTCCCCACACCCCCCAAACAAAAGCTGAAACCAGAACCCCAGGAGTCACTCTCTGGACATGGCCCTGCAGGAGCAGTAAACACCTAGCTTCAACCCACATGAGTCATTCTTTTTTCTTCCTCACCCTCTCTACGCTTCAGTCTGAGGTCCAGACCTACTGAACCTAAGGATACAAAATTGCATGCAGTCCTGTGAGTGAACAAGCCTGTAAACAACTCCAGACATCACCACAATGTGTGATGTGATTTTCATTTGAGATGGTAATCATTTTACGGGTGAAATATGTCTCATTGAAAAGAATGGACAGAATGAAGGACAATAAATTCTAACAAAAGAATAGGAATGAAGATATTGAAGTATTAAAATTTTCTAGCCAAGAACTGCGTAATATTTCAGATTCATCTCAGTCTCCTACCCCTTTTAACTGAGAAATGTGTATTGACAGAAAAAGAGATTCATAGGTTGGCCTGGAGCAAAATGTTCTTATTTTTCTGAATCTTCCACTGCATTTGAGAAGATGGCCAGTAGTATGGTTTATATTTTTCTGACATCTCCGCTTTTCTCTTTTGCCTAAAGCACAGTAAAAGTGGAGGCAAGAAGGAACTGTAGAATTCTCCTTTCAAAAAATGCTGAAGGCCTGCTGCTCCTCAAAGTGAATTTTTTCAAAGGACCATTAAGAGTTTCTGACTCCCAACTAAAGTCTTATTTAAATCTGAATCAAGATTTAACCTAGAAGTTTTGACTCTTCTCTTTTAAGGGTGGGAGAGCTCTACTTAGTGAATTGCAACACACTTCCACTTTTCTAAAAAATAAAGTTTCATATAGATAAAAGGAGCTTCATTAAACAAGTCAATTTTATAATATTAGTACACACAGGAGAACTCAGAAGTGTGCTGATAATCCTTACGTCATGATTCACAGAAATTCACATAATTTTTTCTTTACAGAGTAGCTGTTTTCTTTCTTTAAAAAGATGTCAAATATTTCACTTGAGCTACGTGAATGAAGCAGATGTACTGAGAGGATACAGAAGAGTATTACAAAGAAATAATAATAAATAATTACATTTGTATTATTTTTTTTTATTATTGTGGTTAGGAGTTGTACTCTTTTTTTTTATTATTGTTGTGGTTAGGAGTTGTACATTTTAGACTTGTGTCAAGTACAAAACCTTGTATTCCAAGGTTTGCAAGTATGAGTGTGGGGAAAATACTTCACATCTAGTTTCTAAAGGAGATTAAAATCCCTGTGCATGCAAAAAACCCAACCCAAAACTTGTTTAACAAAACCAGTAACAGTGTAATCTTATGTTCAGTTTTCTTCCTTCCAATCAAGGAACCTCACAAATTGCACTATGAGCACGTTCAATCAACTAACATGAACTCTTTGTGGAAATGATATGATTTTTCAGCATTTAAGATAGTCTGTCAAAAGGGATTTGAGGTTTAAATTAAGTGATGCAAGATTTATTACAAGTGGAATTTTGTCTGAGGTATTGTGATTTATTAATCAGAAAAAAAGTACCCTGCAAGCTTTTCTGGAGAGAATTGATAGAAGTTTTTTTTTGAAGGATGTTATTTGCTTCGATAAGGTGCTTCCCCCACACTCAGCTGTAGGAAGTGCAGTACAGTTCACAAGATGTTCTTTCAGCTGAATTACCAGCACAATTTTCTGGATATTCCAGGGATTCTTCTCTCATTCAAGCATTTCCTCATCTGGAGTTTCTTATCTTTCTACTAGGATAAAAGGATATGACTGCAAACCAAGACAAAAAAAAACCCCATACAGATCCAGAAAGTACTGGATTTTGCTCAATACTTGAGTGAAATTGCAAACCCCTGAGATACAGATGTAATTTCAATATACACTTTATTAGGACACTAAGTGGCAGTACTGGGTATATTCAGCTTCTGTGAATAACAATTATAAAATTTTTGCCAATTTTGGAAAAATTGAATATACAAATGGCGTTGCTTTAGTACTGATGCTTATAATTTGTTTATTATGTTCTATTCCAGGAACTGGATGTAGTTCATTTATTCTATTTGTTTCCAAAATGAAGATATTCGACAAGACTATTTTCCAGCTGTATGAAGGAAATCAAAAATCTTGATAGATGTAATATAAATCAGGCTACATCTTACTTAAGCCTGTGCTCATATACATATAGGCATAATTTACAGGTATATATGGTGTGCATATTTGTGTGTAGTATGGAAATTTTGTTATAGATACATAGATACATATATATATTTTCAAGTGCAGTAACTGTATATGAGTGAATTGAGCATGGTCAACTTGTTGGCCCTTGGTCTGCTAGAAAACATCTGCTTTCCAGAAAGTCTTCCAGTGTGTACTGATGCAGGGTATTATTCCCCCTACATGCAATTTCTGTTCTGTTCTGTTTCTGCTTCATGAGCTTCCTGTCAGCCCATATCTTCAGCCTGCTGAGGTCCCTCTGAATGGCAGCATGATGCTCTGGTGTATCATACATTTCTCCCAGTTCTGTATCTTCTCTATACTTGTATCCATTGCCCAGGTCACTGATGAAGAGGTCATAGACAATTCTTTGTTGTGGTGTCAGCCCCTGGGGCACGTGTGGCACCATCCTCAAGGTTCAGCTCACTGTCTGCCTGAGATAAATGTCCTTTCTATAAATTTAGTACTTCTGTACAAATGAATTTGTCTGTCATGAATTTTTCCTCACCTCATTTAAGTGAGGCACTTGCTAGCAGAGGTAACTTGCCTTGGTGTCAGTGATGCTCAGGATTTCAGACCTGTCAACAGAAAACCGCAAGAGGGTCAGTAGGGTGCTTTCAATTTCCAACATTGGTCACATTATTTTTTCTAAGAGACACTTGGTTATAAAATTTTTTGAATGTTTTTAGTGGCAGACTTCACATAGTCACAGTTGGTAAATTTATTACAGTTTCTGCTTATAAAGTGAAAATGGGAGAGCTTAGATACTGTGAGATATCTTTTGACAAATACTGTCACAAATAGCAACTACGGTATTAGTTTATGAGTCCTGTTTAATGATAAGGTTTTTAAAATGATTGCACCAAAGTTATATATAATTTGAATTTTAAATGTACCAGTTATGAAGAAAATTGCCTCTGAAAATCAGAAAAAAACCTAAAATAATTCACTAATTATAAAATAACTTGGTTTGTGCTTAGCTGATGCTTTTTCCAAGAGACTGACAAATCAATAGAAATTGAAATCAGTTTGTTGGCTGAATAATTTTGAAGCTCAAATTTCAGCTAAATGGTCCAAGTGGAATTAAGTTTATCAGATTTTTAAAAATTGATTGACATGTGAGGGAAAAATCCATGACAGTAGTATAGTACACGAACACTTTGCAGTGTATGAGAACTGCACAATTATCTGTGATAAATATGGATGACTGTAATGGCTTGTGGGAGTTTTTAAAAAAAAATTTCCAAGGACATCAAAACCAAAGGGATAGTAAGAAATTACAGCTCTAAACGTGATTATAGAATAGTCAGCATTTTTCTATAAATTAAAAAAAAAAAAGAAAGAAAAAAATTCCTTTTGCCCCATTATTTTTCTATGTTTTTATTAGCTTTTTGTTTAACCAGTGAACATTTTTCAGAAACACAGTAATACTGTACTTTTTTATACAAGTCTGGCTCCTTTGTTTATTCCTGTTTAAAGAAAAAAAAAATCTATATACTTGCCACTCTGTGAACCTCATTATATGTTACTGAAGTTTGCATTATTACTGAAATACTTTGAATTTGACTTCAAGGGTTTGAAATTATACCCTATGAGAGAACGCTCTCCTCTTGGCCTTCTTATAGGTAGAAGCAGAGGAATGTTACAGGGACAATCTAACTTATAAGCCTTTTTAAAAAAAATCAGCAGAAAACTACTTATTTCACACACTTGTTCTTAATTTCATGATATGACAATGGTTACTTGGAATGCCTTTCCTGTGGCAGTGATACAACAACAACACAAATCACAGTTTGTTCACAGTATCTCAACCTTCGCCTTTTTTCAAACGATAGTAAATCAGAGGGTTGGATCATTATATTCTGTGACCTACAATGTGAGGCTGAACTGAGCTCAACATTGGAAAGCTAGACTTGCCCATGCCTTTGAGATCAAGTAAGGTGTGAAGTGATTTTATTAGCTTTTATGACCTGAGTCCTGAAAAGCTGAGATAGATGAAAAAAATCTAAATATCCTTATTTTTGGAAAAGGAAAGAAAAAAATTTAGCTAATAATTTTCCTGTTGTCAGTATTTTTGCTGTAATGCTTAGAGGTGTTTTGTAAACAAAATTGTGCTTGTACATTTAGGTACATGTACTTGCAACAATAGTGAAGTGCTGAAATTCAACAGATTGTGTTTTATTTGTCAGTTAATTCAGATGTGTCATATGGCCAAGTGCTTTTACCACCTAAAGTTTGCATTAATAATCTAATAAAAAATGCCCTGGTATACTTTAATACTATTACTGTATGTCTCTAAGCACCAATTAATTTATTCAAACTATATTTTTAAAACATTTTCTCTCTTAAGATTACTTCTTTCTAGATGAAATTAAAATTTCTCTAGAAGTAAAATAATAAAATAGGAAACCTACTATTTTATTGTCAATGGCATTTTCCCATTCACTACGTATTATTTTATAAAATACTTTTATTTGTATTCCCTTTCCTGTTTTGCATTTGCATCTTACTGTCTTTTTCCTTTCCTTCAAGCTTAGCTCTGCTTTCTCCTTTCATAGCTGTTCCAATTCTTTGTATATTTTTTTTCTTTCACATTACAGCAAATGTTCTCTGATGCACAATTTTCTTTGTTTTCTTTTGTTTTTACCAGCAACTGCAATTATCCCTATATTTTAAGCTACTGAATTGCTTAAGAGCTATCCTAAGCTTTTAGGAACCTCTAGGGTTTGTTTGAGATGGTTCGTGAAAATGTCCTAAATAAAAATGGTAGTTATAGAAAGATGGAAACTTGTGCTGAATATTATATAGACAACTGTTCTACTTGTGGGTTGTCAGGTCCCTCATGGGTTGAAGAGATGTGCTGGCTATTTTAAGCCCTTGCAGACTATATGAGCTGTGCCCTTTAAATTCTGTGAAAGTCAATTTTAAAAATGTATAATGTATCCAGGAAAAATATTCCACATAGGAAATTGTCATGCAGCAGAATTCTAGTGTGTCTGACCTTTTCTTTAGTTGTGTAGATGTCACCATACAAATATAGTGAAGATCAAGCTGCCAGCTACTTTAAACAAAGTACTTATATGGGGCAAATTTTAATCATAGCATATTTCAAAGAAGCATTGAATTTTTAAAAATAATTTCTATAGAATCATTGTCAATTAAAATAAGACCATCCACTTTTACAAATAGTTTCTGTTGACTTCTGTTAGATAGATACATTGTCATCCCTTGTGGATGGCAATCGAGGTGTTGTAAAAATGAAAAAACTTAAGTGTCTCTACCATGTATGTCAGAAAACTTCATGATTGCCATTTAAGAATATTAAAGCCATTTAAAGTCCAGCTACAACTTTAAGAGCTAAATTGGGAGCTTCCATTTTTCTTTCTACATTAAATCAAAATGGAAAGTAAATCATTTCAACATGTCTGAAATGCTAATGAGATGAGCAGCCAAGCTTCAAAGAAAATTGTCATCTAATTCTGGAGTCCACCAGTTACACCTTCTCTCAGTCAGCTCGACTGCTGAAAGGCCTGCCTTTCACCACAGAGGTAAATTAGCTTTCTGTGAAGTGCTACAGCCAGGTAGGAGGAAGGGCAGTTTCTCTTTGAAGTTTGACCATTAGCACTTCTTTCTCAAGGAACTGAACTTCAAAGGAAATGTTGTTGCTCTTCTTTTTTGGATGTTATATTCAGTAGTATATGAGACACAGCTGCTCTTTGTATGTGGGGAGAAAAACATTATTTTAAAGAATATTTCTGCAAGCATATTAAATTGAAGTTTTGGATTAGTTTCTCTGTGATAGGATAAGCTGAACAGTGGTTAGGAAGAACTACTAGAGACTTAAAACTCTGTAATTTACAGGATTTAAAAAAAAAGTACGAAGAATGGATAAGAGAGGAAATAGCAAAATGGTGATTTTTCTTGCTAGCATTCAATTTTATTTACAGAAGGGACCAACCCTTTGCCAAGGAAACCACCAAATCCAATGGCTACTCATCTGGTTTAACTTTTGTGCTTTACTGGATATCATTTGGGAGTTTGTTATAGAAATGGTGGTTAGAAGCACCTGTGGAAGCCATCCAAACTTCTCTCAGCAAGATTATCACCAATAGATCACATCAGCTGTGGTTTGGTCTAATGAAGTCTTAGAAGTTTCCAATGATGGAGGCTATGCTGCCTCTTCACGTGACCTGTTCTACAGCTGCAATAGCCTCCAGATGTCTAATTAGAACCAGGTAGGTTCAGGCAGGTAATTTTAGCCATTTCCTCTTTGACTTCATTGTCTGCTGCCTCTGGAAAGCGTTAGGCTCAGCTGTCTTCGTAACTTTCCTTCAAGTGCTCTAGTTTTCTCTTAGACTTCCCTTTGGCCTCGGCTTCTCCAGATGAAGTAAGTCCATCTCCCTCAACTTCTCTTGAAGGTCATGACCTTATTCAACTGTGGGACCCAAAACTGATAACATAAATCCAGGTTTGGGTCCATTGCCACTGAGTAGCGTGGAATAAATGGTCTGGTGGTCACAGTTGTCATAATGTAATTTAACATGCTGGTTGCTTTATTTGTGATGAGAGAACACTGCTGGATTATATTCAGTTTTGTGTCAACTGCAATACCACTTTCTTTTCAGCTGGTTTCCATGGAGCAGTAAAACTATCATAACTGCAGCTGGTCTGATTCATACCAAGCAGCCCCAGTAATATGCCACAGCAGTAAGAGAAAGAGGAGTTTGTCATTAATACATCTATCTGGAACATTTCCATTGAGACAAAGCTTAAGTAATGCTGCTCATAAGCTCCATACTTTTCCTTTGCATTGAAGTGTTTCTTGCACATTAATAATACCCTGAAATTCAGAAGAATGAACACCAGCTGTAATGATGGAGTGAGCACTAGTGTCTTCAAGACCTCATGAATTATCTTTAGAACATTTTTCTCTCATGATTAAGCACTTATAATCTACCCTTGCAAGAAACGGACTTACATCCTTGAAATATTTAACAGTTTTGTATAGAGTAGATGAGCTGTAAAATTACATAAAGTCTTTCACAATTTACCATTTTCAATTAACTTCAAGGAGGAATGTTAGGAGTGACTTAAAATTTTAGTATATGCTGTAGCAGTTAGGAACATCAATAGGCAACTCTCATTGACTTCAATAGGTCTGGAGAGAGAAGTAAAATACTGATACATACAATTGCAAATGAAGAGGTAGGATGGTGTAGCCCCATGTTTCACTGCTTCTTTCAAGATTAATATGATACATTGCCAAAACAATAGCAGCAGTGTATTTCAAATTTTGAAATAGAATTTAACTAAATTGTGTTTTGTAGTGACAAGGAGAGACTTACAGCTGTGCTAAAGTTTTGCAGTCTCCAACATCAGTTAACAGTCCCGTTAATCTTTTTTCTTGATCTCATTTTCTTATCTGTGTGTTTCAGGTTTTGTTTGGTTTTATTTAATTGTAATTAATTAATCCTAATTTACACAACCATTTTTATCTTATCCTACATGCTTTCTGTAGCCTACAATTTGTTATGTATAGGAGAGACATAAGTTGCATTGTTTGGCCTCAGAATTATGCTGAAAATATTCATAGCAAAAGAGGCCAGTAAGACTTTCTGATAATAATTTTTTAATTGTATTTTATCATTTTGGTGTGCAAGTTTTTTTGGTCCATTTTATTATTCTAAATATGCCATTATTGTAGAAAATGGAACCTAGACAAAAGAAGTGAGCAAAATATGCTGTAAACCTGATCATTTTGCTATAGCAGGAGTCAAATATTGTACTTCATTTTCTTTCAGTGTTAGGTTTTGTATGCATTGTTTCATGACAGAGAGTTCTGGCTGACTACTTCTCTTATGAAGATATACGTGGTTCACTGAGGTGATTGCTGATACAGGAATTGTTTCTTGTGGCAGTCTTCAGGTTTTCTTGTACATCATCCCTGTAAACAGAATTGTAGAATTTCTCAGTGAACTGAAAAGATTCTGAATTCATACTTTCACTTACTGGAATGAATAATTTAAATGAAAGAGCTGATTGATCTAGCAACACAGTAGTTTGTTAAAAAACAAAACAAAACAAAACTGCAATTCATCAAATTAAAATGTTATTGTCCCACTGGTATATAAGGAAAAGAAAACTATGGAGATTGCTTTTCTGTTAGACAAAGCTGTAAAAATAAATATAGGCAGATATATATGAGATTTATCTAAGTTCCTGTAAGATTGTGGTGGGTAAGTCTTGGCTAACAGTCAAATCCCCACACAGCTGCTTTCTCACTCCTTTTATGAGGGTACGTAATAAAATGAGAAATCTTACAGGTAAAGGCAAAGATAGGGAGATTGCTTACAGTTACTGTACTACAGGCAAAAAAGGTTTCTATATGGGGGAAATGAAATTTTTGTCAATGTAAATAGATTTATGTGGTGAGCAGTAAAACACAAAAGTTAAGCAACATCTTTCCTCACCCATTTGTCATGCCTAACTTCACCTCTCCACTCCCAAGCCCTCCCCAAACAGCAGTGGAAAGTATGGGTGTTACCTTCAATTTTTATATATTTTAGCCTTTCATCTCTGTAGAGAACAGATGATGACTTGTTTGACAATATGTTTGAGGGTGTTTGTTTGTTTGGGGGTTTTGGTTTGTTTGTTTGTTTTGTTTTTGACTATTTAAACAGCAGATTGAACTTCTACTAAATAAATGCATTGTAGGAAATAATCCACACTTTTTTTTATTTGAACCTAAACCTAAATCATACAGAACTACTAACCTGATTCTTCTGGAAGTTAGATGCCAATTTACTCCTCAATTACCATGGAATACTACTGCAAGATATAAACTTTATATACACACACCAGACTGGTAATCTGATTTTTAATGACACATTTAGACAATATTTTGAAGTTCTTGTTCATTACATTGCATTTGATTGCTTTGCCATTTCTGAAAGAAGGACACTGTTTTGACATGTTTGCACTAAAAAATACTCAAAGGTAGATGAGTTTACTGTTTGTAATGTCAAATGACATTTTATTACCAGTGTAGTATATTTTACCACTCTGTCAAGTGCTTTAGGAAATGAAGCAATGTAACATAACAGAGATATTGCTTCAGAAAAGTCAGTCCTCTACAGCAGGTGGCTTGAAATGTGTGTGCCAAGTACCATTGAAAAACAAACCAGAACAAAACAACTCTTCGTAAGACTGTTCTTCCCAGTATGAACTTTATAGCTCTGACACCCTTGGTTTTCATTGTCAGTAGTCTTACATTGAAATAGTCTCTGTCTTGTAACCCTGAAGGTGTTTTTCAGAAGTTCTCACTTATTAATTCTTGCTTGAAACCATATAATTAAAACCTCACAAAGTGTTTCTTGGTAAAAGATGAGTACCTTTTACATGAAGATAGAACACAAATCCCCACTTTTAATACAGTGGGCTTTCTAACCCGGCACTCTCATAAAACCAAGATGTTGCCAAGTAAATTGGCTGCAAGTGCTATCAGTGCCCTGCAGTGCTTTTGTTAATTATATTGCCGTAGTGCCTGACACAGATAGCAATCTTTCCAAAAGAGCAGGCAGATTTAAAGAGGCAGAATTAATCAAAATTGATTTGTGCAGTCTGTCATGTTGACCTCTGCTGGGAGAGTTTTCTTTCCCCTTCTCTCTGTAATTCCTACTATAGAGTTACATGTACCAGGTAGTTGCCTCATCTTGGAGTACTAATTATGGTGAGTGAATGAACTTGTCTGCTGTGATAGGTACAGGACAGGACAGCATTAGAAAACATCAAAATTTACTTCATTTGAGTATCACCCAGAAAAAATACTCCCCCCCCCCCCCCCCGACTTTCTGGGTTCACTAAAAAAGGGGACTAAAAAAGAAAAATTCCAAGTTTACATTTTTTTTTTCCAGTTGAGGTCATAGTTTGCTTTAGTATGTCCAATGATGCAGGGCTGTAAACCTTTCTTGCAGATATGATAGAAAACGGCAGTGGAAGGCATGCAAGAATGAAAATACTTCAACATTATACAGAGAAACCTCAACATGAACAGTGAATTTATTTCCTGTGTATGAGGCTCGTTATCAAGGAATACTGCTCAAGAATTCTGAGCTCCCTTTTCCAGTTCAAATTTATATAGAATTCTTCTCATGTTTAAAAGCTCAAAAAGTCGAGCATTTATAAATAACCTTGAAGAAAAGGGCAGCTGTTTCTTTTATAGAAATTTGCCTATCCCACTGGCAAATAATGGGCATATGAGGGAAGAATTCATGTTCTTTTAAGTATTTACATCAAGTCAGTCCAAAGCTGGATTTTCAAGAACTTGCTTCTTTGAAAAATCCTTAGCTTTAAATATTTCAGATTTAGTATATTGTTTGCTGTCAGTGTTTTCTAACTGTGATTTATGTGTATGAAAGTAATTTCTATTATTTGGAAAGGTGAGATAGGGATATGATGAAGATATAAACTATAAAACCAAGCTTCTCCTTATATTAAAAACTTTTTTCCAATGTTAGTGTAAAAAAAGTTTATATAAAATAAGTGGTAAAATTTAGTCATTAATGAGAGGTTTATCAAGAAGGACTTGATACATTCAGTAGTTTTTAAAAAATCTTTTTCTGGACTTTTTTAACTGCAAAAGCTTTGCATGGGTTTCTGGTGTTGATGTTGCAATTTGAAAATAAAATCTTGTTCTAACTTTGAAGAAGGATTATAATTTGTATTTACTGTGAGAGTTTGGATGGGTATTTTAAGCAAAAAATTGCTTTCATGCAGCTCTTTACTGAATCAAAGTTTGAAAAACGTATTTAAGGTGCCCACAACGGTTGAAAACTGACACAGCAGCTGCTTGTCTTGTACTTTCTTAAATTCTTACAGTCCTCTGAGGGGATAAAACCCAGGGAAGAATCAGGCCCAATATGCTTCAATTATTATTTCCATATCTTAGGTCTAACAAGCATGCTGTTTCAATTGAAACCAGCTATTCACGAGCAGAATTTGCTTCATGTTGCCTCACAGTTATAGAAATTCAACTGGGAAAAAAGGCAGAAGGGGAAATCAGTTGTAAGAATAAGAGGTAGACACAGTAACAAATAAAGTGGAAAGAAACTAGATAGCAAGCTAAATATGCAAATATACCCAGTACATGCCAAGGTGAGTATTTTGCCTGATGTATTTATTTCATGACCATCTTTTGAGCCTGGCAGTTGAGCCAGCTTTTAATCCATTTCATTCCCTGTTTATCTTATCTGTACTTCATCCAAGTAAGCCAAACAAATCAGTTTGTTTATAAGGATGATACAGGAGAAACTGTTGAAAGCATTACTTAAGTGCAGATAAACCACTCCTTTCTCCTGAACTAGTATCTAGACATAGTAGTTTTCTGTTGCTCCTTTTAAGTAAATGGTACTATGTATGAGGTTAAAAGAGTGCTTAAGATAACTTTTAACCCCAAAAAACAGTGAAATTTATGGGTCAGCCAAGAAAATATTACTGATAATAATAATATTAATAATTGGGATGCTTAGGATTTATGTTGTTTTGCACTGCAACTTTTTAACTGACCTCAGCCAATCTCTGATGATTTTAAGTATATTCATTATCTCCTCAAGGTTGATAAACTTTATTGGAAAATTAGGTTTTTGAGACTAAAAAAGTCTGCTTTGAAAGTCTTTTAGTCATTTGGATAAGTGTGTGAAGTTGTCTGAAACATAAAATTAAATTACTACTATAGCCTGATGAAATCAATGGGAAATCTTGAACAGTAAACTGAATGGAATAATGAATTAAACCTCATAAGAAGATAAAAATACTTCTTACCATATAGAAAAGTTGAAAAGAAGTCACAGGACCACTACATTTATAATAGAGTGGTTGTACAGAATGGCCAATTACTGTAAACAATGACAGTATTGAGATAATGCAAATCCAAGCTTCTCATTTTATTCTTATTCAACTTTCTTCTGTAAGAGAGAATTTTTATTTTCATCAGCCAGTGACAGATGGAATTATAGCAAACCTTCTACTCGAATAACTAAATTGATATGCCGTTACAATGCAGCAGATGTAAATACTTTGATGGCAAAAATCTTTAAACCACAGAGCTGTGAAAATTGATTGTCTTGAACTTCCTTATTTGCTTAAAATATTTTTATCTTCATGATTTAAAGTAATTTTTTTTAAGCAGGGCCAATCTGATTGTTTAAATAGGGAGGAGGAACAGAGGTTTCACAGCAAGTCTTCTAATGAGTAGGTGTTACTATGTGTTCTTTGTATCTAAAATACAGTNTAATTTTCAGGCTTCTGAGGAGTCCTTTAATTATTTCTCTTTTGAGTCACAGCAAGAAGATGTGAGGTTAAAAGAGTGAAAAAAAAAAAAAATAGAGAGTATTTTAAATTATTTTAACAAGAAGCTGCAGGCTATTCTAATAGAAGGGATTAAATCAGAAAATGAAAGCTGTACTATCTAGCCAGTAATAGACTACTACAAAAAATCAATCAAATTTTTAGATTATATGAACCAGTATTCACCATTTAAAATCAGTAAAGTTACACTGACCTACATCATCTGAGAGATAGGATTTCTTTATTTTTAGGAAAATACCACTGAGATGCCCTTATTAAATGTATGATATTTATACAGATCCCAGGTCAGCAGCAGTTTTTCAACTAATCTTGCTAAGATTAGTTTTGAGAAACCTGTACTGTATGTCTTTGCTGACAGTTAGGAAAAAGCTGTGAATCGAACAGGAAAGGAATTATGTCTTGAGGGGTTCAGGTTGAGAAACTATACTGGAGTTTTCTGATTTCCTAGCAGACCTAGAAGCTGAATGCAAACCTAGTGAGTGACTTGAGAGAAATCAATTCTGTCATCTGTGCTTCAGTTTTTCTTTCTGCCCTTGCTTCTCTTATTTGACCATATTCATCTTTTTTGAACTTGCCTTATTTCTGACAAGGAATTTTCAGTTGCTGCAATATGAAATAATTTCTGGGAAACAGAGACATTTGATTGTTCAAAGTGATCGTCAGATGAGCATGTACAGTGATCATGACAGCCTCTTTTCTAGGAATGTAGAATCTAAGATAAGGAAAGCAGCTTTAAAGCCATAGTCTTGGCTAAATTTACTGATCTGTGTTTTTAAACAAATCACACATTTTTATATATGTATATGTATTAAAGACAAACAAGAAAGGAAAATATAATTCTAATTGTTCTAATTTCCAATGACATTTCAGACATATTGCTCCCTTCAGATTAAACAGATTTTCTTGCTCTGGACTAATGGTATCAAAGTGGAAAACAAGTAACAAACATTTATTTAAATAATAGTTTTTCCTTAATAAGGAAAAAAATAAAAAAAACAAAGCACAAAGAAGGAGTGAGCAACTGTTCCATACTGAGATGTCTTAATCACAGTTTCTTATGAATTTCTTTTGATTGGGGTTAGAATTCCATCTGGGATATATTCCATATATCATCAATGATATTAAGGTTCTACACATGTATTTATGCATAGTCTTCTGGACAAGATGACTTCCAGAGGTCCCTCCCAAGCTACACAATTCTGTGGTTGTGTGATTCTTTGAAATATCCATTAAAATTTAAAAATAATCAAGAGAGTTCCATTTAAGTATTAAAGGGAATAATGAATCCTAATGTAGTCTTATATGGAACCTTAAAATGCAGTTAATTTACCTTAAATCCATCCTGTGAAAACTAGTTCAAAAATCCATCAATTCACTTTAAAAAGCTATCTTTAACAACAGCATCAGCAACAACAAAAAAAGAAAAATCGATATTAGACTTCTGCATTTGAGAATGAAGCTTACTATTAATTTTAGCTAACCAAGTTTGAGTTTTTAAACACCTCTTCATGAATATACAGTCATAACAACCTGGCACTTTAACAGAAGTTAAGTGGTAAATAGAACGACTTTGAGATTTGTTACAAGAAAAATTCAAGCTTAGTCTTCCAGAATGCTTTTTATTTACATCTTCTCCCTAGTCAGAGCAGTTTGTGCTCTTCTCCTTCACACATAAAACACATGCCAAAGTAGAGAGTTAAAGATTCTTCAGTTATCAGTAACTCTGTCAAACTTTAAATTATCACATATTAATATTGATGTTGGTATGTTAACAAAGCTTTTCAAGCAGTGCAAGTATTGAGAGAACCATTAATGACAAAAGGACCATTAATAGTAACCTATCTGGATTACTTGGAATAAGACCTGCAAAATACATATTTTTTGCAGAGATTTGGAAATGGAATAATTTTCTTTTCTTTTTCCTATGTTGATCTTTGTGGTCTTTGAGAATTTACTCCTATGGCCTCACTTTTTATTTTTTTTTTTTTTTAAGACAGTACCCAGAATTGTAAAGGGCAATGGTCTGAAGTGCAGTTCACCATTACTGTTCTCAAAACCATTACAGTTTCTCAAAAAGAGAAAAAAGAAAGCCCACAAAAGCTATCTTAAGTTTTAGATACACATTTATAACACCAAATAAAAATATATGAACCATTGAAACAGTATAGAATTTTAAAAGCTGGACTTTCAAGTCTATGGGATGGACCTCACAGTGATAGCAGCAAGGGGTATATACCTGGAAGCTTTTCATGCCTGTATTCATTGAAGGAGAAATGAGATTTACCTTAAAGCAGTCTTATTTAATTAGCCTGAATGCTTTATTTAATGTAATGAGCAACTGAAGACATGAGCATGTGAATTATGTTCTTCCAGAATTATGTCTGAGAGCGATGTCTCCTACAAATGAGTAAAAGCAAAGATAATTTTACAATACGTAGTATATTTTTTCACCCCCTCTTTATTAAAGTTTTCTGCACCAAGTTACACCAAATTGCCCTGCTGCAGACTCTGATACCAGACCTGTGCTTATAAAGCCTGTTTTTCAGATTTCTTGTGTTTTGATAACATTTAGCATTAGGGTAGATACTTGTACTTTGGATTCAGGCAGTTTCAATTAATTCCTGAATATCTAAAAGTGTAATGATGTAAATAGTAATCTGGCGAAAACTCAGTACCTCTTTTTACAAGCTCTTGCCTGAGCTACATGACCAGGTCAATTAGTTCACACCCTGGAGCAGATTCAAAGTCTCAGAATCAAATTTTCTTTGGGAAACAAGGTCCACAGAAATAAAAGTGTGTATTTTATGGTCCTTGTTAATCATTATTCAAGGTGATTTGCCACAAGCTTCTGAGAGTCTCCTGCTTGAAGGCCATCTAAAATACTCATTTAGATCATTGGTCATTCACACTAAAGTTTAAACAAGGAACTACTCAAGTCCTTGAGTAGCTGATGAGTGCAGTGCTTTTCAAAGGCATTACATGAAGTCCCAAAAGTGTCACCAGGGCACTGGTGTAGGACTACCCAATACATACTGGCTACAACTCCCACAGTAGTCAACATGGTTATTTTGTTTATTGCTCTGTGTTTTACCCTGCAGATTTTCTGCAAATTGTATAACATGCACAAAGATTATGCTGTGTAATTATTTGAAGGGGACAGAAAACTACCCTGAGCAGCTCTATTTACATTGGTAGTCTGTCTTTCAGTTATCCTCATCCATTTCATTAAACACGTAGAGTGATTTCCCTGACCAGCTGAATGTGATGTATCTTTGCTATCTCTAGCAGCACTCTGCAGTTTTTAAATGCTTAACATTTTCCAGGATAGCACTCTTACTATTCACCAGAGTCTTGCTTCAATGAATAAGCAGAAGGTTGGTTAGAAGAGACTATTCCCTGAATATTCTTTCTGGCAAAAGTGACTATTCTTTTTCCAAGAGTAGAATGAAAAATTTCTAAAAGCAGTTTGAATTTTAACGCAAAGATGATGGTTGTCTTATATGTCTAGATATGAGTATTAAGTGTGCTGATTGTAAATACAAGAGGATCCATAAATGAAACAGTATACTCAATGTCACTTTTGTTCTTGAGAGACAGCAAATAAAATCTTCTAAGTGATCACATCTAATTTTGTAAGAATTCCTATTGACTGTATATATGGAATTTTTTATCTTTTGCCGTTATTTTTTTTCTTGAAATAAATGTTTATACTACTATGGTTTATACTATTATATAAATATTGTCCTATATAGAGAGAGGATAATTTCTGCTACTTCTTAAAAATCTAAAATCATGTCCTAGTGACTCTGTGTTATTTAAAGTCTTTTTCTATGTTCTAAGGAAATGTTCAGTGCTTAATGAAGAGTTTTTAGTTTGTAAGTGGTATTTAAAAAGGTAAATTACTGGATTATACAGTTTTTCTATTGTTTTGTCTTGTGTTATGGAGGTATTGCTGAACATTTCCATTCTC
Source organism: Sinosuthora webbiana (assembly GCA_013397395.1). Lineage (NCBI taxonomy): Eukaryota > Metazoa > Chordata > Aves > Passeriformes > Sylviidae > Sinosuthora > Sinosuthora webbiana. Next base: position 82,232 of record VXBN01007467.1, on the reverse strand, counting down.
CCTTTCCAAGTTTAAATAATTTGTGGCAGAAAATACAGCTGGGTGCTTTAACTGAAAAATGTTTCTAATTAGCTCTTAAAATCCTCTTCTCTGAAGGGTGTTAGAACTCTCTCACAGATCGCTTGTTGCTTTATTTCTCTCATCCATCTTCTTCAGGCATCTTGACATTTTATAGTGCATTATTTTTTACACACCTTGAATTAAAGCTCTTAACCTGATCCGAGAAAGAGTATTTTTCACTGAAGAGAGTGAAAAAGGACTTTTGGTTTTGATCAGACAGTCTCTGGGCCACCTGCCTTAGTGGTACATGATCAACTGCTGTGCCATGCTTCTATTCAAGTCTGTCTCTAAAGAAAATGTCACATAGGCTTACATTTATTTAAAGAACTGACAAAATTTTTATTGGTGCTTGTTAATGAAAAGACAAGGTGACCTTATTATTTCCTTCTTTTAAAAAAAAAAAATTGTTGTTTTGGGACTGGGGCTAGAGATAATTGCGATACTTCTTAACAGTCTCTAAAGACCAATTAACAACAGGGAGCCATGTACTCTGCCAGTCTGAGTTTCAATTAAATGTCTGCTCCAGGAGGAGCTAAACTAACACACAGCTATTGAACAGCAGTTACACTATTGAGAGAGCTGAGTCCACCACAGAGGACAAAGACTCTTGGTTCACGACAGATGGCCTAATGCTCTGGCAATTAATACATTTTTATGGCTTTTAAATCTTTCTGACCTTTTACTTTCCTATCTGAATTAGTAGGGCACAGTTTTATTAGTGGAATGGAAGTTTAGTAGCATGTTTATGTGACATCTTTTAGGGAACTTCTTTTTTTTTTTTTTAAATGTTAAATATATTTTGTTAGCAAGATTTAGCAGTCTGATTTTTAATCAGTCAGGACTGCTTTGTATTTATTTTGACTGTAGGGAAGGTGGAAATTTCTGGTGAGATCTTGCTTTATTATAGCTGGGATGCCAAGGTAGCTAGACATTAGAGAATAGTAATAATTAGTAAATGTTATTAAGTACTCAGTAATGAACTCATATGCAATAGAATTTGATACTTTTATCCTAACTCATCATGCCCTAGAGTTGTATCCTGAAAATATAGTTTTCCAAAGAATAGAAACTTAAAAATCAAATCAACATGGCATTTCCAGTTACAGTTTAAAAGTATCTGCAAATTTTGGTTAGCTTATACAGTAACATGGAATCTAAGAAAATGGAGTCAATTTGGCATTATAATAAATCATTCCAGTATTAAGAAATGTACCAGAGTTTCACTCATTTGCTTGTTTCTTTCCCCAAAATATCATCCATATAAAGTTAAAATAATAACAATAGTAGTTAGAAAGGAAAAAAAATACATTTCTCTCTGGCATACTTTATCCAGAGTCATTATTCGCTAGAAAGAAATCATAAGTGCTTGGTATTCGTGAAACAAACACACATCTAGAACCACAGAAAAAAAGGTGAAAGACACAAATTATTGTGCCTAGCACATACTGAGAGTGCTTTAAAGCATTACTTAATTACTACTTCTCTAATTTTTTAATGGAATAAGGATTGGACTACCTGTGTATGCACAAAATTTAATATTTCAATATGTCTTTATATTACATTTTTTCACTAATTCTATCAAATATACATCATCCGAACAATGAAATCACTTGAAACAAAATAAAGAACGCTCACAGTTATGCATTGACTTTTTTTATAGACGACAGAAATATTGCTACTTTGTTTAAACTTATATTTGTGTTTTAAGGCAAAGTATTTTCATTTAAATCCATTTATTTGTGTGTAGTTTTCCCTCGTGTCTAAATATTAAGACAATATGTAATGAATTTCTAGTTTTAATACATAAAAGGTTTTTGGTATTATTTTGACTAGAGATAGATAATTCACTTGTGCTAGTCATAACAAGGAAGTTACACTTGGAAAAAATAATGAAATGTCTATAAAATATTAGCTAATTTCTAAAAATTCACATATGTATCTCCCCCCTGCTCCCCAATACACTCACATATTCTTAGAAATCAAGATTTTATTTTATCACAGATTTGTTGAAAATCTTAAAAGACTGAAGTTTTAAGCTTCTGTCATCCAAATCAACCTCCTGGGAATGTCATATATACTTGCTTCTGGCATCAGCAGAAAGTTAGACAACTTAGTCAAGCTCCTATAAACTTTGGGAACTACTCAGCTGACCAAACTCACATGTGCTCTGTGAAATTCACTGATTTTCATTTGTTATACTTAATTGGCCAATTAAAATTTCCACACTTAAATTGCATGCAAACTTTTTAATGCCTATTTTTTTCTGTCCAAAAGTGTGTCTGCTTTCCATCTGTAATGCTATCTAGAAGTGAGATTCATTTTGATACTTCCTGGGTATATACTTCTCTTCCGGTGTTTCTACTCTGTGTGCACAACTTTTCATTTTGCAGACAAGAATCTAGCAATATTTTGTCTGAGAAAACTAAAACTTAAAAGAACAGGGCTGAAAATTCTATTCCCCATCTTTGTAAAATGGTCAAGGTGAACTCAGAATCTGTGTTTTATTTATTTATTTATTTATTTTAAGGAGTGTCAGATTACTCAATGTCAAGGAGTTGATACTTCCCCGTTGACTGTGCTAAACATGGACACTGGTTATTATTTGTAGGTGATCTAAATAAATAAATAAATAAAACTGCCACCAAACCTCTAAAAGAGACTTTCTTGATCTATTTGTATTTTGTTGGGTGTATATATAAGGCTCCTGAGTTCCCAGGCAGGCCTTTTCTAAACTAACTCACCATTCACAGGGGAAAAGGAACCAGATGAAAGATATTGGAACCCTTTTTTGATATAAGAACAGGTAAACTGTGGGTGAATATTTGGCAATCTAGAGATAAATGGAAGGCTTACCAAGCAAACAGAACCTTAGAATTATGCCTGCACTTAAAAAAATCAGAGTTATTTGGAAGTGAAAGAGGTTGGTCCATTGTCTTCAGAAACTTCAGGTACACTGTAAAACCTATTATTATTTCCACCTTATAATGAGTGTTTTTGTTTTCAGTACACACCCTTACAAATTAACCTTGTATTTTTGATATCTTACCCCACGTGGACAAACTTTTCTCTTATTTGGAAAAGTTTACTTTGCTCTTATTACTGTGCTGTTGGGGGTTGAGCTTGTTCCTTCTTTTCTCTAAAGAATTTTTTCACCCATAAGTTACCAAGGAGACCAAGTATTGGATACTTAAGGGCATTTAACTGAAACAAAGGAGACAGTTTGAAGAATGTATGTGTGGGGCGGGGGTTGTCTTTTTTGGCGTTCGGANTGTGCAAATGTACTGTGGTTGAATTTCCTTTCTTTTTTTCTCTTCAGTACCCTAAGATAAGGAACCTGTAAATGGGTAGAAAGTTTAAAGTTTTGTCTGTGAAATAGTGTTTTTCTATTGTTTCCATTAGTCTGTAGTGATAACTTTGTCCACATATAAGTCTGTTATCTCCTTTTTACAAAGTAAATTCTAACCTTGGCTTTTATCTTTCATAGATTTTTGGTTTTGGAGATTTATGGGCATGTGAGAAACCATGTAAGAAATTTGCATTTTACTTTCCACCTAGGTATTTGCTGTTCATAGCAAGTGATTATTGAATGGAAGAAATGAAAATCAGTTTTTATTAATAGCTTGGTTATAATTTTATTGCTCACAGAGCACTCCAAGCTGGCAGCACTCTGGAATGCTATCAGTTGCTTGGCTGGGTGTAAGTACAGGATCATTAAATCTATGCTTTTCATAGTCCTATTTAGTGAAACTCCAGCTCCATGTAGGTGTATGATACCTTTGGGACCAAGAGTTTATAACCATTCTTAAAGCTAGTTCAAGGTGTGTGAAGATCTACCTCTGTAGTGCATGGTTAGTATGGTTTGTTAGGATTTTATCTTCTTTATGCCGCCTTCTTTCAGTCTTCCTTTTTCATGTCTTGCAGCCTTCTTGGGCACATCCCCTTTTCCTTGTCTTCGACCCCTAAAACAAACCACGTCCCACGCTGAACTTCTAACCATTTCCTGCTACCTGAATGAAATAAAATTAATCTGCTAACCAATGTTATTTCAATCTACAAAAATGGTGTAAGAGAAGGCCCAGGGAACTGTAGATCTGTTAGTCTAACTGTAGCTCCTTGAAAAATTATGGAGAAGATCATACTGGATTCTAGTGGAAGCTATTTAAAGAATAATGTGGTCACCAGTCACAGTCAACATGGGTCCACAGAGGAAAAGTCCTGTTTCAGTAATTTGATATCCTTCTAGGAAAAGGTCACTTCCTAGTGGAGTAATGGGATATGGTGGATGTAGTTATCCTGGATATTAGTAAAGCTTTTAATACTGATCCTCTGTGGTATTGGTGGTATTGGTTCTCTTGAAGGATAGGAGGCCTTGCAGAGGGATCTAGATAGATTAGTGCTTTGGGCTATGATTATTGGGAAGAAATTTCAAAAATTCAATTGTCTCAGTTTTGAGAAAAATTTAAGAGATGACACTCTTCAAAGAGTACTCTCCTTTAAAGGTTTCAGTAATCCCTCTCCACCAACAGAATAATGAATGCTAAGGGAAGTGAAAAAAACCAAAAAAAACAAAAAACAATGTTTTTTTAACAACAGAATGCTCATGAAACTCACTCCCCACCCTACAAAGTCACAGGAACAAGGCCGCAAAATTGCTTAGAGAATGGGGCAAAAGTTAAATAAGAAATATCCCTGACATATGTTGTGAGGTGGTGCTGGCATTCATGCTGAGGGAAGTGGAGCTTCCATGGAAGAGTTCTGGCAGTAGCCAAAACCTGGTGGCTCTCTGGCATTGACCTCACCATGGCACTCATGGGCTGGAGTCTCTTGGTGTGCTTTCTCCCTGGCTTGGCTCCCCAAGGTTTAGGGCTGGAGTGGGATGGCCCTGCTCCTGCTTCTCTCGTCTCAGACTAGCAGCTATTCCATTCACCTTGAGACAGCTGAAAGATTGCTGCTGCAGCTTCTCCCAGCCAGGGGAGGGAAAAGATTTTGCCTGGGCCAAAAAAAAAAAACCAGGAAAAACCAAACATACCCACGGAATGCCTGGGCCATGAGGCTTTTGAAAAATGCCTGCCAAAGAGCCTGGAGCTTCCCCAGCCCCACACACACCCGGTCCCAGGCCTTAAAGGTAGTGCTACCATTTTTTGGGCATAAAGCAGAGGGTCATGGAAGGGACTAGCATCACAAATCACACCAAGACAGCTGTATTCTCCACCTAGGATGGAGTTATGTTGGGGAAGAGTGTAAGTGAGGAGAGGCTGGAGAGCAGCCCTGTAGGAAGGGATCTGGGACTGCTGGTTGGCAGCAGCTCAGTGAGAGTCAGCAGTGTGTGTGCCCTGGCAGTCCAGAGGGCAAAACACACCCTGGGGTGCATCAAACACAGCATCACCAGCCTGTAAAAAGGGGTGATCATCACACTGTATTCAGTGTTGGTGTGAACCCACCTAAACCATTGTGTGCAGTTCTGGGCCTCAGCATTAAAGAAGAATGTGAAGGTCCTACACTGTGTCCAGAGGAGGAGGACAAAGCTGGTCAAAGAGCTGTAAGGAATGTCATATGAGAAGCAGCTGAGGACTTTATCCTTGTCCAGTAAGGAGAGAAAAAGGTTGAGGGGAGACTTCATTGGTCTCTACAACTTCTGAGGAGGGGAAAAGAAAAGGAAGGTCCTGATCTCTCCTCCCTGCTGTTCAGTGATAGGATGGAATGGGAATGCTTCATAAATGCACTAGAAAAGGTTGAGTAGATGGTAGAAAGCATTCCTTTACCAAGAGAGTAGTTAAACACTGGAACAGACTTCCTGGAGAAGTGGTTGATGTCTCATGACTGTCAGTGTTTAAGAAGTATTTGGACTTGACAGCTTGGTCAGCCCTGACATGGTCAGGCCATTGAACTAGGTGATTGTTCTGTGTTTATTCCAACTGAAATAGTCTGTTCTAGTCTGTTCTGTTCTCAGTCTGTGTGTTTGTAGGGAGATTAATCTGAAAAATAAAATCTGCAGGTATTTAATTATGTATACAAAACCCTTTTCCCTTAAAAGAAAAAGTATTGAACAGATACATGCTTTTAAATAACAGTGAAAAAATATCAACTACACAGAAATTTGAATATCCCAATTTTGAATTTGTTCCTACTCTAGTATTGCTTTTGAAGCTGCACTTATTTTGAGGTTTGAAAATGTTAAGACCATGATAAGCTCAAGTATTCAAAGGCTACATCTGTTCAAAGCTTACAGATGGTCTTTTGTGTTATCTCTGGGTGCTGTATAATTATATGTGACACTGTGCTTCTCAGGGAGGTGTTGCAATGTACAGATATATTACAATTGAAACGTTCCAAAGGGCTTTCCTTAATACTTATCATTATCTATTCCTCAGTGTATTCATCATAACCTCAAGACCAAAGATTAAGTTCTTGTGCATTGATTTGTTCTTGTTACAGAATCTATGCAGTTGAAAATTACTGTCTTCTTGGGTTAAAAATACCAAAAAGCTTTCTTCTCTTTCTGCATAATTTAATAGAGAAAAAACCCCATGTTTTCAAGTTTTTCAAAACATGCTACAGAAAATTATGTTTTTGATATTTGCATAAAATGCATAACATAAATATTAAAAACATACGTTCTAGTGACATCAGCATGTACCTTTTGGTTCATATTTGCTTTGTTATTATTCTTAGACTTTCAAGTTGCTCTCCTCAGTGAGAATACCTCCTTTCTTCTTTCTCAGGTAGCAGTCTTAGGAATGTTTCTTCTGTTTGACTCCCAGAATCTCCCTGTTTACCTCACAGAATAAAAATGAAAGACTTGAATATTGCAATGTGAACCTAAAGTTGATTGAAGAACCGTGAGGAATTTCTTATGAATGAGACTTGTACACCTGAGTATTGAAACAAAAAGGAAGAGAATTGTCTTGAGTTATTTGCTCTCCTCAATTCTAACAGCTCTTATTAAAAAAAAAAACAACAACAACAAAACAAAACAAAACAAACTAAAACAAACAAACAAAAAAACCCAACTTTTTTTTTTTTTTTTTTTTTTAATAAATAACCAATTCCCAAAGGTATACCTGCTACAGTTGAATCTTATTGATCCTAACATGAAGGACAGGAATACATTTAACCAACCAAAACACCATGCAATGTATGAGGGAGAAGTGGCAATATTTAGACACCTTTTGTAGGGAAGAAAAAAAGAAAGCTGTAATGTAGTGCTAGAAGTGTATTACATATTTTATACTTTCAAATCTCTAAGCATGACTTAAATATTTTTAGTTTTTCTGTTTCTTAATGGATCTTTGTACTGCCAAGAGCATGGAAGCACTGTTATATCAATGCAATTCCACAGCAACCAGGAAGTGTTTTGTTTGAGTGTTTTGTTTGTATTGCTAATTAGAAGATCAGGTAACGACAGGATAATTAGATAACTGCTTCTGCTGTCTACAACAGGCCCTTGCAAACAAGTTTATAATCTGCTGTTGGTCTACTCTTTTCATTCTTGGTATCTCTTGACACTTTATTAAGAGTTTTCTGCATCAGGATGAGAGCTGAGTAGATTTTATGTTCACTATTTGTAAAGCTTGCTGCAACTTCATCTGTACAGAATTTTGCCAACTTGAAAGTATAGGATAGGCAAATATTGGCCGAATCATGATGTTCTTGTTGTTTTCTGCTGAGTTTTCGTTTAACCCTTACTAAGGACTCCTTTGTGAATTCTGAATTTCTAGTCATATTTTCGAGCAGTTCAGCTCCATTGGAGCTATGCACAGTATTCATTGCAGTGGAATTGGAATTATGAACTCAAAAATTAAAACTGATGTTTTCAGGAAACAAAAAAAAACCAAAAAAAAACCAAAAAAAAGTCTTTTCATTATATTTTTAAGTGTAAAGATTTTTTCAACAATATGTATTTGGAAAAATCGTTACCACAGCTTTTCTTAATTCTAATGACTTTGGTAATATCCTGGGTATTCAAAACCAAAATAACAATTGAGCCTTCCAGTTAATCCTAAAGAAATATTTTTTCCTTATTAAATATTTTCTTTTCATTTTCTCATTAGAACCATTGCAATTCAATGAAAGAAAAAAAATATTTAAAAAAGAAGGATTTTCTGAGATTTTTATTTTGGTATTTAACTTCATTTACCTTTCAGAATGTGAATCACCATAAATGCGTATTTATGTCAAGCAACTGATGACATTAAAAGGAGCCCCACCATACATACCTGTTTAGTGGTTTTTTTGTTTAATATAGCCATGAAATGTACAGGTAAGGGAGCAATGCACACTGAGATAAAAATTACTTGTACAAGATTACCTTCATTCTGGTAAAGAACCCTAGAATTTTGACTCAAAGTGCACAGTGCTTTGAGGCATAATACTTTTTCCTGTTAATTTATATTCAAGATATGTTTCTGTAGAAACTGTTGCATAAATTTTGCAGGACTTAAAAGTGGTATTGACTTTCAGAATTGGGCTGTGTGAATGTTGCCTGTGTTTTTCTTTACTTAAAATAAGCACACTTCAATGAAAAGAAGCAATGTTAATAACTAAATAGTAACTAATAATTACAGAGTAAAAATATACTAATTGAATTTTTTTTTCAGGCTATTGTAAAATAAGTTCCAAGAAAATAAACCAAACAAACAAGAGAGTAAAACAAACAAATAGATCATTGATTTTTGAAAACTATTTCTGAAGCCTATTGACTATGGAAACTCAATTATCAGTAAAAGTCAAAGTAGCAAGTAAAAGCCTTTAAATGTTATCCCACTTCTCTTGACAAGACAGTATTTTCAATGGAAAATTTTAGAATCAAATCAGATTTTTATTAGAACTGATGTCATGTGGACATAATGTTTTTCTCTGGGATTCATTTCTATCAATTGAGCTAGAAATTTGAACTTTATCTTTGTATGCAGGCCTCATGACCACAATTTATTCAATTACCATCTTTTAACCAGCTCCTGTAGTATGTTGTAAATGATAATAAGCTAAAATATAAATAGAAAGTCTTAATAACCCAAATGCTATTGCCTGGTTCCATATAGATTGCATCGATTTTTTAAGAATTCAGTTTGCTTTTAAAATCCAAATTTCCAGATAAATATCCACAATTGTGCTGAGCTTCCACTCTCAGAACCATTTGACTTTTCATGAAGTAGCTGAGATCAGCCAGAGAAAGTTATTTCCAGATGATCTGCAAGTTATATGGGACAACCTTGTTTTCCCTTCAGTAGTCCTGTAAGTAAGCAGATAAACAGGAGTCTTAAAAGATAGAGTCTTAAAAGTGACCAATTGGGAGCCAGTTAATCTGCTTTTAAGCAGTTTGATGATTTAGGCAAATATCCAATCCTCATATCACAAAGATATATATCTTACCTGAAAGAAAAATACTTACTAAATTCAAAATCATATAGAAATAGACCACTTTCTGCAGAAATACCTAAAGAAGAGAAGATACACACTAATAATACAATAAACATAAAAATACCTGCAGTGCATTGCAGAAATGCCTTTCCAGAAAATACCTCATGCCTTTAGAGATTATCTGGAAGGGAGAATAAACTGTTTATCAATGAAGTTGCATTTCACACTAGGGTGGAATTGTTGGCATTAGTCAAAAAAGAGGAATAGGAAACTAAAGGGTATTCCAACATGAACAAAAACAAGATGAAAGCCATCCTGAGGAAGGAAACAGTTAGTGTAACCAAGGAAAACAACCAGCATGCTCACTGTCAGCTGGAAGGCAGTCACACCTGAAAGAACAAGGCTTGCTGTCATCACAGGGGAGAGGTACATTTCTATGAGCAGATCGAGAAAAAGCAAAGGAACGACTGAAGCAATGTTAGGCTTTTTGCATAACAGAACATTAGTAATGACAGTAGCAGACCCTTATAAATGTGGTCCAAGTGTGACCACATCCTGCTACCTTACTTGGATTGATTAGTGTTATTTATGCAGTTATTATAACATAGTTTAATGAAATAATAGGGAAAGAAACAAATGAAGATAAAGGATAGGCTTTTCATTGTAAACATAATTGTTCTTCTTCTTAAATGGGAATCTTTTATTTTTCCCCTAACAGTAGTAAAATAGCATCCCTTTAAACATTAAATTCCTTAAAATATCTGGGCAGATCAGTCTTTCTCATCCTGAGAGGAGGGATTATTTAGTGGATGTTTTCCATTTCACATTTGGATATTTCTAGAAAGAGGACATAGTTACTTTGTCATACATATTTGAAGGGTGTGTTCATTCTGTACATCTATGGAACAGCTAGGTTTCCAGCATCCTAAAGAAGCAATTTTCCTGTATTACTGTGCTACCGCATCTACTGTAGGAATCACCTGTCTAGCCAAGTAGAATGCCAGTTGGCACAGTGACATATGACTGCAGGTAGGAATTATCTGATTATTCTGTGACTAATATTGCACACTAAAAAGAATTCATAAAACTTGAAATGCTAAAAAAAAAAAAAAATCCATTTCTGGCAGCATTCATTCTTGGCTTTGTATCAACCTTTTTGTAAAAGCATTTGTCTAAACTGTACTATTAAAATATCCTTTCAAGGATGAATATTGAATCTTTAACACTGCTCCTTTGCTTCAAGCAATTTTTATGTGCTTCCTCCAACTCCTATTCAGACCAAAGATGTGTGTCATGAAAGCTGAGTTTTAAATCACCTCTCCATAACTTGTCATATCCCAAAGGCAGCTCTGGACTTCAAACTCAGCTCCTAACCAGTTTAAACAAAAGAGAAATATTGCCACTTCTATATATGTGTGTGACTACGCTTGGGCATGACATTATTCAAAGAATAAAATCCAGAGAGGACAAATATTCAATCATTGTAAGAATGAAAACACAATCTTAGAATAGCAAAATGTAAGCAGGTTTAATTATCATTGCACCAGTGATCCTGCTGTAATACTGTTTTTTGGTTAACTTTTAAACTTTTCCATGAATGAAGAGCCTTCTACCTGTAATGAAAGTGTAATACAGTTACAAGTAATGCCCTACAGGCCACACTTTAAGACTTGTTGATTGCCTCTAGCAGAAGACAATGACTGCAGAAGAAAGTTGTTCTTATTTGGATACTTTCAGTGTGCTTTTCTGCCTTTGAGATAATTTGAAATAATTTTTATGAGTTTCTATCTGTTGGGAGTGATCAGTCATTAATAAGTGGTTCTTAGAAAGAGTAATTACTCAGAAATATAAAAGAAAATCTTTTACATTTAGCCATACTATGTGGCATGGGCACTACTATCTGTGACCCTGAACCAGCCTCCATGAATATGGGAAGGATAATGCCAGAGGCATTTTTAGTAGATTAGAGAATGTCTGTGCCTTATTTTGGTTAGGGATATCTGCCTCCACAGACTTGTTTAATGAATTGACACAGCTTTTCAGCAGTGAATTCTTTGATCTGATTCTATGAAAAATGTCATCACTGCCACTATTTAAATTATATCATGGATTTATGTAAAGATATTTAAAAATTTAATGTGCAATTTAGATGTGCAGAATTACAATTTAAAATACAAGAAAATGGAAAGAATTTTTCCCAGGGTGGATTGTAATGATCAGCAGTACTGCACATAATCAAAGCAGGAGAGAGGAACATATGGTTTTTCCAGCTGTGGCATTACAGGTTACTAAAGTCAGTAATAACTTAATAAAAAAACGAAAAATCTGTATACTACATTGCACAACCATTCATCATGCAGGCAGATATTTTAGGGGCAGAATAACACATCTGTTTAAACTGTAGGAGACAGAATCATAAAGCTTAAATAAAAGAATACAGTTTCATCATGTGCGTATCATGCTCTCTCCTTCTTTTCAGACCTCCTGAAATTTTCTGAATGAGAAGGATGAGATGTTGCATTATTACCCACTGATCATCACAGTGTACTGGTAATTATTCTACTCCAAATCACACAGTTCCTGCAGCACTGATAATCCTTTTAACTCAGGATGGCACTACTAAAATTTGAAAAAAAAAAAAAAAAAGGAAATTTCTTTGAGCCTTCCACTTTTCCACTTCATTAGCTCTTTGTGTTCTTCACATTTCAGTTTGTATTTCTCTTTAGGTGCTTGGGATATCAAGAAACCATTTTCTCAAGAAACTGTCAAACCAGAGGACATCTTCATTATAAAGAAATGGCATGAGTTTCTGAGGAAAGGGCAGATGGTTATCTATGAAAAGAGATATCTCGTTATCTATCTAGTGAAATACCTCTTTGTCAGTCTCCTCCTGTGCCAGAGCTCGCCTGCAGTAGGATTCAGCTGATTTGTCAGCAAAAGTAAGACTAGAGCAGAGTCCAGAGTAACCTGCAGCATTGCAAGGGTTGTGGTGGATGAGGGCAAGTTCAAGACCTAAGTAAACATAGATAGCAAACATAGCCAGGGACCTCCATCTTTCTAAGCTTTGAATGAAAGCCAAATTCCAGACTAGTTGATAATGCCTATAAGAAATGTTAGTATATTTTTTAACAATATTGGCTTATATAGCATGCTGAAAGTGACTACAACAGAAAATATGCCCAATATCTTAAGTTAATCAATATCTAAATCAAAATTAGTTCTCCAGCCTCAGAGTTCTCTAGCCTCAGGAAGAGGGAAAAAAAAAACCAAACAGTCTAAATTGTCATTTATTATATGTTTGCATTTTATAGTAGGATGTGGTGTTGATCTTCAGGTTCTAGAATAATGAAAGGTATAAGTAGTCAAGTGTGGTAAATCAAGTATCATAATTGAACTGAAAGTTCTTAACAGGAAGATCTTATTTGCAGTGCAGATTTCCCAGGGAGATTGTGGAGTCTCCCTCATTGGAGATGTTCAAGAACCATCGGGACACAATCCTGTGCCATGTGCTCTAGGATGACCCTGCTTGAGCAGGGAGGTTGGACCAGATGACCCACTGTAGTTCCTTCCAATATGACCCAGTGTGTGTTTCTGTGAAAGTTTTCAATAGTCATATGTACAGAAAGGGTGAACAGTTGTCTGGACATTTCAGGACATTGTTATCTGTGCCATCTGCCAAACAGAAAGTCTTAAAAAAACAGCAGGGAGTTTCTAAAGAAAAAAATTCTATTATTTGTAAAAACTCATCCCAAATTATAAAATTACTTTAAAACTACCATGTTGAAAACCTTAAACATTCATTTTAATAGGAAAGAAGTACATCCTTGTGCTTTTTTTTGTTTTTCTTTTTTGTTCTTGTTTGTTTGGGGGAGAGGGTTTCTGAGGTGTTTTTGTGGTTGGTTGGTTGGTTTTTTAGAACTTAAACATTTAGATATTTAGAGGGGAAAAACAGGTAATTTTTTTCTAGCAAAGTCAATTGGTATATATTTGAAATAGTTTTCTGCAGCTGAGAATCTCCAATCTTAATTTCTGGTACTATCTCTAGAGAAACAAACTGGTATTTCTCCTTTACATCTAATGAGCAATAACAAAATAATATATTTTTCTGGATTTCTATTCATTTGTTGCTTAGCTTTCATTTTCTTATCCTACCAAAATGAGGTAGAGATTAAGGCAGTTCTTAGATTATGTAAAAGAAAACCCAGCTTGCTGAAGTTAATGCAGTATTTGCAATTTACATTACACTGACTCTGTTTATCTCATGTAAGTTTATTTATATTTATTTTTTAGAGCCTGGCTCTATTTATCTTGATTATAACTGAAAAAACTAAAAAGAGATTTTGTTTTTCTGAATATTTAGTTACCTAAAATGATTGTATCATTATCAGGTTATTACTCAGTTTGGGTAAAATTAATATGTAGAACTAGGTAAAAGATTTTGTTTATTGATATATGAGGCATTAAACAAATGGAATTACTTAATCAATGCCAGAAGCAGAAGAGTGGGTTTACAGAGCCCAGCAACAATGATTGCACATGGAATTGCGTCCACATACATTCAACAATATTCAATCCTTGTTCTTGGGACAGTTAAATTAGAAGCAGTTATTATAATGCCTTCCATGAACATAAGGGATACCATCCACGTGGATGCATCATAACCAGCTCCTGGTTTGCATGGCTATCACATTTCTGCTCTTCAAACAAACTTCAGTTCTGGATAACTCCTACTTTTATTGTACAAAGAGACTAACTGAGGTATTTGTTTGTTTTGATTTCTTTTGTTTTGCTTTGCTTTTTCTGGATTATAGCAAAACATTTTACCATTTAAAATTTATTATGTGCTTATTTATTTCCTCCTGTAGGGTTTTAAATAAACTGCATGGATTAATTTAAACTAGGATAGGATAAATCTAATTTAAATTTCCTCTTGGGAGAATTAGTTTTGAATATAGTTCATACATTTTAAATTCTAAATTTTATTTTAAAAATCAGATAATAAATTTAGTCTAAAAAAATATGCAAAACAAGAGCTGGATTTCTTAAACTTATTATCAAACTGAATATTAAGACCTGTATATTTTTTTGCTCAGAGTAGATAATGATGTTGTTTCTTTAAATATATGTGGCATATTTTTTCAGCCTATAGAGTCAATCACAAAATTCCTGGTCAGATATCACTCAGGAAAAAAATGCTTAATGGATATCTAGGAATTCTGAGCTAAAGATTGAATAAAGATATTTGTTTTGCTTATACAGAAAGCAAAATTACCTACACAAATAAACACATATTTGTATTTAGGTTCTGTGGATCTCATGGATAGTAGAAATTCTATGGCAGGTGTAATATAGGAAACACAGCAGATTCCCAAACTAAACTTTGCATTCTTCCTAGTAAGGAATAGTTCAGAGTTTCCTCTAACATACGAGATGTTCTTTAATTTTTAGTCTGACTGCCAGAATATATTTTATTAGCAAGGGCTATAATTTGGTAATAGTAATCACACCTTTCCCCTATGCTATTTTTTTTTAATATGTCATTGTTTATCTCTCTTGGTTTTTAAGAAGGATTGGCCCAAAGATATTTGCCAGTATCTAACACAAGCAATGATTAAACAGGTACGAAAAAACTGACATTTAAATTTCATACTTACCACATCCCCAGCTGTTACAACAATTTTCTGAAAGAAAAAAATTGATAGAGAAACATTGTGTCACATGGTTATATTGTTTCAGCTACAGCTTTTACAATGAGATAACTTTTAAACAAAAAAGCTGAAAACCAGAAAGGCTTTTTTATATTTCTAATCTCTTTATAAGACCCAGTTGTTGAATGCACTTTATGTATTTCAAGATTGAACATTTTAGTTTGATTGGAACTCCAAACATCCAAACTCTTCCTTTTGCATTTCTTCTATAAAATAATGTTTCTAGCTTTCAGTATTTCTTAGGAAGCCCAAGTAAAAACTTAGAGATAATTGATGAAAACTACCTATTTTGGCACAGACCATATATTCTGAAACAATTCAGAAGTCCTTCCAAAATCTGCTTTCTCAAGGAAGTTATGATTAAAACAAAGTATTTCTTTTATTTCCAAAATTATGTCCCAATAATTTTAGCTGGTGGAAAGAGAAATGAAGTATGTGTGCCATGTAATTACAGGAAACTAACGGAGCTGTTTCTGAAAAGGGAACATGCTGAAAGATTAAAAAAAAAAAAAAAAAAAAATTTACAAGAATGCATAATGAGTGATGATGATGATAATAATAATAATATCATCTCTGATGTTTGTGTAAGTCCAGTAATAAATTAACAGTAAATGACAGAGTGCAATGAGTCCAAAGTAAATGAGTCCTACATCCATCGTTAGAAAAAACCGCTAGTTCTTACCTGCCACAATGTCTTTATCAAAACATCCTGTTGAAAAACCTGGTGGGNGTTCTTACCTGCCACAATGTCTTTCTGACTTACTGTCTTTTTCAAAACATCCTGTTGAAAGACCTGTTTTTGGTTTTTTTTGTTTGTTTGTTTGTTTGTTTTTGTTTTTTTTTCTAATTACAATGTCTTTCCTACAATAATACTAACACTAATACTAATAGTTATACTAAAAAGTGGAGGAGGAAATGGCTTTCCAATATTTACCACAATACAACAATAAGGGAAAATGCTATGGCAATTTTAGCCAGGCTTAAATCAAATAAATCAGGTTACATTTTTAAAAGTGCAAGATTAAAATTAGCTCTGATTGCCCTGGAATGTTGTCAAGGCTAAAAGTATGTTTAGAATAGCCATACATGAGCGGCCAGTAACTAATGTCACCAAGATGCAATCTCATTTTCAGTCATTTAAATGTTTAATTATGTCTCTCAAGGAATTAGCATTTCCTGTGCTTTTTCTTCTGCTCCTTCCTGCAGTGTCTGCTGCTCGTCCTTCTCAGGATTTCAGGCTACACAGACCTTTCATATGGGCAATTACAGGCATTTTTATGTTCACATTATTCCAGTTTTTTCTTTCTGCCTGCTTTCATTTATCTCTTTTCCACCACTTACGAACTCCATTGGAGCCTGAACATCTGTAACTTCCTTTCCTGTGGTTAGATTCAGCATCTTCCTTCTCAATGAGTCCCATTTCTTTTTCATTCTTTCCTCTTAGCCTTTTCTCCTAACATGTGGAGAGGGCATTTACATTCTTGCCTCTTTTCAGCTTTTCAACATGATATTAGATGTCCTGAAAATACTTTTGGTTGAGCTTTTTCTCATCTCCTTTATTTTGGGGTTAAGCTGAGAGAAGTCTGTGTAGCACTGTGGCATGTGGGAATTTTAACAAGGGTCTGTGTAGCTGTGCGGCATGTGGGAATTATAACAAGGGTATCCAAGGATGCCAACTTAGTAGAACTGGATCCAAGGAGTGCTAAAACACTGCAGTATTTTCAGGTTTGATTAGGCCCAGCAGTCCTTTGGTATCACAGGCACTGCCTTGGGACAGCACAGGCAAAGTAATTTCAGGTTGTTTGCTGATCAGCAGCTGTGCAGTGGGACAGGGCAGGGACAAGGGACAGCCACTGGCAGAATAGAAATCCAGTCAGAGAGGTGAGGCTGACAGAAGTTGCAAGTGAAACTCTCAGACAACGTAAAATATAAGAAAAGGCTCTGGGGCTTTGAATGATTAGCAAAACCTGAGACAAAATACCAAACAAATTTGATGTGAAGTAGAAGATTATTTTTTTTCTGATTTAATAGTTTGTTCTTGTCCTCTAAGTTACCTTCTAAATTATTTTAGATCTCATACAATAGAATATATATGCTCATGGAGAAGAAATTAGGCTGCAACTTTTTCAGAGAAGAAAAGTATTGTTTTCTGTGTTTCTATTTATAAACCCTGAAGAAATTTTGGAGGCCAGGATGTGCCAAGTTTTGCTTGTTTAACAAGCAGGAATTAAAACTGTTGAGTCCTTTTTGTTCTGTTTGTTTGTTTGTTTGTTTTTTGTTTTGNTTTTTTTTTTTTTTTTTTTTTTTTGTTTTTTTTTTTTTTTTTTTTAATTTGGGTCATTTCTGAGGGGATTCTCAAGCATTTGAGTGCCTAGGGGATAGGAATTTTTGTTTCATACTAAATTTCAGGTCTTCTCTTTTTTGCTTTCTAAACCTAACATTTCTTTCACTATTTTAAGTTGTCAGTTTTTCTAATTTTTCAAAGCAACAGCAATCAACAAATCCCCTACTGATGGAATTTTGGAAAATGCATAGTCTGTCCAAGCTTCAGAAACTCCAAACAAGACTCAGATGAATTTTAGCTGGCTGTGAAGATACAAGAAAGGGTTAAGACAGGAGACAAAATGAAGAGCTATAGGGTGAAGGGGAGAGAAAATGACAGTCTGCAGTGGGAAAAGATGCAAAACTTTTGTAATTGTCAGAGAGTTCTGGGAAAGGTTTTCATTGTTGGTATCTCATGAAAGAAGGTCATGAACAGTATTCCCTTCTCCCTGAAAATAAAGATTCTTGCCAAGGCCTATGAGGGAAGTGAACATAATGCATAGGACAGCTGTCCCGTGTACTCTCTCTCACTATCTCCTTTAAAAAATTAGCTTAGTACCCCTTCTGTTTTCCTCACTTACTTTGATTTACTTCTAGTGACTATGGAGACTTTTATATTTTATACTAGCATGCTCCTGAATATCCTTTTTTAATATATTTTATTTAAAAAAAACTTGTTCTGGGGGATTTTCCTTCCCCTTCCCAGAAGTTGAAATTGAATATGATTATGATGCAGGTCTTCTAAACAACCAAATTTGTTCTGAGCCAAATAAAGTACTTTCCAAAATCAGCCAGCAGATCATTTCTCAGCCTGTCATTACTTTCACATCTGCTGCTGCTGATAGAATCTTCTGCATTGAAAATGCACGCTTGAAATGAGCGCTGCGTACAAATGGCAGGACATAAAGAAATATAATGAATGTAAACGAACAATAAAACCCACTTTCATAAAATTCATAAAATTCCATTTATGGGCTCAATCTTGAAAGCTGGTTGGAGGTTTTAGATAATACAAGGGGCAATCTATCCCTCTGAGTGAGTGGTCAGGACCTTACCAGACCAAGATGTATAAAATTGTGAATTTACCTTCAAAAGTTACAGTAAGAAAAAATCTTCCTATTGCCAAGATAGAGGTCTGACAGAAGAGAGGAAAAGCATGCAGGCTTATTGTGATTTGAAAACACAACCCTACCCTATTAAAATTTAGTAATTCACTGGAAAGGTCAGACACCTACTGCTGACATTTCAAATGTTGTTTTTAATTTCTAAAATAGTGAAAAGTAGATTTTTGACTCTCAGACTCTTTTTTTGAACAAAATATAGATCAATGGACAAGCCTGTCACTAAACCCAAAGCTCTACAGCAAATATGAATTCTATCAGAAGTCCCAAATTATATCTAATAATGTGTGGACATTTTTTGTCACAAAAGAAGAGTGGTACCATCATTGTACCGTTCCCTGCTGGAAGGAGAGTGGGTAACTATTCTGGACTTGTTTCTCTTCTGCAAGGCTGACATATCTCTGCTCATCTGTTTCCCATGCTGTATTTTTTTTTATCTATTATATTCTTTACTGTGGTGTTAAACCATGAATACAGCTTGTTTGTATGTTTTCTGTCTCGGCACTAGTTGGTTCATAAATCAGGATAGCAGGTGTATCAATATTTAATTCTGCATTAGTGTTTCTGTCATAGGTCTTTGCTTCTGTCTATGTTTAGTATTGTCAAAATTTAACTCTTGAGTATAACGTAGTCCATGTCTGCTGCCTGCTTCAGTCTTACTTTTTGTGAAGCAAGTTTTAAGACAGATGTTTTACTAATATGTTAAGAAAAAAAAGCAGAGTATTGTTTACCCAGCAAATTACATTGCTTCTTGGTGTTGGCAACTGAATTTTGAATGAGGCCAAAGTGCAATGTTTTCCAATATAAAGGTCTATCAAGACCACCATCATTTTGTCCTATTTCTGAAAAATAAGACTATTAATATTTTTATTTTTATCAGTTCCATTATAATAAAATATTTTTTCTAAAATCATTTGCTAAATGGATTGCAGGTGCCAGTTGTGTCCCATATACAGTAGCTCTGATATTATTTCAGTTGATTATCATCTCAATTTTTCAGATATCAGACTTCCAGAAATAATTTCTTGAAGAGATCTCTAATGAACACCCCCTCACTCCCTCCTTCTTCCCTCTCCCTTCTCCCTCCCCCAGTTTCTAATTAGCTTCACTGAAGTCTTATTAATTCAGCAACAAAGTTTGGGCCCTTTTTGAATAAGACTATGAATGTGTCTGCTCAATAACTATGTGATGCTTTTAAAGGAAGTTCTCAGGATTGGAAGCTCTCAGGATCAGAAGTTCTCTGCCTGTACTGTAAGTGATTATTTATACGAGAGTAAAAAGTCTGTCAAGTGTAATTTATTGTCTGGCTGACAAAACTTCCATGCTACCATAGAGTATTAATTCAAATGATAGAGTTCTGTATAGGCTACCTAAAAAAGTCTGTCAGGTGGAAGAAGGTGAGTGACAGGAGAACAATATGTTGAACCATGGAAATATGTGAAGGAGTGATACTGGACAAAAAGTTGTTCTGTGAAGAGTGCTGTGTTTTGTGCCAAAGGAAAAGCTCCATCCTTGGTTCTCTTCCTGAGCTACCAGGTGACACCAGACAAGATGGAATAATCCATACACAAAGGGAAAAGGCTACAAAAGTAATCTTTAGACTTGTATTTTCATATTTCTGTACTTGAGTTGCATTGTTTTCATTCCTTCAATGTCATAAAGCCCATTTGGATGGCTTGAAAGACTCATTTTCTATTTTTTTATTAATAACAGAAAGATCCATTGAGGAGTCGTGATACTTTGTTATAGAATTATAAGCAAAACAATGTGACTGGCTGGTCTAGATTCTCTATTCTGTCTTTTTTGTTACTGAAAATTTAGAGATTCATTTAAAAGAAAACCAGAAGTCAGAATGAGTTTGTGGGCTTTAAATTACAGTGAGAAAGTGTAAAAATAAGAAAACAGAAATAAGCTTTGGAAAATAAGTAAAGTATCTCCAGAAGCAGTGATGGTATTTCTAATTAGCAATACTGGCCATGGCACTTATTTTTAGGGAAGGGCAGATGCTGCCTTTATCCCTACTTAGCTTAATAAAAGAGAAGGAACCTAGGATTTTATTAGTCACTTATTGCAGCTCAAAATTATTTATGAAGAATAACCATTTGATGACTGGAGGAGGAAAAGATATCAGCATGTAGCTGCTAGGGAATATCCTTCTTTTGACCCCTTTATAAAGAACTGTGAATGAAAAATGTGTGCAAGCAACTGAAGAATGCAGTCAGTAGATCCCAACAGGAAAAGGTTAGGATACTATTTTAAATGACTACTCTATACTTTCTCCTTCGTGCCTAAGAATTGCCAGAGATTTACAATGCAAATTCGTCTTTCCTTTAAAGACAGTTTTACTGTGCTTATGCACAAGATGGTTGAACTAAGGCTGCAGAGAACATCTGAATTCTGGCATTCCCTGTCTTATCTATAATAAATTTAAAAACTTTTGACGTCCCAGTATGTTGTTGTACATTAGTTCATATACAGAAAACAAACAAGCTTTCCTTCCTGCAGTCATCAGTCTAGGCTGTTATGTAAACTGACCTCTGAATAGGTTACCTATCAGGTAGCCAAGAGGGAATTTAGCTAACAGTTTTTGCAGTTTAAGGTAACAGACTCACAGACTTTATGGATTTCTGCCAGAACATAAGTACTGTTAATTACAGATGCTGTTTCTTGCCCTTTCCCCTGACTCTCATCTAGGCTTTGCTACCCTAACCTCTAATTCCTGTTTCTTCACCTTTTCTGTACTGTTGTATTTACCTTTCTTACGAGGGTATTTTATCCACATTTGGCCTCCTAGTGCCTGCATCACAACGTGGACAGTTCTGAGGAAAAACACACAGTGTAACAGGCAAGCACCTGGTTATTGTCCATACTTACTTATCAGATGGACTTAAATATAAACAGTACCTGGAAAGTTTTTATTTATAGCTTCAAGACAGACAGGAGGCCCTACTGCTGACATTCTGTAAAATTGTCTTTTAGTATTGGGTTTTTTGGTATTCACACTTGAGAACTCTGTATTGTTAAATATTGCCCTGTTGTATAATGAAACAGATTTGCCCGGGAAAGTTTATTGTATATGATGTGACTTATTCAGATTTTCAGACTTTAGATCTCCAAAAATAATGGGAGACAACATTCCAAGTCTAGGATATCTATATAAGGTTCTCAGTGCTTTGGCTTTGAACCTCAAAATTTTGCAAATAGAAGACCTGCAACATTGTGCAGTCTTCCCATTCTGAGATATGAATTTTATTCATCTTTTTAAATGTCTTGCTTTCTGCTAAAGCCATAGTCTTGCCTGGCTCATTGCCAGTAGACATAGCCTTTAATTTCTAAAACCAAAAACACAGGAATTATTCTGATCTTGTACAAGGAATGACAGAAGCGAATAAACCACCATACCATATAGGCTTAAAACTGCTTACCTGTAGTCTCTATGTCTTTACTGCTTTTCTGGTTGCATATTTTTTAAATGAAAGTACCTTTCTTCATGTTCGTATTTATAACCTCAATTCATACTTTAAGTATTTTGTGTTCCTGTTTCCAACTATTCCAACAAAAACATTTTCATATCATTTCAAGGATAACAATGTGGTACTAATCTTTTTGAGGAAAGGAAATATTTTACAGACTGAAGTGGGATGCACAGATTGATGTGCATCCCACTTCAGTCTGTAAAGTATTTCCTTTCTGAAGACACAACTGATTCAAAATAGATTCCAATATCCAGAAGATTTACACATACTAAAATTCTTTGTTCTTCCCCAGCTAATGCTGCCTTCTAATCTTCTAGAAGTCTTTTAATAAGAAACAATCAAAACAAAATATAATATTTTTAAGAAGGGAAAAAAGACCTGGGGAGCTACAGGACAGTCAGTCTGACCTCTGTGGCTGATGAGATCATTAATCAGATGCTCCTAGAAACTGTACTAAAGCATATGGAAAACAGTGCAGTGATTGCTGACAGCCAAGAGTGACTTCACTAAGGGCAAACCATGCCTGAAAAACATGGTGGCCTTCAATAACAGGTTTAGGGTATTGGTGAATGAGGGAAGAGCAGCTGACATAATCTACCTGGACTTGTGCAAGCATTGGATACTGTCCCACACGACATCCTTGTCTCTAAAATGGAGTGACACAGAGTTGATGGGCAGACCAGTCAATGGATAAGGATTTGGCCCGAAGGTCTCACATTCAAAATGTTGTGTTCAATGGCTCAATGTTCCGAGGGAGACCAGTGATAAGCATCATCCTCAGGAGTGCATATTGGAACCATTATTATTTAATAACTTTTTTGGGGACATGGAAAACAGCATTGAGTGCACTCTCAGCAAGTGTGTGATGATGTCTAGCTGTGTGGTGTGGTCGACATGCTGAAGGGAAGAGATGTTTGACAGGCAGAGGCATCTTGGAAGGCTTGAGAGGTGGGCCTGTGAGAACCTCATGAAGTTCAACTAGGCCAAATGCAAGGTCCTGCTGCTGGATCAGGGCAATCCTAAATATGGATACAGGCTGGGCAGCAAGTGGATTGAGAGCAGCACCATAGAGAGGATGTGGGTTTTTTTGGTAGATGAAAAGCTCAACATGAGCAGGTGTGCTTGCAGCCCAGAAAGCCAACTGCATCCTGGGCTGCATCAAAAAAGCAGTGTGGCCAGCAGGCTGAGGGAGGGGATTCTCCCCCTCCAATACTGAGTCTGCCCTCAATAGATTCTACCTGGAGTTCTGCATCCATCTCTGGGGCCCCCAACATAAAAAGGTCATGGACCTGTTGGAAAGAGTCCAGGGCAAGGCCATGAAGATGATCAGATGGATGGAGCACTCCTCTCATGAGGACAGGCTGAGAGATGAGAGAGTTGGGGTTGGGCAGCATGGAGAAGGTAAGGCTTCAGGGAGACCTTCTAGCATCCTTCCAGTACCTAAAGGGGCTTACAAACAAGCTGGAACAGGGTTTTTGACACGGGCATGGAGTGATGGAACAAGGGGTGATGGCTTTAAACTGAAAGAGGGTTAATTTAGATTAGATGCTATGAAGAAATTCTTCACTGTGAGGGTGGTGAGGCACTGACAAAGGTTTCTAGGGGAAAATGTCCCATCCCTGTCGGAGCTCAAGGCCAGGTTGGATGGGGCTTTGAGAAACCTGGCCCAGTGGAAGGGTACCTACCCACAGCAGGGGGGCTGGAACAAATGATCTTTAAGATTTCCTCCAAATCAAACTATCTTTTAATTGGATGATTCATTGTTTGGTTAATTTGATAACAAGTAGATACCTCCTAAACATTTGAAATTCAATTTGGAAGAATAGTCATGTGTGTTACACTTCCTAGTAATTGATAGTCTGTTTGAACTATTGAATAATAAGTAACAAAGACCTTTAAAAACACACAGTAAAAGATAAATGAGTCATCTTTGCGTTTTGCTGAATTGTTCTTTCTTACTCCTGTTAACAAGCAGATGGTTATCCTGAAAGTATAGCAGCAGGTTCTGTGTAGTTTTTCCACCTGGTGGTACACCAGTGTATTTCACCTAGGGTTGAATACTGAATATGCATTTCACCATATTGAATGTATGCACATTTTACATTACCTTAATTTGGTGTAATTTAGTTCAGTGTTCACAGAATCACAGAATCATTTAGGTTGGAAAAGACCTCTAAGATCATTGAGACCAACCTTTGACTGAACACTTCAACTACAGCACATAACTAAGTGCCACATCCATTAATTTCTTGAACACTTACAGCATTGGTGACTCCACCACCTCTCAGGGCAGATTGTTCCAGTGCTGGACAACACTTTTCCATGAAGAAATTCTTCCTGATGCCTCTGGCACAGCTTGAAGTTATGTCCTCTCATCCTATCACTAGTAGTCTAGGATAAGACACTCACCTGCACCTTGCTACAACCTCCTGTCAGGTACCTGTAGGGAGCGATAAGGTCACCCCTGAGCCTCCTCTTCTCCAGGTTAAACAACTCAAGTTCCCTCAGCTGTTCTTCATTGGAATTACTCTCTAGACTCTTCACCAGCTCCATTGCCTTTCTCTGGACACAGTCCAGCACCTCAAAGTCTGTCTTGCTGTGAGGGTCCCAGAACTGGACACAGGACAATGTGGACCGTGAGGTGCAGCTTCAGCTGTGTTGAGTACAGGGGGACAATCACTTCTCTGGTCCTACTGGCCACACTATTGCTAATACAGAACAGGATGCCACTGGCCTTCTTGGCCTTGATGTTCAGCTGGCTGTTGACCAGCACCACCAGGTCCTTTTCCACTAGGCAGATTTCCAGTCACTCTTCCCATAGCCTGTAGCACTGCCTGGCATTGTTGTGACCTAAGTAAAGGACCTGCCACTTCTCCCTGTTGAACCTCATCCCTCTGGCCTCATCCTATCAATACAGAATTTGAAGATCTGTTTGCAGAACCTTCTTACCCTCTGACGGATCAACCCTCCCACCCAACTTAGTGTTGTTTGCAAACTTGGTGAGGGTGCACTCCATCCCTTCATCCAGATGATCAGTGAAGATACTAAACAGGGCTGAGCCCAATACTGCTGAGCCCTGTGGGACCCCAGTAGGAACTGGACTCCAAGTGAATGCAGCACCATTCACCACCACTCTCTGGAACCAGCTACAGAGCCATCTTTTACACAGTGAAGAGAGAACCTGTCCAAGCCATGGGCTACCAGGCTTTTCCAGGAGAATGTCATGGAAGACATTATCCAAGGCTTTGATGAAGTCCACGTATTGTTGTTATGTTTACTTGAATTTCATTTTGGTTTGAGATGGTTTGGTTTGCTTTGATCAGGGGCTAGTTTTCATTAAAAGAGAAGGAAGCATAAAGGCAATATCAGATTCATAGCTGACTTGAAAAATACTAAGATTAGGCAGACAATGGAAAGAGGGACTGATTAAAGAGGGAAAAAGGAAATTAAGTCTGTTTTTTAGAGCTCAGTAATGAATAAAGTAGAGAAGTGCCAAAAGTCAGGTTTGCAGAGGAATACAAATGAGAAGCATATGCATAAAATAAGATTAAAAAGGAAAGAAATAGTGAGACTGCTATGTAGTGGGGATTAGGCAGAAATTAAAGAAAATCCTTATTTGCCTTGATTTTCATTAAAAATAATAATGCAGAGCATGGAACCAAACTAAAATGGCCCATAAGGCAGAGAGAACAAAGGCAAAATGAAGACATAAGACAAAATCAAAAATACACAAATAATTTCAAGGTGGATGGGTCATAAAAGAAATTAACTCTGGAAAAGGTTTTTCCTGCCTGGAGAATTAAGGGCTTCAGGAGAACCTAAAAGCTGCTTCCTTGTACTTGTGTGAATCTACTGAGAAGACAGAGATGGGCTCTTTATGGAAGTACACAGTCAGAGGAGAAGATCAACCTAGTTTGATTTCAGAGCTGACCCTGATCTGAGCAGAGGGTGGGACTAGGGACCTCCTAGGGGTCCCTTCCAGCCTGAATGAATCAATGTGAAAACATTGCCCCAAAATAAAATGAGGCCTGAGAGAACACAATCATTGTCTCAACTTTTATATGAGATGAGACTGAACAGGAGGAAATCTAAAGAGAATTACTGGTCCAAGAGCAAATAAATATGCATACATTGACACTCAGTAAATTCAGTCTGGAATTAAAAGATTTCTGCTTGTTAGGGTCATGAAGATTTTGGAACCACCTTCCAAATGGCGGTAGTGAGGCACAAGACTAAACTTGTGTTGTCTTGGAACTTGATTCCTATATGGAAAGAATTACAGTATGTGTCTTCCTGCTACAGGATGTAATTCCAGATCTGTGGCTAGGCTGATCTTCACAAGACACATTCCTAAGAAAACTCCGTTGTTGTGACCTACTCTTTAATACCCAGGGGTGTCTAAAGTTTGTTTCTAAAACATGACACAACAGACTTGTAACGTTTTCCCTTTCAAGGCAATCTATTGTAGATGTTATTAGGAGGTAAGCAGAAGAAACCAAATAGAAAAAGAAATCTTATTTCTGCCAGTCATCCTCTGTTCACACTCATCATGCTCAATTGAGTAGCTCTTTAAGATGCACACTGCAGGGGCTATTTCTCCATTTTAGTTAATGTTCAAGGATTCATTCCTATTTGTTTTTTATTAAACAGATTTGTATTAATGTCCTTCCTTTATAATTGAAATTGAGAATGATAATTTTGAGAGTTCTTTAATGAAATACTGTTTTGTTTTCTTCCTACTGATAAGAATGCTTTCTAGGCTCTTAAATTTAGTTCTGCATAAAAGAAAAGTTGTATGTAAACATTTCTAGAGTTCTAGATCATTTAAAGCAAGAGTTTCAAAACTTGAGATAAATGCCATCAAAAGATAAGGGGGGAGAGAGATTGAGAACAAATTTGAGTTTTTCTATGGAATTACTCTTTTTATATATCTGTGGTGTACTTACATTTTGAGCAATTTTTTTAAAGAACAAACCTAAACCATCTGGTAACATAATACTTGGTTAGTGCTTCATATCTATGTACTGGATGCACAGAAAAGCTTTGATTTACACAATGTCTTTCTGAGGCAAATGAGATACACAATACATAATTCATGACTGTACATCTTGGCATTACATTGCAGTCTTGATTCTGATGTTAGAACCAATCCTCTTTTTCAGAAGATTGTGACTCTTTGGGAGCGTGATTACAGTTAAGTGCACTGATGAGCGTCAGATATAATGAGAGCTTGTATCTCTGTCTTATGTCTCTGTTCTGAGCATGTTGTTTTAGAGGAGCCACAAGCTGCAGGCTCTCATGCCAGTAATGAAGTGTGGATGAGTGACATTACCAGTATGCCTGGAGAAAAACAATGAAATCTAAGAAGAGTTTGTTCCAATGCTTTGGATAACTCTTTCCAAAAAAAAAAAGAAAAGCTTTAATTGAGGTAACAAACTCATAACTTTAAAGATTTTAGAAAACTGTGGCGGGTGTCAGCCATATTGCTTTATAGATGGGTTATGCACCTGCTTCCTGCCACTCACTAACCCTTACAATTTGCTTTAGTCTGAAGACAGACATGGGACTTGGAATGGCTGCAGAGATTTCATGTTAGGGCCACTGTGTTTTGCAGATGAAGTGAGTCTTGGCTGGCAGATCAGTGGAGGGAATGATTCTTGTGAGGGTGCTTTTGGGTTGATCCTAAGACTAACTTTGGTGACTGTTGTTGACATAGCACTGAAGTGGTTGTCCCATCTGTTCAAAAAGTGTGATGCCCTTCACTGTGGGGAGAGAAGTGAATGCTTTCCTCAAGAACACGTTTCTAGGACTATATATTTTCTCAATGAATCTCATTGTAGTTCCTGTCTTGATTTCTCTTCTCGCTAGATTATTTTGTTCAACCCAGTGATAGAAACATCCTCTGTAAAAAATGTTATGTTTATGCATCCTCTTGGATAATTAATGGAGTTGTTTCATAAAATAAATCCAATCTCTGAAAAATGCAGTAGTCTAGCACATTAATATCCAGACTCAACATATAGCAATGTCTTTCAATATCTTTTGTAATCAGCTGCAATGACATGGCTTTCATTACTTCCTAATTGTCCATAACATTTCCTTGTATTTTTCTCATTAAAGTTAGCTTTAAAAAACAGCCCAGTGGCTGAGATGGTTCAGAATCATCAGTAATGTAACATTTGTCTGGAAAGGTTGCACAATGGCAACCCTGTAAATCCTTTATTTAAATTAAGGGAAATATGATACAAGCAGCAGTAAAGATGTTTTTGTCCCAGAGCTATTCCCACCTCCCAGATATGAACATCCTTGATGGGGAATTCCCCAAGCCTATTTGGTCTTTGGCTTTTCTTATGAAATTACTTACAAGACTGCAAATTAGCTTGCTAGTAATAGTGAAACAGACAGCTTGTACATGAATTCATAAATACCTTTCCCACCTATTAATAAAAACCTTTGAAGCCATCAAAGTTAGATAAGACATAACCTTGTGCTTTTAACACTAACATTTTTTTGTATTAGCTTTCTCCCTTTTCCTGCTTTGTTCAAATGCTATTATGTATCTTCCTTATTTTCCATTTTAATTTGTGGCAGTCCTTGGGACATTTTTTTTTTCTCCTGTTTCTACAGCATTTAGAAAAATGAGTCTCAGGACATTGGCTGGGATTTCTCTTCTAGTGGAAGAGATTTCACAGCATGCAATATGTAATTACTTTCCTAAGATGCATCAAAGAAAAAAAAGTCTTACATTATATGGCAAATATGAAAGAATATTCCCAAAAGAGATCATCTTTTTCATCCTCTTGCCTCAGCTGTTCCTGACAGTTATTTCAAATCCTGGTAAATACCTCCAATGATGGAAATCTCACAGCCTCAATTTAATTTAGCACTTAACTGTCTTTACAGTTAAAAGTTTTACTAATGTATAATCAAACTTAAGGCTTCAATTTAAGCCTCTTACTCCATGTTCTATCCCCAGTGGACATTAAAAACAAATTATTAATTCCTTATGTGCAACATCCATGTAAATGTACAAGGCTGTAAATGCTGCTCTTACTGTAAGCCATCCGAAGGGCCCTTTCTCTTCACACACTGCTTTGTCTGTAATTGATCTCTTTCTCATCTAATGTTTATACCTTTTGGACAATGAAGAAACGGCCTCCTAAATTCCCTACATTTGGGATTTTTATATTTGATAACTTTATTACCTCCCTAATTCTAAACTCATATTTTTTTATTATGAATATCTAAATCCTGAATTTGTAAATAATTGTTAGTAAAGCTTAAATGTCTTTGCTTTTTTTTGCTTTTCACGTTATGATTACTTTTCATGAGATGAAGTTGTCTTGAGAGGAAATTCTAGTTGTACAATTCTGGAAGTCAAGCACATTGAAATTACTTGGATTAGCAAGTGGATCTATTAGCTATACTTGTGTACATCCCATCCCACTGGATGGGATATACACAAGTATCATTAACATTAAACAAAGATTTATCTTTGTTTTATGAGATCAGAATCTTGAATAGAGTTTTAAAAAAAACTTTTTTAAACTTCAATTAACAACTTTATTACTTCAATTAATGTTAAGTCAGCCACTATAATGAGAAGTGGGTATTTGTCAATAAATCTAAATTCAGCACAGTGAACTATTAAATATTAATCTCTGTAAAACAGCTGCCTAATGTTGGCAGACATCCATGCCACTTACATTGTCCTTGTCCCGTGTCCAGGGCAACACTAGCTGTGTACTAAATTCACTTAAAATTTATGCTTCTTTAATGGAGCATTAATACATCTGCTTACAACCCACAAAATCTATAAATTTGAATTTTTTTTTCTTACTTGGGACATTAATGAGGTGCGTGGAATTCGGCAGATCAATCTAACTCTTTAGGCATGCAAAAAAGCAGGTGCAGTTATTTAACCCACTCAAAGTTTAGAAAATCTATATTAAACCAAAATTTACCAAGTTTAATGCCTCACAGTTTTGTGGATGTTACTTAGTGCTCATGAAAGCACATGTGGATATTGAGTCCACTTTTAGGGTCCCAACACTAAAAACAGAGTAAATTCAGCTTGCTGGGATGTGGAGCAGTTGTCCCATGAGGAGGTGCTGAGGGACCAGGGCTTGTTCAGCCTGGAGGGATGGCTCTAGGGTGCCCTAGAGCAGGACCCACCACCTACCCTGAAACCTGTGAGAAGATGGAGCTGGGCTCTTCACAGTACATAAGGTGAAATAAGAGAGGATCGGGCTATAAGATGGGTGGAAATCGCCCTGAGGACAGTCAAGAAATGGAGAACCTTTCCCAGAAATGTTGTTCAGTCTCCATTCTTGGAGTTTTTCAAGACAAAAACCAGATAAATACCTGAGCAGCCTGGTCTGACCCCATGTCTGGTCCTGCTCTGACATTCCTTTCATCCTGGATCATTCTGGGAATACAAACTACAGTGACAATTTAGTCACTATACTTTTTTAACTTATTTGAAAATATTATGGAAATGCAGTTGCTCAGCGCCAACTGTGCTTGTTTTCTGCAGTTACTTGTGGTTAAGTTTAAATATTCCTTATTACTGGGTTTTGGGGTTTTTTTTGCGGTTTTTTTATGATGATGCAAATACTCTTAGAGTCTTCAATAGGGATTAGTCAGATTGTTGGACATGTCAGGGAGTTCATTGCAGCATTTCAGCCCATTTCCCGAGATAGTGAAAGATGAATTGGTAAAGCCATCATAAATAACTGCATTTTCTCTTCATATCAGGAACTAATTCTTTGTATGATTCTGAAAAACTCAGTTGAATGGGTCTTTTAACAACTGAGTATCATTCATTTTTGACTACTTAAATTGACTGATTTGCAGAAGCCCTGACACATAAAACCTAAGTTAACCAGAGCTGTTTTAAGACTTTATTTTGAGAAGTGTTCTGTAAAAGCATACATTTGATGATACTTACCAGATACTTCTGGCAGCCTTGTCTTAATTTTCACAGTTGTAAAATGAAAACCTAAATCCCGATGATAAAGGTTGATATGTGTTTCACTTTCCCATGAAGCTTTGAAGAAATAAAAATACGTATATGGAGCAAGTCTTCATTGGATTCATTGGATGAGACAGGGATGTTGTGGAAAACAAATTTATATCACAGTGTCATAGTGCGTGCAAAGTGTATAATAGTGAATCAACCTGTTCTGCTCTTATTTTTTGTTTTTGCAGTCTTAATATTTTTTGCAGTAGTTTAGGATTATTTGTTATTGTTACAAAAATTATTTGAGGCTTTACAAAATTACACAGTTTGTTTAGAAATCAATTATATGATCTAAATGTGGAAAAACCTAACATAAATTTAGGAAACTGGTATTTGGATTGGACAAGGGAGACTTGCTCCAGTCACAGCATTGAAAGAAAGCTTCCTAATAACGACAGCCACATGCAAAACTTCATTTTCCTTTGCTTTCTGTTTTAGTTTTTTTCACACAAATGGAGATTGAGGGGCTCTCACCTCATTGATATCCACATCACTATTTTGCAAGTGAGTTCATTGTATTGCCTTTCACTTCAGTGCACATCTCATATATTTCCCCAGCAGAATACACAATTCTCTCTTAAGGAGAACAGCATAGCAAACTGAAAAAAACCACAAACAACAGAAGCCATCACTAGCCACACACCACAGGTCATTATTACTGTTGCTTTGCTATCATCTTGTTTTTTTTTCTGTCTTGTCTCTCCTCCTGGGTGGAGAGAGCACATCTGGCTATAAAACCAGAGGTTTTTCTTTACTGAGGAAAACACTGCTGTATTAGACATTCTTGTGATGTTTTTTTCCCCTTGGTTATGAACCAACAACCATCTGTCCAACAGTGGTGAAAGGCATGCTTGAAACAATATCCTTGAGGGTACATAATTTGCAGAAAGTTTTCTTCTAGAAAAGGAAATTTACAGAAGGGATACCTATAATTTGCATATGTATAATCTGCTATCCCTCCATTCTCTCATTCTAACACAAAACTTTGTAAATAGTTAGTATAATTGAGCTGTTTCCTGTTGCTTTGTGTTTTTGGTGAACTTGGTTTCATTACTGGAAATGAAGACTTTGAAATTCTGCAGCAAAATAATCAAACATTTTTTATGTTGTTTATATAAGCAAGCAGAAGTTAAATCCAGTGTCTCTTGGCCTGGATATTCATCTTAGTAAATGTGTATTGAGACTGGATAAGCACAGTCATACTTTAATTATTCAAAGGAGTTTTGCCACCTAATGTAGCAGTCAAAACTTATTTTCTGTCAGGAATTGGTTTTCTCTACATTTACAAAATCTGTGTCTAGCTTTAAACCAACCAGTAAGAGTATGCACTTAGTCTATTTACATTATGTCACCTTGAATCTTTTCTCCCTGACAGTTTAATGCAGTCTGTTTTTCAGTTTCTTGTGGAAAGGAGTGCCATACAAATACATATCACTCAGTGATGGGTTTCTCTATAATGTTTACCCAGTAGTAATATTCCTTCCAAAGTGCAGTGCTAGTTTAACCTCTTTCCATTACTGAATTCACCAATTACCTAGGAAGTAATTCAGGGCTAACATAAGGTGTTAGAACTAATCTTGCTAATATGAGTTTATGGAGATAGAAGTCAGGGGCCTGACCTTACACCAATATTAAGAATAAGTCATAGAAGTCAGACAGTTTGCAACTCATTAGTGTGCTTAGGCTGTGAAATTATCTCTTCTCAGTATTTTTTTGGGAACAACCACTCCCAAGGAGGATGAATAGTGGTGGAATTCCTAGTCTTGTTCCTTTCTTTGCTGAAGTATGGGCTGATGCACGATGTATAAACATTCATGTAGAAACACAGGATAAATGAAAAAGAAAAAGAGAGAAAACCCATAATGTCAGTCTCTGGAGAGGGCACAGTCTTTAAACCCTCCTCTGAGGTTTTTCAGATGAGTTGAGAGATGATGTCAGCTGATAAACTGACATTCTTCAGTTTTCATAACACCTTTCTCGTCCTATGCCAAGAAAAGCTATACAGTATTTGGCAGCATGAAGCTGAAAGTAATTTCTCCCAAAGATAGTGGAAGGGAAAGAAGAAAACCAAATTAAAATATGTTCTGCAACTGGTTTTGTATTAGACTTTTTTTTTAATAAGTAATTTTAAAAATATATTTCAACATGTTTAACCCCGTAGAAAAGTGTACAGTAAAAAAAAAAAAAAAAAAGAAAAGGAATGACAGGGGGCTTTGTGATACATTTATTTGTCCTTCAGGACTTCTCGTCAGTTGTCTGAAATAACATCACTGAGATAATTCTAGTGCTTTCCAATGCAACTGAGATCCAGTTACTGAGGTGCCTTCTTTGTTTCTGAAAAATGCTTCAAACTGGTAAAAAAATTCTTTTGCTGATACTTTCTTATCTTTATTCTTCCTCATTATCTCACTCCCACTAATTAATTCTTTCATTATAAAAGAATGAAATATTATTTCATAAGAATGGAATATTCCATATTATCAGAAAAAATATTTGTATTGTATTCTTTCATAGGGTTTCTATTTTCTTTGAAATGTTTCTTAAAATTATAGTATCTCTTTTTATTATTTCAATAATACCTATACCTTCTCATCTATGTTTAAACTCATTTCAACTTAGCTAGTAATTATTGCTAAAAATTTGAAAATTTACATGAGTATTATAATGTATATTGAAACCTTTTAAATCACACTGAAGACAAACCACTATCATGATTAGTCAGGTTAGTATTATGTATGGAAAGTTCACAGTTTGTTCTTAGAGGAACAACCACTAATTTTATTTACTCATGTTATACATCAATGTATTTGTATATTTACCAAGAAGAAAATCAGAGATCGCTGTAATAGGAATATCTAGAAGACTGATACCATGACTCCTGCAGTAATCGGGAGTCAAACTGCCTGACCACTTCAACAAAAGTGTTATTAATTGCATTATCCAAATATCTCTTAATCACCAACAGTCATGGGGCATCCACCACCTCTCCAGGAAGCCTGTTCCAATGTTGGATCACCATCTTGGTAAAGAAGTGTTTCCTAATGTCCTTCTCCCTAGTGCAGCTTTCCACACATCCTGTTATTGGATAGAAGAGCTCAGCATCTCCCTCTCCATGTTCCCTCTTCAGGAAGCTGTAAAGAGCACTGAGGTCACCCTTTAGCCTCCTTCTCTCCAAATCAGACAAGCACAAAGTGGTCAGTAGCTTCTCAAAGGACACTCATTCCAGCTCTTTCACCAGCTTCATTAGCCTTTTGCAGGCACTTTCAGAGATCTTCACACCCTTTTTAAACTGGGGATCCCATGACAGCACACAGTACTTTAGGTGGGTCCACACCAACGCTGAATACTGTGTCATGATCACCCCTTTTTGCAGCCTGGTGCTGCCGTGTTTGATGCACCCCAGAGTGTGGTTTGCCCTCTGGACTGCCAGGGCACACACACTGCTGACTCACACTGAGCTGCTGCCGACCAGCAACCCCAGATCCCTTCCTGCAGGGCCGCTCTCCAGCCACTGTTCTCCTCATTTATACTCTTCCCCAGCATTTCTCTGTCCTAGGTTCAGAGTCTGGCATGTGCATGTCAGATTTCATCCCATTAATCATAGCCTGAAGCACCAATCTATCTAGATCCCTCTGCAAGGCCTTCTGTTCCTCAAAAGAGTCAAGGGCACCTCCCAATTTGGGATCATCAGCAAACTTGTTAATGGTGCATTCAGCTCCTGCATCCAGGTCACTGACAAACAGAATGAACAGGACTGTCCCTGGAGCTGCACCTGAGGAGCACCACCTGTCACCACCCTTCAGTCAGTTCTACCAGCACACTGTGAACCCACACATCCCATGGCTGGACAACTTGTTCAGAAGGCTGCTATGAGGGTCAGTATCAAAAGACTTATTAAAATCTGGGAAAACTACATCCACCACTTTCCCTTCATCCACTAGGGGGGTGACCTTTTCCTAGAAGGATATCAAATTACTAAAACAGGACTTTCCCTGTGGGAAGCCATGGTGATGGTGACTGGTGACTGCATTATCCTTTAAATAACTTCCATTAGTACTCAGTATTATCTCTGCAGTTTTTCCAGGAGCTGAGGTTAGACTTAACAGGTTGGTAGTTCCCTAGATCTTTTATCATGTTCTTCTTGTAAATTGGAATAGCATTGGGCAGCTTCCAGTCAGTAGGGACTTCCCCAGGCTCCCAAAACCTTCCATAGAAGTTCAAGAGTGGTCCTGCCATTATATCCTTCAGTAAACTGGGATGAATCCCCAGGAACTTCTGAAAATTCAGAAGATACAGCTGGTCCCTTATAATTTCAATTTTCACAATTATCTCCAGTGACAAGTGGTGTTCCTTAGAGCTTGGTATTGGGATAGGCACTGGTTAATATCCTTATTAGGGATATGGACATTAAGGATTACATGTAGTCCAAGCTGAGTGATGTGTTTCATACCCTAGAGGGAAGGAATGCTATCCATGGGGACTTTAGGGATCCAGAGGGTTTTGGAGGTGGCCTGTGTACTCAGGGAGATAATGTACCTATTTGTAGTCCCTTGCACTTATCGTTCTCTTTTTTTGGTAAATCTGTGTTACTTGGATGCCTCCTTTAGGAAGCTACAACCATCTTTGCCCATTTTGATAGTCACATTTCATATGAAATTACTTTTTATGGCATTTTCTGTATTTGTTGGATATTTCTTCATTGTTTTGTTGCCCCTAGAGAAGGTTTTGCCTGTCTCCCAGGGTTACATCCTGATAATGGCATGCAATACTTATTGTTAAATCATTGATAGCTCTTCATTTTATCCTGTCCAGATGCTCACAAGGCTTATGCTGTCATCCTATGCCTGTACTCAAATCACATGGCTATGCTAGTGTGTCACTCCATTCTATACTGAATAATTGCAGCTTAGTGCTTTCCAAAAAGTTACTACAACAGGAATAGCATGCAGTTTTTCAAAGCTAAGCAAAACGGAAGTAAATTAGGAAATAATAAACTGTTTGTTCAAAAATTGCTAATAGAGCAAAACAAGCTGAAAGAAAGAACTTGGGAAATGTAAGGAAGCCCAGATAAACCAAGACAAACAGGTTCTGGTTCTGAGCTCTTGCAGAGCATAAATACAGCATTAATGCATTCTTATTCTTGATGGGAATGTTTTCTTACTGAGGTACAGGGCAGCACATTTCTTAGAAGATGGATTTAACTTCATGTTTTAGCAGATGAACTACATAATCAATAGAGAAAATAGTTTGAACAATATATTTAATGCTAAATATTTATATATAACAACTGACATAGTAATGAAAACAGTGCACTTTTTAGAAGGAAGAAAGAAGTGCTGGATATTGAAAACATTGATTTTTCTCTATTTTTGTCCAGCTATAAAATATGAAAACTGAAACATGTTTTTACTGGTGAACAGAGATTAGTTACCAGGCTCTATGGGCAAAAAGGATGCTGGAAAAGGAATTTGTTCCTGTTGTGGGATCCCAGACATACAATGAACCCTACTGCTAGGAATGTTGTTAGTGTCGGAAAAAACACATAATCGAGGGAGATGATTATGCCGGTGCTTTATTGAGAGCTCTCGGAGCCAGGGGTCTGAGACCCAAATCTTGGCTTCCCTAAACTCAGAACAGGCAAGGTTTTTATATTTTGTTGTTACATAAGGATACATGTTAATTATTAAATCACATTGTTCCATTGATTTTACCCGAACATGAATTTGTAACAATCAATTCTCATGATTCTGGTATAGGATAATAATCATATTTGATTATCAAATAATTGACAATCATGTTGTCTATCATATAATGATTAGGTACAGTTTCATCTGTCTTCATCTAATCTTTAAGGCTTACGTAGAATCATACTTATCCCATGCCCCCCTTTGAGTGGTTACCTAGGCAAAGCTATACAATAGAATGAGCATAACGTCCTAGCTGCAGTTACCCAGGTGTTGGCCTCCTCCCAACCTGGCTACCCTAGAAATAATTTTAACCCTATACTATCATGTTTGTAAGAAAGTTACCACAAAAGGTAACTGAGGGGCAATAGCAATAAAACTGGGAATGGTGCAAACTCAGTTTGTACGTACAGATAAACACCCACACGTGTATGTGTATACACACATGTATCTCTATGTAGAGGACAGAAAGTCATGCATTGTCATTCTTCTGAGAGAAGTCCTAAATCTTCCAGCCATTTGCCTCTTCCAAGGCACTGTAACTCTCTGTTTCTCAGGTAATTGTATTTATTATAACCATTTTTTTAGCTCATCTGGTTAAAAACATATATATTCTGGTATATTCACATATATTCATATGTTCACACCATAATAGCTAAAAATTCACAGGTTGAGACATATGTCTGGCAAGTCTCTGTATATGGAAGTATAAGACACTTCCATATACAGAAAGTGTCATTTGGCTAGCAAAGATGATTTATTATGATAAGGACTAGAAGATTAATGTGGTATTGTAACAGTGTTTTGTTTTCTTAGAGGCTGAATGATTTGGTGCAGTATGTTTGAATTTCAAAAGTCCAATTATTTAGGTTTCTAACAAATGTGATAAAGTTAAAAAAAAAACAAAAACAAAAAAAACAAACAACACACTACCAAAATCCAAAACCTTTACAAAATAGCTTAAAAATAGATCCAGAATTTGAGCCAAGAACTGAATCGGTCTTTAGAGAACCGAAGACTGTACCTATCTTTAGGTCTTTAAAAATAAAACTGTAGCTTACAGTGAATCTAAGGTACAAAACCCACACTTGAAGGTAAGACAGGTTGTCTCAGCAAAGAAAATATAGCTGTTTGCTAAGGCAGATATTTGTCTGTCCCTAAGATCCCATAAACTGTTCTTCCCAGCAAAGTATTTATACATAAGAATTTACTGACCCTGTTTTAATCAGTTACCCTTGAATGCTACAGGTTCTGAAGTTGATCATTTTACAGGTGGGTTGGGCTACAAGTGAGACTTCCTACAAAGCCTTACTCTCGCAGCAGTGTCTCTATGCTTTGGTACATCTGCCTAATTTACGATTTTAATTTATAACAATACTCAGCCTTAACACAACTTGGAGTTTTCTGCAATTTCTCAGGTATTGAAATTACTCAAATTAATTTTTCATATCGATGAAGTGCAAAGTTGACCCAAGACCTGCTGCTATTGTTTGAGAGGAGGATTTGGGACAGTAGGAAAAGGCAATTTGAGATAGTATTTTAAAATACGCTCACTTGGTAAAGTTGAGAAACATTAAGAAACACTGTATAGTAGCTGTAGGCCAGACTGGAAGCTGAGGTGAAGGACTAAGTGTGAAGGGAGGAGAAGTCAAAACAGGGAATTGGACAGAGGGGTAGGTGGCTTCTTGACTCTGCAGGTCTGGGCTCCCCACTGCTCTGGGATTTGGCAGGGGCTCCCTGTCACCTGATCATGAGCAGAAAAAATAATAAAAGGGAAAAATGCAAGGAACTTTTCCTTGGAGAGGTCAGTTGGAGTTTTCATCAAATTTGGATTGATATTTTATCTGTTGCTGTGCTGCCTGCCCTGATGGACTCAGATCTTATCTCCTGTTACCCATCTCATTATGGTAATACCAGTCTGTAAGGAAACACCCTTAAATGATGTTCAGAAAAAATTCCTGCAGAGTAAAAGGAAGAATGGGTAAAATATATAAATATATATTTTAAAAAGAATCTGCGAATATTTCTGTTCAGAATACTTTCAGTTTTCTTTAGCATTTTGTGAACCTAATATTTTCTATATACATTTATTGCTTTCAAAAACAGGGAACCTAGGAAACTGTGGATGTGAGCCCCACTTCACCTTTCTTTCTCATTCTTCTTTGTCTGCTTTTTCAGGAAAAAAACAAATAGGCTGAAAATGAATAGACCTGGAAAACAAACTAATAATCTTGAATCACAATCTTAAATATTTGTGGTTCCTAAGAAAGTAATATTAGTTCAAGTAAAATGCAACTTTTCATTTTAATTCAGAAAACAAAATAATAACTCTTAAGTTATTACAGGCAGTAACTAAACCAGCATTATCAACATATAACAAGCTGTGAAATGATTGTTATATTTGTTTGAATTTACACGGAAAAGAGGAGGAGATTTTAATTCCTTAATCTTCAGCTTCATATTGATAAAGGAAGATGAAATATTAGTTTTTATTATCCATACTGCTCAATTTTCTTTTTTACATTGCTCAGGAAATGCCAATTTAGTATCGTAGCACCGCAGGTTTTGCTTTTTTGTGCAGTGAACATTGGGATGCTGAGAATTTGTTTGTTTTTGTGATTTTTCCCATGTTCAAATGGAATGCATGAGTGGTGGAAGTTCTCTTGTTTATTTCAGTTTACTGCCTCTTTCTCACTTTACTAGATTACATTTGCCCTAACCAAAGTCACTGTTTACACTTATTTAACAGTATTGACTGAAGTAATACTGAATCTCTTTCAGTGAGGGCTGATTTAGCTACAAATCACTGTTCCAGCACCAAGATCATTAATCAGCCTCAGGCTAGATCCATTACGTGGATTTTCAGTATAGAGAAAATATTAACAGCTCCACAGAAGAAATGTTACCATCAGATTAGCTCTGACTCCCTGCTGGAGCAGCAAATTACTCTGAAGTAATAATTATAATACATTGGTAGAGGTTTAATTTACAATAAGTGCTGTCTGTTTAAGGGATGACAATTTCACCATACTTCATAGAACAATAGATCATGTTATCAGCAAGACAAATCTACATGGAATTTAAAAAACAAACAAAAACAAACAAAAAATTAAAAAATAATTACAGTCTCCAAATTGAAACAAAACTCATCTAGCTAGAGCTTTGTGGAAAACTCCTGCAGTGTGTAAAACTATCCTGCAGTGAGCAAGCAAGGAAACACATTTTACCTGTAGATAAGGCCTGATTATGCAAACTCCAGCCTTCTTTTTAGTAGTCAGTTCTGGAACATGCTGACATCTGGTTTAGGGTATGTATAAAGCAAGAAGAAAGAAAGGTGTGCTGTGCCTGAAGTATTTAGCTTAAGCATAGGTTGTTGATTTTGATGGAGTTTACCATAGCTCAGGATCTGGACTTCTGTGTATATCCTTAAACCTGGGTATGAAAGGATTTAATTAATTTGCACACAGCACCATGGAGTTTTTCTTGAGATTCAGTAACAGAATAAAATATTTTTTGTGGTGGTTTTGTTTTGTTTTTAATTTCTTGTACAACTCTGCAGATACTCAATACATTAAAACTTTTTCAAGTCACTAATCTATGCTTAAAGATAATTTAAGTCTACACGTTGGCATTCTAACGAAAAAAAATTAACTATTTCCTCCACATGGTGGCTTTGAAAAAATTCAGTGCAGTTCTGATCAATGCTACTTTCTAAACTTAGTTACTAGAAACAAAAAATCCTCAATATCTGATAAGTACAGAGGTGTTCCAGGAATGACCTGGTACAGTGTATTAATTTTCTGTACTCTGTGCTTGTTTGATAGTGAAGTCTGAGGAAGAAAAGACGAATGGAAAAAAAAAAAAACAAACCAAAACATGCTGGATTGCAAGGAAAGAGGGACAACAACCTTTGTAATGTAAGGATTAAGATATTTAGGTATTAGATACGTACACTGTACCTTCAGTTGCAAGTATTGTATCCTGTCTTGCGTTTTTAATTATATATTCAGTTCCTTTGCACAATCAGGAAGAAAAAAAAAAAAGTCTCTGGGTCCTGGGGTGGAGTAAAGCTGATAAGAGTAAATATTACAGAATCCAGATAAATAACCTCACCTAGCCGTTCCATGACTGCCACCTTTGCCTGAGATGCAACCAGAAATGGCAATAGAGACAGTCCTTAGTAACATGAGTCACATTTTCTGTCTTGGCAGAGGACCACATCTGCTTCTCTGAATATGGGCAGACTGGCAAAAATTGTGGCCCAAAATACGTTTCTAGACTGAGAGTCAAGGTAGAACAGCATAGAAAAAGCCATGGTAGATGTGTTTCCCTACTGTCATTCTACAACAAGAATGATCATTCTGATTTATCTCTATTTTGGAATGAGAAAATAAATTAAAAAAAAAAAAAAAAAAAAATCAGGTTGCTAGGTAGCAAAAATATCTGTAAGGATACTTGTTCAAACCCTCTTTAACTCAGGCTCAATTTTTCCTGTAGACAAGCTGATTTTGAAGGTAAACCTGATGCTTTCAGGGTTAGTGAGTTCAGGAGCTTCGTCTCTTTCTGTCTATTGTATTGACACCTAATTTTTTTATTATTATTATTATATTACCTAAATCTGATCACATATTCTGAGAATTGTTCTCCATTTTCACTCAAACCTTGATTTATGGAATTTTTTGTGGCTCCATTATAACAGCAAAGAGATTAATATCTTTTAAATGTGTAGATTTCTGGTTTGATTTATATCTCTCAAGAATGTATACACACTTTTTTCCTGTTTTTTTTTTTTAAAAAATTTTTCCCCCTTTTTTTCTTGTTTTTTTTTTTTTTTTTTTTTTTCTTGTTTTGTTTTGTTTTTTGTTTTGTTTTTTCTTTTGGTTCACTTTGAAAAAATTTAAAGCCATACTGGCAAATACAGAATAAATATGAGCTGTGGTGTCTGGATTTAAGCTATTATAGCAGAATAAAAAATACAATGTTGAGAAGATTTTGGTTCCAGATAACTTAAGTTCTGCAGTTTGCATTACAGAATTGAATTAATTTCATTCAGAAAAGAAATCAGCTTCTCAGTTCCACTGAAACAGAGATATCTGAATGTAAAAATAATTGAGCATTCTAATTTCTTTTGTGTACTGTCACACTTTCAAACTAGGCAATGAACTGGAAGATTCTATCACAACAAGACATGCTGTTTTCTTTGGATATGTGATAAAATCAGAATTATTCTTTGATCTGCTTACGCTCAAATTAATTCTTATATAGTTTAATAGCCATTTTACATTAGGAAAAATCCTTCAGCTTTAAAATGTTTATGTGAGACTCCAATATTGAGACTTAGGCTTAAATCATCAAGACTGCATTCATATTTATCATACTGGCCCATGTAGGAACTAGGGTTATTACACATAAATAGAGCTTCTGTGAATAGCTGAAATAGTAGAATAAACAGAACATTCTATGAATTGAAAACAGAGATGGACAACCCTAGAAAATATTTCTTAAAATCTAATACCTATGTAGTACTTTCATATATTTCTTCACCTATGTCATCCAGAATGAATCCATCACTGATGATTTTTTATCTAGCTATGAGTTTGATTCATTAGATCAAAATAAATACAGATTTGTAGCTTATTCATTTGATTACAGAGAGCACAAAATTATAAGCTTTACTTCCTCTCCTGCAAGTGGATAGCAACCAAATTCTGAATAACATATGAACTTCAAATACTTGTATAGAGAATTCTATTTAACTCCTGTTTAAGTCTCAGTACATTTCACTGTAAAATGATGAACCTGTACAATCATAGACGTGTATTATTTTAAATGTTAATGTGTCAAATAGCTGTACTCAGAAGTGCATAATATTTGGCATATATAGATTTTTTTAGCAGAATTATCACTATTGCAAAGTGTGAAACTTGGAATTCATATAAGTAGGTTTTTTTTCTACCTGAATTTTGTTGACTGAACTTAGGTACTGTTTACATGAGTATTTGTTATGTTGAATCAATGCAAAGGGTAGTTTTCCTGAAAATGAATCATAATTACTCGAGTGCAGATGGGTCATGGTAACTTCTTTACTGGGTCCCTTCCAGCTAGGACAGGATGATAGACCATAGTCTGAGAAGAATTTCATGTAAAAGAAAGTATTGGAAACACGTGGCAAGATATGTTCTTATAATATTC
The DNA here is from genome assembly GCA_013397395.1 of Sinosuthora webbiana. Lineage (NCBI taxonomy): Eukaryota > Metazoa > Chordata > Aves > Passeriformes > Sylviidae > Sinosuthora > Sinosuthora webbiana. The sequence continues at coordinate 39,287 of VXBN01007467.1, read as the reverse complement.
TCAGTTTTACTTTGAAAATTGTATCTTTTTATGGCCTTCCTCTTTTCTCCTGTCCATAACTTAATTGGGAAAGGAATAAAAAAGAGAAAGGAAAAGAGGGAGAAAAGAAACCCTCCCTCTCCCACTACACCTCTCCCCTTTAAAGATTAGAGAAAAAAACACTTTTGGTATCAAAAAAATTGTTTTGTAGGCTTCCATTTCATTTTAGCTACAAAAAGTGTATGTGAGAAAAGGTGACTTTTGCTATCCCTGAAATTTAATACATCTTAACATTGAATCTCAAATCCCCATCACAAATAGAATTTGTTTTCAAGAATCTATAGAGTTCTGTTCAGGGGAGTGGTAAAAAGTTTAAAAAATCAATTACTACTCCTAGGACTCTGATTCTTGATTCCAAAGCTATTGATCTTATCTTGCGGTACACTCATCAGACTTGCTGCCTCAGCCAACTATTTTGGAGACTACAAGTTGAGTTTTATAGCTTATTGCGCACTTGCCCTGATTTAAGACAAATGGGCAAAACTGAGTATGAAAACTCTTGTGCTCACTTTCTATTCTGTCCTCAAAGTAAGGACAGAGAATTCTGGTCTCCTCAGTTTAATATTGTTATCTAATAGATAATTCCAGGTGTATGGAACACCAAAGCACTGTTTCCTTCAAACATCCTCCGTACTTTTCTCTGTCTCCTAGAGATGATGCTAATTAGCTTCCAGTCTGAACATTATGCCACCACATTTTTCAGCATTTCATCTGCAGGCCCATAAAAATTTGTTCCTGTAGATTTTTGAAGTAGCTCTTTCTAGAAATCCAATTCAATTTTAATTTTGCTAGAGAATACATTCTGTAAATTGCAGGTGAAACTGCAAGAAAAATTCCCATACTTTTACATTCTTATCATTATTTATTCCAGATTAAAGATCATTGGTAAAAATATGACATAAGGTAAACCTTACAAAGCTTACCAAAAATAAAATAAAAAACATCTTTTGAAACTCCCTTTTCGTCTACCAAAAACCAAATAATGACATATTTTTTTATTATTATTTTAACTTAAAAATTGGATGATTTTCAAATTTCCAGGTGGAGGTTTCTTTTTCATTTTTATACTAAAAACCTTAAGAACATTGGATGATTCTAATGCAATCTGCTTATGAAACAGGTATAAGCATGAAAATAGGTCATAAAATATTGATCTACTTTCAACTGACTACCTCAAGTCCCAGGATCAGGAGCTGCAACTTCAAGGTATAGAAAAGTTGCACTTTACTATCACAAGCACAGTGTTTCAAAATACTTTGAGAAAACACTTCCAAAGAATGAAAATAGTTAGAAATCAAAATTAATATTATAAATTTTAAAACCAAAAATATTTCAAGATTTTTACTATTAAAAAAAATTACTGGGTTCACACAGACATTGTTTTTTTAATCTTTTAGACACAAACCTTTTAAACTTCTCATGTTTGCTAGCCCTTTGGTTTGAATTCATCTCTGTCCTCAGGTGAACACCATCTTCTGAAACCATCCATCATTTTTCATCCTTTTAAACTTTTAGAAGTACACCACAGATGCTGATTTATCTTCAAGGTGTTGAGAATAGACTTGCTGCCTGAACTGTGACAGACATTGGGAATTTTCATTAATTTCATCATTTTCTCCACTGAAAAGGGAAACCAGCTATTTATGGGCCCCAAGAGAGATGCAAGCACATGAAGCAGAGATCTTTTAAAATTTTAATTAGTACTAAGCATCCTAATAAGATGTTCAACCACCACAACACCAGGTAAACAATTAATCAATGTCAATAGCAAGAAAAAATTGACTAGGCTTAGAGCTATTTATTTTTTGTCACACTGACTCTGATATGGCCATCTATTTGCAAATTATAGCACTTTACTAAAATTCCTTTGTTGCATTCTCTCACTATATTAGTTGTGACATTCTTTCATTTATATTACACACCTGAGAAGATGACACTCATTTTTAAGGTACAATAAGTCTAAATTTAATATACTTTTTTTTTCATTTTTAATTCAAGTAGAACAAAAAGTTTTCCTTGGTAAATTACTGGTGACCCTCTTAGACATAAAGTCAGATAAAACTCCTTATCAATTTAGTGGAACTTACCACCCCAACTGCACAAGTGCTCAGGGCCTCAATGATGACTTTAGAACCTAATGTGCACCACAAAGTGTACAAGAGCCCCAAACAGCCTTTCTACTCACTTCTGATTGCCAGAGTAAAATGCTGTTTACCTCCTATTGAGGGAGAATTTCCTGTGGGCTGTAAATTTTGAGACCCAGTGGCAAGGTGTTCTACAGACTTTCAATTACCTAATCAATCTATTTGATCAAATTTATTTCTTGGGGAGCCAAAATTATTTGGTTCCTTTGCATCAGAGCAGACAGATGATAATCAGAAGTGAATATTTGCATGAGCATAAGATGTGAAAATCACACCCATACTGTAAAAGCCCTCATGAAGATGGAGTAGAGACAGAGGGTATTTTCAGATATTTGAAGAACAGCTGATATATCTTCTGTATCTGGGAAGATATCACCTTGAGAAAGATACCATGAATTGGAACACCAACATTGGGTTGCTTATGGTGCCAGTTTACTTAAAGATCAGATGTCCTATAATATGGGACTACTTAATAGCCTAAGGTGGTTCTAGAGCAAGTAGAAACACTTAATCAGCCAGAATTCTGACCTTCATGGGAATTCGCAGGGGCATAAATTGTGCGTGAACTAAATAGTCAGATGCTAAAAATACCTTAATTGGCATTGAATTGGATTATCCCTAATAAGTATATAATTCTTTAGAAAATAACTATATTTTTTATTGATACGAGGGTGGAAATCCAAACTGTCAAGAACTCTGCCGCAGGTTCCAAATTGTCATGGTTTAATGCCAGCTGTCAACTAAGCCACAAACAGACATTTGCTCACTCCCCTCATTGGGATGAGGGAGAGAATCAGAGGAGTAAAAGTGGAAGAACTCCTGGGCTGAGGTAAAGACAATTCAAAACAAAGCAAAAGCTGCACACACAAGCAAAGAAAAAACAGGAATTAATTCACTGCTTCCCATCGGCAGGCAGGTGTTCAGCCATTGTCAGAAGAGCAAGGCCCCATCATGTGTAACAGTGACTTAGAAAGTCAAACACCATCACTCCAAATGTCCCCCCTCTTCCTCCTTTCCCCCCGCCCCACTATATGTGCTGCCCATGACATAAGGTATGGAATATTCTTTTGGTCACTTGGGGTCAGTTGTCCCAGCTGTGTCCCCTCAGAACTTTTCATGCACCCTTGGCCTTCTTGTTGGTGGAGTGCTGTGAAGAGCAGAAAAGGAGTTGATTCTGTGCAAGCCCTGCTCAGCAATAAAAAAATGATCCCTCTCTTATCAACACTGTTATATAGCTCTGTTCTAGGTACTTAGAGGAAAATTAGCTCTATCCCAGAAAAAAAAAAATAATAAAAAAAAAACCAAAAACAGAAACAAAACAAAACAAAACCAACCAACCAAAAAAACCTAACCAACAAACCAACCAACCAAAACAAAACAAAAAACAAACAAACAAAAAAAACCAAACAAACAAAAAACACACAAAACAAAACAAAACAAAAAAAAACAAACCAAAAAAAAAACCCCAGCACACAAGCAAACTCTTTGTTTCTTGATTTATACTCTTGGTTCATCCTCTTTAATAGCCACAAATGAAGTTAGAGATATTATAGTGGAGTAAATTTAAGTGAAACAAACTTGATAGATCTTCACTGTAATTTAAACAAACCAAAAAAAAAACCCCAGCACACAAGCAAACTCTTTGTTTCTTGATTTATACTCTTGGTTCATCCTCTTTAATAGCCACAAATGAAGTTAGAGATATTATAGTGGAGTAAATTTAAGTGAAACAAACTTGATAGATCTTCACTGTAATTTATTAGTGTTTAAAATATTTATCTTACTACACACACACACACATAAGTGTGTGCGCGTGCGTGTGTGTACTAAGATTTTAATAAGGTAACTGGCCTTGTGAGAAGAATCAAACAATCAAAATCTATTTTAATCATGGAAGGTATTATATCCTAAAATCAGACACAATACCTGTGGCAAGATGCACAGTGATCTTGAATGAAAGACTGTATTTCATACTTCCGTTATCCCCTTTTACTCAATGTATTAATTTTATATGTAGTATAGCTATAACCCATAGTAAGCATGGAATATTGTATTTTGTTACATACTATAGTGCATTCATACACATAAAAGTGACATTCCATAATGCTTATTTAAGCTAAATATATATTTTTTTTTTCCTTTGGGTGATTGAAAAGAAACTGTTTTTAACAGATGTTGACATACTTACTTTATATTTTCACATCCTCTATCTAATTTTTTTATTTATATTTTCACACCCGCTATACTTAACTTCCATGTTACTGCAAAAATTTCTTTTCTTTATGTAGCCAAAATAAATTCTGATTTTGAGTTAATCAAGTCAGTTTTCCTTAGTATAATCTCCAGTCTAATCAAGGAAATTTAATTTTTCCTTTTAAACAATTTTTGTTCTTAATGTTGCTTCATCTCCTCTCTCCAAAAAAGCTTATTTTTACTTTCCAAAATAATTGTCTCTGATTTTTTAATCTTAACTAACATTCTTATAAGTAGATATCATCACAGAGAATAAGGGAATTCTTATGCTCCCGGGGACAATTTCAAGTGAAACTCCTTCTTGAATACTTTCTTTTTACTGAAGGTAAAAAGGTGGAGTAAGCATAGCTGAAAACTTCACTACTGAGTCTAGTGAATTAAAGCAGGACACCTTACGTGATAGATAAGAGGAAAGCAATTAGCTCTTATCTCTTCATTGACCTGCATGGGGTAAATACCTGGGAACAATGTGAGAGGCACTGCTATATGAGGAAGTGGCAGGCAGGTGGTTTGGGTGGGTTTAAGTGTGGTGGGGGTATGTATGGGTGCTCCTGGGATGTTCTGTGTGTTGCTGAATGCTGATAGGGTAAGTTGTGGTTGAAGCATGTTCTGTGTAGTTGTTTCTAAAGTCTTGTGTTGCAGAGCAGCTGGGCTGGTAGGGGATTTTGGGATTGCTTGGTTTCTGTGTGACTGAGGTTTTGTTGAAGAGTTTCTTACTGGAGCACTAACTTGGAACAACCAACATGGTATTACTGAGCAGTGTGGTAGATGCTGCTTTTGTTTGCTATGTTTCTGGGGAGCATAAAGAGGACTTCCTTGAGATTTTGGTTCTTCAAGCTTTTGGTTGAAGTCCATGAGGAAAGAATATTTACATAGCCCTGTTGTTAGTTCATAGGTGATGGTTGTTGTGTTTGTGGGTTGAATCCTATTTAGATATTTTTGTACTACCCACAAATTCCCTTCTCTGCTTTTATGCAATTACTACAGATTTAAAAATTGAGAAAAGGTTATAGGTGTGGGCCTCTGATAATTACTACAATTTCCATGGATATGCTATTTCAAAGGCTTACATTTCTTGTTTTTAGTATTAGCACTATTGAATGTAGCAGTATGGACTTAAGATGTGTCCAGCCTTTTATTTTTTCCACATACACTGAAGGCCACACAGAGCATCAGTCCTAAAGGATGTTACTGTTTAATGCATTAGTTGTTTGATGTTTTGGAAAACACTATGTTAAAAAGCAACAACAACAAAACAAGCCCCAAACCAAAAAGCAAACAGTCCCTGAACCTTTATTTCAATGAAATAATCATCAAAACCCTAAGATGTAAGGGTAGGATTCGGATATCTGTACTTCTAAAGAGCCTGTATGATTTCCTGCCATGAATGATAATTCAACCAGATTTTTAAGTGTTTGATTAAATTTTATTGATCTCAAAAGTAAACACATGCTGAAGTAACTTGATGACTAAGGCTTTATTAAAAAAAAAAAAAAAGAAAAGACTGTACAACATTCATAGTTTGGCAGTATTAATAGGATGGTATTTTGAAAAGCAAGCATGTATGTATGTATCCGTAAGTATATCTGTGAACAGCTTCTTGCATTCATGAAGTATTCACTTAATTTCTTGGGGTTTTTCAGCTTAGTTCTGGGAAATGTTCTTATGTTAGCCCGGTGGATACTCTGTAAAAATTTTTAGTCCCTTCTGAAAACTCAGGCTTCTGTTGTATATCTGGTTTCAGACTTCAGTGTGACTCACAAAGAGAAACTGGTGTTCTAAAACTTTGGCATTCTGAGTAAGAAATGCATTAGGGATTCTTTTAAGTTATTTCATGTTTGTTTTTTCTCATGTGTCTTTTTGCCCTCAGTACCTCCCACAACATATCCAACCCAGTTATATTTTGAGATTTTGTTTTTGCTCTTCTTTTTGTTAAATAGTATTCAACTTTGTAATGTAAATGGAATATAGATGTGCTGTATTCTTAATTTTAGTATTTTAAGTTCAACTGGTGAACAAAAATGCAGCCATGTTACTATTTTCTCCTTTTTTATTGCTTTTCTTATTGCTCAAATTGCTGAGTTCATAAATACACATATCATGTGCAACTCTTGTTAACTTTAATTTGTTGCTTTAGTTGTTGATTCATGTTGTACAGTTATAGACAGAACACAGTCTAGTTTCTCTAGTTTACCAAAAGATATCAATCTGGAATGTTACTAGAAGAGAACGGGCCCTCTCACAAGTGTGTTAAATACAATCATTTAATGACAGCCAAGTCCTGAAGTGTAAGAAGCTCTTGCTACATGAGGAAGAAGGGTAGTTGTAATAAGAGGAATGGAGGGCCTGATGTGCAGACTGGACTCAACTCACAGGGAGGTCTGCTGTCTCCCAGGGGCTCAGATAACAGACATCACCAGAAAACTCTCCAGTCTCTAGTAAGGCCCTCTGATTGCTATCTATTATTGTCTGTTCAAACTGGCAGCATTGAAATAACAAAGTCCAAGGGCAATCAAAAGAAACTTCAGGGCACTGGGAGAATTGGTAGAGGTATTAGGAGCATGGGTTGTGATTTCCTCAATTATTTCAGTAACAACAAATAGTAGGAATAGGCTGGTCCAGTGGGTCAGTGTGTGGCTACAAGGTTGGTGTCAATGAAAAAGTTTTGTTTCCTGACCACAGGAATTTTTACTCAATGCCTGGTCTACTGTCACTGGACCAGATATGCCCTCCTCAGAAGGTAAAAAGACTTCTAGCACAGGAGTATCAGAGCTCATTGACAGAGCTTTAAACTAGCTTGGAATGGGGGAAAGGACAAACCAGGGTTGCCAGTGATGAGCAGTGGGATGGTGTGCCAAAACTTGAGAAAATGAGTGCTAATGAGATCCCTCAATATGTTTCAGGAGTTGTTGGCTACAAACACTGTACTGCACCTGAAATGTTTGTATACTAATGCAAACAGCAAGAGGAAGCTTGAGGCTTTGGTCAGTTCAAGATTTGATATCTCTGACATAAATTAAACCTGTGGGGGTGAGTCCAGTGACTGGAGTGCCCTGTTGGGTGGTTACAGGCTCTTTAGGAGAGACGGACAGGGTGGAAGAGGTGGAGGGGTGGCATTGTATGTAACAGAAGGGTTAGAGTATAGGGAACTCACATTTGGCACTGACACAGTTGAGAGCCTCTAGGTAAGAATCAAGGGATAAACAAATAATGTGGAAGTCTTTGTGGGAGGCTGCTAAAGAATTCCCAGCCAGAACAATGACACTAATGAATTATCCTATGAGGAACTAAGGGATGCTTCCAAGGCGATTGCCTTTGCCTTTATGGGGGACTTCAACTTGCCATCAATCAACTGGGAGCATCACAGAGCTGGTGCAACTCAGGCCAGAAGATTCTTAAAAGACATGGGTGACAGCTTTATTGGAAGAGGATCTAAGGGAGCCGACCCAGAAAGATGCCTGCTTGGTGTGCTGCTTGTCAGCAGAGAAGCTCCTGAGAGCAAAGTGGTGGTTTAACTACTAAAAATGATCTGAAATGATTGCTTTCTTTGCTTCCAAACAAGTGCTTAGGCAGATAATATCGAATGTGATTGGGTTTTTTCCCATTGTTGTGGGGTTTTTTCTTCATCCTATGCCACATGTGTCTTTTTTCTTCATCTTATCCAGAAGTAACATTTTCTGGGTAATGATGGATAATTAGCAGTATAGGAATATAAGAATTTCTTTGTGCCAAATATTTTTTAAACTCTTATGCTACATCTTAGTTTTGTTACTGAATTTATGGTATCCTTGGAGTGTCTGATCCAATTATACAGTCAGCTGAGCTTTGATACAGATAGCTAAATTAGCATGTGATAAGAACCGTGCTTTAGAATTGTTCATAAACAGATAAGTGTTTGTTAAAGCTATGCTGGATGTCATCCCTGATGATTAGTACCTGTTAAAGAATAATCATAAAGGAGTAATTAGGAAGGATAAGGGACATAATTTCATTAGCTATCCTAAATTTTCATCTTATTAACAAACATCCCCACTATTTCTATGTGAAAGAAAAATGTCCAGGGAATAAGTACAGGCTTTGTGTTTTTTCAAACCTAGAAATACTGCTTTCAACAGGACTGAGTCATAATTCCAAATATTTTTGAATGCAGAGGGAAGCAGACAAATGTAGTGAGTCATTAATTATTAATTAATCTGGTCACCTAGCTGGCTAACCTACATTTTAGACAACATCTATCAATCTTCATTTTCCATGGGCTTTGTGGCATTTCCTGCTGACTGACTTTTATGTTCAAGACTTGACACTTTCAGAGGGAGAGCCATTAAGAGCTTCTCCTGAGCGTCTTGTAGTACAATTCCAATACATGCTCCAACATTAATCCGCTGCACTTACAGCTTCCTGTAAAAGTTAAAGCTTCCTGTTAAAGTTAGGACAACACATAATTTCTTGTCAGGGCTAAAGTACACAGTGCTTGGTTTATATTTCTAAAGAATTCAGGAGTTTAAAGTTTTTCTCCTCTGTCTCAGCTTTTCTATAACACCACAGCCTTAGAAGTTAGGATCAGTTGTTGTAGCAGTGCTTAAGGCTTTCAAATTATTTGATTTTTTTCAGTTAATATATTCTGGAGAAATTCAAGGGGTGGAGGAGCAGGTTTGTTTTTTGTTGTTGGTTGGTTTTTTTTCTCTTTTTTTTTTTTTCCATATTTCACCTGTAATCAAATTCTTTGAGATGGTTTTGATACATAGCATGCTGTGATAATTTGTAACACTTCCAAAATAAGAGATTTTTAGATCGTGCTGATGCTTATATATTTTCACTGTCCTAGCATCTAGTTAGTTCAGCTGCATCCTTAATTACTGTTGTACTGTGTGATGTTGCATAATCAGAATATGATGCTGGTACAGCTACAGGCCTTTCGTTATTGTTGCTGCTGAATGACTGCATTCAGTCTTCCGTATTCCACTCCAGGGAGTACAGCAGACATCCTTTCTACAGATTCTGAAGCCCCATTAAAAACACTTGAATTTTCCTTCCATTCAATGTGGGCTTTAACTGGTTGCATATATAAGTGATAAGCACTGCATCAAACAAATTTTATAGAGCTTATGATCCATTAACATGAATATGAGCAATTTTGAAGAGTGTCTAGGATGTATCGAAAGTGCCAAAGTAATACTGATTTTTTTTTTTTTTTTTTTTTAATATGCTTATTTACCCTACTTAGGATGAGAGGAGGCTAAGTACAATTTTTTGAGATGTAAGAAAGCAGGTAATAAAACCTCTGGTTTTATTCAATCAGCAGTTGGAGTGAAGCTGCCAACCTTGTAGAAACCTTTGAGGCTAACTGAGCAATGACTGTGTCACGTTAACAACGGGTATTCTCCACTCTTCAATCAAACTGGGATGTGCAGCCTAAGAGAAGGCTCTGACCTATCCATCTTGCTTCTGTCCAATTAATGCTGTAATATTATGGATTTGTTTTGGGGGTGGGGATTAGACTTCATTCTCCTTATGAAGACTTATTTTTTTTCCCCCCAAAAAAATTATAAATTCAAATTTAAAAAGTGAAACAATTTCATATTTTGAAGGTAGACAGGAAAGAGTTGAATACCACTTCTTCTACTACTGGGGGATCTTAAGGTATTGTTCTTGGGTGCCTTTAGTAACTACTGGAGGCTTTCAGGCCTGTTCTTTTAGTTCCTCTGTCTAAGTTACCTCATGAAGAGTTTTGTAAATTTCTGACATGTGCTTCTCTCTTTACTTATCTCCCCAGTTTATCTTCTGTAGTAAATGTTTCTTGGGTTTTTATGCTCTCAGAGAACATGAAGGCACCTAACCCGAGTCACTTACTGTTGTATGGAAACAGAGTAGAGTAACAGGCCTTTGGAAATGCAGGATTAAATACTCTGTTTAAAAAATTAAGTTTTGATATTAAGAACAACATAGTTTGGTGATGGTTAGGAGTGTATTATTGTCTGATACTGCAGAAGATTTGAATCATTAAAGTGAAATCAGTTCACTGGTTTATATAAAATATACAAATGCTATTAAATTATACATAATATTTCCCACACAGACAAATCAGTGTGTTTTTTAAGAGAAAGTTTACTTCAGTGTATGCAACTAGATTTTTATTTTTTCTTTTTTTTTTTTTTCTTTTTTTAATATGAAAAATTGAGAAAAGAATGGGAAATATGAGAGCTGGCTAATCTTGTAGTAGATAGTTTCAGCTCAGCTGAGGTTTCTTGTGGTAGACATCAATTCAGTTCATCTTCCATTAGTCATTTCATACATCTTATTTCTAACTGAAACTTCCATTTGGAAGTTATTTGATAAGCTGTGGTAAGCTCTGGATTGTTTGAAGTTATACTCTTTATGTATGAAGCATGATTGATATAGTTCAAGTGGGTTTACACAGTGTTGTTTAACAATTAGGTTTTGGGAAATACAATATTCTCATCTGTTAAAAAAAAAAATACTACTGTGACCCTTTAAAGGGATCTCTTTCTAAAGGGTTTTTGAAGCAACAGAATATTTTGTTTCCGAGAAAATATCAGTATGGCAAAATAATTTGCTATGGACTCATGTTAGCTAATTTGAGCTAAGTGTTTCATTGAGAATGTCAGATTTTGTCTAACTGGAGTTTAAATCTCCTTTTCTCCCTCCAATGAGCAAAAGAGATAAGAAGCTGATGTTTCTCATTAAAGCTTATAGCTTGATCCCCTAACTATTGATAGCAACAGCCAGGATAATCAGATTTTTTTGAATTACTTCAATATAAGGAAAGATCAAGTAACTAAATCTTTAACTTGAGGAAGAAACAAATTCGCTAATGGCTTATAAAATGATGAGTGACTATGCATTAATCATTTTATACTCATTTTTCATGTCTCATGATGCAAGAATTGGTAACATAAAAATAATAATAAAACAGGAGGTATAACACAAACAGAAATATGTATTTATCATACAAAATGCAATTAAACTGTGGGGATTTTTTTTCCATACTTTCTACCCAAAGGTATCCCGGCAGATGAAGCCTCAGGGACCTAAGAACAGGAACAGATTCCACCTTGCCTCCCTCTTGCGTAAGATCCCTGTGACTGCCTGGGCCAGAGCAGGGCAGGGGTTTGAGGAAGAGCTTCTCTAACTCACTGAGGTCTTTGTGAGTGGCAGTTTATGAACTGTGAATAAGGATCCTGCTGAGCTCTGAAAGGAGAGCACCATCCCAGTGAGTGCTGTGCAAAATGTGCATGTCCAGAGGCCTGCATCCAGTTCTTGAGAAGCAGCAGGTACCAGAGCCAAGCCTGGCCGCCAGGGCTGCTCTGTGCTGCCAAGCTCTTTGCAAGGTGTCATCTGTGTTTGGTGGGAGACACAGGGAATTCCTACTTGTAGAACGCGTTTGTCGCTCCTCTCTGATCCTCTGTCTGTAAGAATATGCTGCCCAATATTACCTGAAGTTTCTACTTGTTGGCTGGTGACTTCTACAAATTTGATTAGTCTGTGATTTGATACTTTGAAGAGTTACCTTTCCTGCTTCCTCACTACCCCCAGAAACTAATAATTTTGCTGCTTTCCTGCTTTCCTTGATGGATATAGAGGGGAGAAATTACTCTGATACCCAGACTCTTTGGTTGACACTAGCAACATCTCCAGATTATTTTAGTCTTGTTTTCTCTCACCAATCTCTCTGTAAGTTTTAGAAAAAAAAAACTTTTGTTCCTGCTTCATAGCAGTATCTGTGAACAGAAGAAATATCAAAATGGAGCCTGCTAAACTTTCATTTCTCTGAATGCCTAGTTTCTAAATGTTCAATACCACTGGTCATCTTAAATTTCATTTATGATTTTGAACATGTCAGACCATTGTTTAGACATTTTTGCTTATAATTTCCTGTACCAAAAGTACTGAAGCATTTCATTTGCATTTATAATATCTGATAACCAAACTCATCAACCTGTCTGTGGTGATGTCCAAGATCCATGTTAACAAAAAGAAAAAAAAAAATCACTAAGAAATTCAAGAATGATCCCAGAGGTTTCTTCTCCTGTGTTCACTGTGAGCAACTTCACAAGTTGTAATATTCAAGTTACATTTTATGTGCTGTCATCTTGCTTGTTTTGTAACAGAGTCAGTGTGGTGTCACTGGGGAAATGTCATCCATTTGCTAGCTATTTCCATTTTCAAATCATTGACTGCACAGACCCATGGGATTTTTCTATTTAAAAATAGAAAATGTTTTGAGGAATAACTTTTAAACTTTATTTCCGATTGCTTAATTAGTTTCTAAATCAAGGTATTTGCCCCTTAGAAAACTACCTAGTACACAGCTGGTGACATAACACTAAATAATTAATATCCTTATGTGTAATTACAAAGAAATTAATACTCCTTTAGGAAACATCTAATTATATTATTTTTGAAAACTGAAGTTAATTAAGCCCATCTTCATCTACTCCCTTTCCTTCCCTCTGCCCCCCCATTTTGTGTGTGCTTGCAAAAAAATAACTCTACTGGGTTAAAAAAAGTACCTCTTCTGGGTTAAAGGAGTGAGATTTCTTTCTCCTCTACCCTTTTTCCCCTTACTGGAGCCATGCTGGCTTGAGTCTATCAAGTTTATTTATCCAACTGTTCTGCCATCCTATCTTTAATTAGATTCTCTAGCAGTTTACTCAGTAGTGGGACAAATCTCACCAGGCTGTAAATTTTGGATTCTTTTTTAGCAGCGTTATTTAAAAATAGGTAGTGCATTATTATTTTCTCCACTATTCATCAGCAATTTAAGTGTTTCTGTAAGGATATTCTGCAGATTTCTGTTTCAGCACTTTTTAAAATATTCTATTGTTTGATGCTGCAATTTGTTCTCAACTTTTTCTCAAGTACCAGCCAATCTTCAATCCTCTTCTTCTGTGGATAAAATTTTTCTGATGTCAAGTCACTGGTTTTAAACTAGTGATTTGAAGACTTACATGTACATCCATAAGGGATACTTCAGAAAAGGAGTAATTATTTACCAGCATCTACATTTTCAGTGGAAGGCTTAGCATTTTATTATAGAAACGTGGTGAACCCACACTCCAGTAAAGTCCTTGACCATAACTGGTTTGAGCTATTTCTCTCTCTTTCTGGTGTTTGCACTTTATAGCTAATTGTGCATTTAGAGTTTCCATTTCCATTTGGAAAACTAAATGCAATGTGAATACAGTCAAATAAAGGTGAAATAGAGGGTAATTAACTGCAAGGCCGAAATTTTCACACTTGTGTCTACACGGAGCAATGCAGATGATCTGATTTACTTATCTTTAGGCATATATAGCCTCATTCATGTGCATAGTAGAAAAAAATATTTCAACATGACTAGCAAGCACTTTCATACCTAGTTCCTTATTAAAATTTTATTTGAAAAATAATTTTTAGAAATTAATCTTGAAGCAATTATTTTATTAAAAGAAAAAAAGGGAGATGTGTTCTGGTAGAGTTATATTTCAGCTTGGTTTCACCTGAAGCTGTTCACATTGCTCTACCACAACTATGTCTTCACTGCTGCTTATGTTAAAGTTATCACACCCGTATCATGCATGGTCTTTTGCTGGAAATTTACACCTTTTAACTAAATGGATTTGCTTATGATACTTGATTTTGTACCAATCATATTTAGTCTAATTTCCATATATAGAGCTAAACATATTAACCCCATGTTAATATGCAGTATCTGGATACTTGTGTTAAAGGGGATTAGCTGCAAAGTCAAAAGAAACAGGAGGGGCATTACTTGCTTTTGACCTGTATATGGACCAGAAGTCTTGAATTTTAGGATTCCTAGCTATGTTGAAGGCTTGATGATATATCAGAATATCTTTATTCTGTCCTCTGGTTCTGGAGGAAAGAAAAGAAATAATTTGGACTGTAATGTAGACCTGAGTCTGAATATTTTGCTGTGGTAGGTAGATAACTTGCTGGCCAACAGATGCTGGCCCAGCTGCTCTCTCACTCCCCCACTGGGAGAGACCCTTCCAAGGAAGACTGGGTTTAAATAGAGAGAGGAATCCTGTGTTAGTTACTATCAGGCAAAACAGATTTGACTGTGAGAGAAGTTGTGTTGGCATTTTAAATAGATCTGAGTTGTAAGAAACAAATATTTTAGATCAACACTTTTCTTCCCCTACTCTTTTCTGTGCTGCGCTTCACTCCAAGCTCTTTGATAACATCCTCAGGTGGTCCTGGTGCAGAGTGTGTGGGGGATTGGGGTCAGTCCAAAACACTTCTCCTGCCTCTCCTTTCTCCTCACAATTCTCCCTGCTCCACCTGGGTACCTTCCAGGGACAGCAGAGGGGCCTTCAGTCCAATGCCTGGAGCTCTTCCTCCTTCTTTCCCCTCAAGGTTTGGAGGAACAGTTCCCAGTCTCATTTGCTTTGGGTAAACTGAGTCATGTGTCTTCATATGTGGGCTTTTTTTGATAGGGAAGATAACATTTCCTCCTCTCAGCTATTGGGTTATATGATTTTAGAGCACTTTTACTGTAGTGAAGGAGGAAGCAGTTGAGCTCTACTTGCATCTGACACCACCTGTGTTGGGGACTGCATGCAAATAAAGAGGAGGACTTGGGTTTCTGGATCTCACTTCTTCCCCTTGGGAGTTTCTTTTAATCTTTGTTTGTTTTGGTCAGGTTGTTGCTTTGGGTTTTTTATGAACTGTTGGTCTGTTTTTAAAACAACTCACATGGCAATTATGCAGCTTTAAATTCAAGGTCTCTTCAATGAAAATGGTGTTTTTACTCTGTAGGTGATAAAACCTCTTTTCTTTCTTAAAAAACACTTTAGGACTAAAGAGCTTGTATCAAATTGCAATTAGAGAAGTAAAACCTAGATGTAGCTTAATGAGTAAATGAAGAGTTGGATAATGGTTGTCCCTTGTAAGAGGTTTTAATGTGGAAAATGCTCTTTATTCATCTGATGATTATAGAAGAAGAGCCGTAATCTGTGCCATTTTGATGCCCTGGCTAGGTAATTTACTGTATTTTACTTTCATGCTGTGAAACTGAATAGCCTCATTCTGTGCCCACACAGCAATCTGAAACATCTGGAGTCTGCTGTATTCAGAAGTCTTTTTTTTTTTTTTTTTAAGTGTTCATCCCAAATTGAGTGAATGGAGAGCGGGTGCTTTCTGCTGCTGGTGCACAGAAACATATGGGGGCTGAGGATGTGGTTAGGTATAGGATTATTGTAAGGTACATTTTGTAAGCACTTTGCTTTTCAGAGAATCTTTATACTTATTTCTGAAAGCTGTTTTTTCCCTAGGGACTGATTCAAATTCTTGGCCTGGCTGTCTCAAAATGAAAAGCAACACCCCCCACCAAACACTTATCTGCTGCCACAGTGAATGAACATGCCTTTAAAACAGAAGGCTCTGAAGTTCTGTGGCACTTTCTCCACAAAGTGAAATAGATGAGGGGTTAAGCCTGTAGAGTCTCCCTTCTGTATCTAAGTGACAGACTTAGGATAGGTGAAGCACCAATCTGTGTGCTATCAACTCCTTGTTTATTATAGATGGAAAGGAAAGAGGCTTCTCACCTTCGCTCCACCAGTAAAGAATATCTTCTTAATATCTAGTATAAGCCCACTCTCAGTTTAAAAATATTATCCCCTTTTCTATGCCATTGTAAAAAGTCCCTCTCCAGCTTTTTTGTAGGCCCCTTGAGATACTGAAGGGCCACAGTAAGGTCACCCCAAACTTCCTCTGCTCCAGGCTGAACATCAGCTTTCTCAGTCTTTCTTCCTAGGAGAGGTCCTATAGCCATCTGACAGCTCTCCACTAGACTCACTCCAACAGTCCCATGTCCTTCCTGTGCTGGGACCCCAGAGGTGGATGCAACACTGCAGGTGGGATCTCACCAGAGCAGAGTAGAGGGGCAGAATTCCCTCTCTGGCCCTGCTGGCCTCACTGCTCTGGATGCAGCCCAGGACACACTTGGCTTTCTGGGATGTGAGTGCACCTTGCCAGGTCACATCGAGACTCTCATTCACCAGCACCCCAAGGCCTTCTCATTGGAGCTGCTCTGGATCTGTTCATCCCCCTTTGTTGATACTGTGGATTGCCTCAACCCAGGTGCAGCGCCTTTCACTTGGCTATGTTAAATTTTATGATGTTCCTGTTGGCCCACTTTTCAAGTTTGTCCAGGTCCCTCTGGATGGCATCCCATTCTTCAGGTGTGTCAACTGCACCACTCAGCTTGGTGTTGTGTGCAAAATTGCTAAAGGTGGACTCCATCTTGGGTATGATGCATATACATACATTAAATACGTGTATATATTTCTCACATTATTTTCTAAGTATTTTCCAGATGCTTTGTTTTTCTTAAACTTTTTTTTTTGTGTCAAGTCCTTTCTTATGACTCTTCTGAAATATAAGAGTTTACTTTGTGTGTATAATACTAAAGTCTTATGGCTGCTAATGGTTATTGTAGAATACTTTTGGTAGAACCTATTAAAAAAAAACCAAAACAAAATTAAAACAACCAAAAAAAAAAGGCCTAATCCTCTAAACCATCTCTGTGTGTAAGAAGATCTGTTACCAGGCTATCTGAAAACGTGTCCTGTGAAGGACACTTTTGTATTGTGATGACAAGATAAAGTTAGCCTTTCAAAGACTGATCATGTTTTTCATTAATGAAAGCCTAATTAGATGGTTATCATGTATGTCAAGTCAAAAGAAGTGCTCTGATGCACCGATTGTGGTTTTATTATTTATTTCATTGTCACAACTGCTTCTAAAATAGTATGTAGATGGTGGATTTGCTAAAACAGTCATTAAAAAAATAAAAAGGAAAAGAAGAAAAGTAAAAACAAAGGTTTCACAAAGCTATGGATTCAAACACCTGGGGTTTTGTTGTTTGGTTTTTTTTTGTTTTGTTTTTTTTGAGGGGGGTGTGGGGGTGGTTCTCTCTTTTGCCCTGTGTGCTTTAAAGAAAACAATGGCTGTGCAGAGTTTTGGTTGAAAAAGCAAAGCTGTCTAATGAGATTTCTACAGCTATCGCTGTGCAATTCCATTGTACTGCTGTGTCCATGTCCCACTTTTCCAATAAATCATAATAACCAGCTGACAATGCAAATATCACAGCATGTTGTCTGGGAATTATTCTGATTAGTTTATAACACTCAAAGGCTCCTCTCACTCTTGAGCAATGAGTTCTTCTCCCATAGTTGCTGTTTTTCCCTGATACTTTGTGTCATAAGAGATCCTGAGATTGCAGTGGCCATAATTCTGGTTCAAAGGTGGTTGCAATAGATCGGGTTTGTTACATTTCAGGGCTTTGGGGAATATGCTGTTAATATAGAAGTGGTTTTGGGTTTTTTAACCATATTTTCTTGCAGACTATCTATAACTAGGTTTTTAAATCCCTGTATAGAGTATAGAGCTTTGGTTTTAAATCTGGCACAAAGATAAAAATGCATATGAAGCCACTGTAGGAGCATACAGTCTGCATATGTTTGTAACGTGTCTGGAATTTTATTATCTCTGTAGAGGCAAAAACATTGTTTATTTTTAATCCTTATATTTTTAAAAAAATTATTTTTATTTTTTCTCACAGAAATAGCAAGATTCCTGCTCTAGAAAGTATAGGTGTGGGTTTTTGGCTTTTTTTTTAGCCTGTAATATATTTTTGTCTCTTACTGCCGTAATGATTTATGTGTAATAAATCATGGTGGTCTTTTCTGGGAGTTTATTCCACTGTGTCCTGAAAGTCTGTATTATCTGATGTGATGAAATTATGAGACTTTTCCCCCAACATAAAGCTTGGAAATATGTGCTAGGGTTGTGGGGAAAAAAAAAAAAAAAAAAAAAAAAAAAAAAAAAAAAAAAAAATAAAAAAAANTTTTTTTAAAATTTTTAATTTTTTTTTTTTTTTTTTTTTTTTTTTAATACCTTAAAGTTTAACAAGAATTACAATATTTGAAGTCATCACAGTATCTTATAGGGTGACCAGAGTGAAAGACCTAGTAATGCTTCTAGAATTGTTGTCCATTGTGGAAAACGTCAGACAAGACAAAGTAACCAGCTCTTGTTTGTCATGTGGTCATGTTAACTTTCTGACCTCCTTCTCTTGAGATGTTCAGTCTCATTATTGAAAACACACATACATTAAATTTTTCAAAATAGTTTGTCCAGAAAAGCTTGTACCATTTGTAGTCTTGTATACATCTTTTTGGCTTATTGCATATATTTATTGCATATATATTAGAAACCCAACTTAAGCATCTAGACTCGATTTCTCGCTCTGTCACAAATTTCTCAAGCTGTCCTGAGTAAGTAATCTAGCTTTCTTATAGCTAATTTTTCAATCTGTGTAATAGATTATTATTTAATAGATATTCTTCTCATTGTGAGAGAATGCATATTACAACTGTGGAAATAAACTTATGATGAGTTCCAGAATGCTTAGGAAGTGTGGGATGGATCCATATGCCTGAGGTGTATGTGAAAAGAAATAGTTACCTGCCCCAGTATGGCAAATGAGTTCAACCAAACAGCCTTGTCCCAGAGTATATTTGAAATGTTTGGAGAGTTATACTAGCTTCATGTTAATTGTAGGACCCTTGCAGCTTTAATAGAGTAGGCTTTGGTTTTAGGGAAAAAGGTAGCTCTACTTTTTCAGAGGATTATAGTATCACCTTCTGCTCATCATGAATGACATTTTTACTTAAAAATATGTACTTTGTAGGGGACGACAAACACCTGTGGAGGTGAAATATGGAGAAACTGCTCAAATTCTCTACATTGCAAGCCACAGAATCACAGAATAGTTTTGGTTGAAGGGACTTTTAAGATCATCTAGTCCAACCTCCTTGGCATGAGAAGGGACTACATGGAGTTTCTCAGAGCCCTGTCCAGTCTGACTATGAGTATTTGCAGCAGAGGGGCACCTACTACTTCTCTGGATAATCTGTTTCAGTGTTTCACCAGCCTCATTATAAAATATACATATATATATATATATATCTTCCAAATACTTATAGTGAATTTGTCCTTTTTTAGTTTAAAACCTTTACCCCATGTCCTCCCAGAGCAGAACCAGCTAAAAAATCTGACCATAATGTTATTTTCTTATGGAAATTTACTTGGTTTTTAACATTAAAAAAAAAAAAAAAAAGTTATTGCTTCATTTATTAGAGAATAAATAAAGAGAATAAATAAAAATCCCATTCCTGGGTAGGTTGTTTTTTTTTTTTTTCCCCCCTCCTGCTTTTTTCTCAAGATGCATTCCTGGCAACAAACAGATAAAATTATTAGAAAAATCTACAAAGAGCAACTGCTTCACTTCCAAAATATAAAAAGAAATTCAGCAGAAAAAGCAATTTAATTGAGAGAGAACTAGTGGGAAAAGAAGTGGAAAGAAGCCCCCATGCTTCAAGATTTCTCTGAAGGACTGAATATAAAAAATCATATTTTTTTTAGAAAGAGCTATGGGCACATCTGAACATTTTAGATAAATGTTTTATTGGATGAATCCCATTCTAGTGGCATATGCTGGCAGCAGGGGTTATGACTGAACTACAGCAAATGCCAAGATTCAGTTCAATATGTTTCAGAATGTCTGGGCTGGACTCTAATTACCTACTGTAAAAATAAGAAATTGTCATGCCTGGTGTTGTGGTTTAAACCCAGACAGTAGCTGAACACCACTTGCTCACCCCCCACCCTGATGTGTGATGGGAGAGAGAATTGCAAGGGTCAGACTGAGAGCTAGTGGGATGAGACAAGGACAGTTTAATAGGGAGAGAAAAAGCCATGCTGTCCTGACTCTGGCCAGGCCAGGGTTAATTTGTGCCATAGTGAGGAAAGGGCATGGCTAGGACATGGTAGTAATTTCATACCAGTTCACATCACTCTCTGGGGATGGGAGAAGGGGCTCCCTTCTGGGTTGGGGTAGTGTAGTCACATTTGGATTTGGCTCCATAGTGAGAATTTTCATGTGGAATTCTTGCCTTCCTCTTGTACACTTTTGTTATTAATATTGTTGCTGTTAGTGTTCATTTTCTCATCTTGTTGCTGTTTCTAGTAAGTTGTGCTTATCTCAACTCTTTAACAGCACCTTTTGTGCCTCCAGTTCTTATCTCCAGCCCACTGTAGGGTGAGGGGTGAGCAAGTGGTGCTGGTTTCAGTGGGAGCACTAAACTGGAGAATACCATTCCTAAGCTGTGACACATGCATGAGCAAAACAAGGAATTCATTCCCTGTTTCCCATGGGCAGGCAACAGCGCAGGGTCCCATCACACACAGCAGTTACTTGGGACAAAAAATACCATCACACTTCCCTTCTGCGCTGCTTTATATATTAAGCATGAAATAGCTCTCTGATCAGTTGGGATCAGCTGTCCTGGCTGTGTGCCCTCCTAAACCCTTATGTACCCCCAGCCTCCTTGCTGCTGGTGCAAGAAGCAGAAAAGGCCTTGATGCTGTGAAGGCTCTGCTCAGCAGTAATGAAAACATCCCTGTTATCAACATTTTCCACCACAAAAAACATAGCCCCATGCCAGCTACTGTGGAGAAAATTTTACTCTATCCTAGCCCAAACCAGCATACCTGCTGATACTGGAAGCAGCAGCATTGGGAATTTGTTCCTTGAACGCAGGAGAGTATCCAAAAGGCTCATGTACAGGCAGCCTCACCAGCTGCTCACTGTAACATCTTGTGCTACTTCTTTGAAGGGCAATGTTTCATTCTAAAATAGGCCAATAAGTCAAGGAAAAATAGTGCTTTTTAATATGTAGATACTTGCATTAGAAGACCTTTCATGTGTACAAGCATTATCTTATGAATCTATAAACATTGATTTATCTTTTTTTTCTGCTTTATTGCTGGACTTGTTGAGAATAATGTTGTAGTCAATGCTGGTATTGTATTCCATCTCTGGTTAGAGAGTCCCAGACTAGGTCAACAGTCTGTGTCTCAAGGATTATATAGGTGTAATTCAGCCTTTATGTAACCTTGACCCACAGGATTAAGGATGGCAAAATAAAGACCTTTGTATGAATAAAATACATTTTTTACTTAAATTGATAATGACTAGATTAAAATACTTTAATCAGAATTATTTGCTACACAGTGCAGTTATGACTGTTAGTATAGTATACTTATTTTTGAAGCAATATTGAAGCAATGATGTTAAAAATAACAAAATAATTATTAGTTAAGAGATAGATGTTACTCAGCCATACCAACAACTGTGGCCAAATCTTTCACTTAGCCTCCAGGATGAACCTTGAGGGGCATCTCCTCTCCTCCTAGAAATCCCCCTCCTAGAGGAGATGTGTTAGAAGTCCTGGCTGTTCAAAGGTGGGGCTGGTCTTATATAATATAAAGTGATTGACTGTCAGTCATAGTTTCTAGGCTGCTGTGTCAGCTCAACAGCTTTAGATAAGTTATCTGTGCTATCACTCGTTGGTTCCTTTATCCGAGACTTTGCCTGCCACATCCTCACTCATGCCAGATTCTGTCAGGAAATGCTATTTTTCACATCCTCAAAATGTTTATCTTTGGGATCAATGAGTTAGGCTGATCTCAGCATTCCTCAAAAACAGTGTGATCCCCATCACCATTGGATAATGATGACTTTTGCAAACAAGGTAGTTTGAGCTGTTTTACCCCTCTTAAGCAGAACATCCTTCTACATGTGGATATCTGTATCAATAAGCAAATAAATTCTTATACCTATAGTATATTGTTCAATAGCTAATACAAGATCTGTTCACAATTCTGTTTGTTTTGCATGGTAAAGAACTTTATGCTTTTAGAGTACCTTATTCCTTGATTCACAGGTAAAAAGTTTTATACTTTATTTGCTAATTATTATTTAAATTGATATATGCAGAATGATCCTTGGAAAGATCTAAATATTTTCATTTAGCTTGAAATAATTTTGGAGCTCATGTTGGAAGAGTTGGAATTAGCAACAGGTAACTATTGATGTTGTTAGAACTACAGTAAAATCAAATCACAGCTGGCATCTCCATCTCAGTTACTGTAGTACATGTACAGAGTAAAAAGTTGCTTCTGTTAAGTAGAACTTTTGGTTTTGATTCATGAGCAAAATACAAATTAAGGTTGGAGGGTCTTTGTTCTAAGCCCTTGCTGTTGAGTTACACACTGTTGTGCTTTCTCAAATGAAAACATATACACAACATCTAGGGAATAAAGTTGACATTGCATGTTATCTTGGTAAGGTTGTTCTATACTATTGTGAAGAACCCAATATGGATATGTTAAAGTTAATTGGTACTTTGAAGCAGATTTGCTTTAACTCTGGACAAAATATTAGGATAAATCTTTGACTTTGGCATAGTATGGTTTCCTTTATTTGTTAGTCATAATCGGGTGGATTTCCTCTTGAAAATACTTTTGTAATCTAGAATACTGGATACTATAAACACTTCATCAAGATGTTTGTGCTTTCAGATTTTTTTTTAACCTAATTAACAAATATCTGGTTTTATATTAAATAATTGAAACATAATTGTACTAGAAATTCCTGAAAACAGATTTCTGTGTACTGCTGCAAGTATTAGAGTGAGTACATCACTTTGTTGTTAAAGAAATTGTCTGTGGTCTACAATAGTTGAAGAAGAGAATAAATTAAAATTAACTCAGCATGTTACCAACTGAACTTCAGTATGACGCATAGCAAATGGTGTTTTTCAGGAAAGTTCTTCCGGGAGCAATGACTGCAGTGTGTTCCTCCTGGTGGCAAGGTCAAGTCATTTAAAAAGCCTTATTCTTTAACACAAGCGTTGTACAGTATCCTCAAAGTATTTTCCTTCTGATCTCTAGACTTGACAGTCTTTGGCAAAGCACCTTCATTTTTATCATGAAGTTAATGTGTGTAGTAATCCCGGAGAGGGCAACTGAGAACTCTCAGAGCAAAATATTTCACACAGGATGCATCAGCCTGAGGTGAGGTGAAGGTGCTGCAGCTCCATGTCCCCAGGCTCAGATGGGAGCAAGGCTGAAGGTGTTCCTACAGGCACATGAGCACACACAGGGCTCATGTTACATATCCATGGCCAGCCACACATGTGCACATGCCATAGAGCCTTCTCACCCACAAAAGAGGTAAAAACTAGTTTAATAAGTAGGTAGGATAGGACAGGCTGTGCTGGTCAGGTACAGGGCATGGGCAGGTAAGTGTACTGACCAGCCACCTATTTATGGGTTACCTAGCCTTTACTTTTTATCCTTCTATTTCCCTACTCTTGTTACTTCCCAAATCAGCTAAACTTCTGGCTTTTTCAATCTTTGGCCCCTCCTCTAAACATCCTGTGGTAAGTCCTGTGACTAAGGATTGCTATTCCTTTGTGTCCTACAGCGTGTCTCCTGGAAAACAACCCTTTTAATCTGAAAATGGATTTCCAGATTGCTCCTGATTGACTCCATGTGATGTGTTGCAAACCTGGACAATGAGGCTGAGGCTGTGCTGGGACAATCCTGGAAGGGGTCTGGATAGGATGTTAGTTGCTTTGTAGTCCTTGGGTTGGGCTCCCACCTGTATTTGTGCATCCCTGGACTCCTCTGAGTTTGTGGAGATGAGCCTGTGATGGGCAGATGCCTCCTGGGATGGGTCTGAGTCCAGCTGAGTGCTCCCAATCCTGCTATTGTGTCTCTGAGCTCCTTTGTGGTTCTAGGGATTAGCTTTATCCTACAACCTAGCAGTTATAAATACAATATAATGTCTTATGAATACCAGGCTGAGTTTGCTAGGTAGTTATAATGGAGAATTACTGTTATACAGTTGTAATGCATGCAAGTCTCCAGAGAGGAAGATGTTCCTAATTGAAATAATTGTAAGTTAGGTTGTTTTGCTGAGGATATTATGTTCTTTGCCTTTGCATTGTCCTTAAAATACTCTTCATACCTGATCCTTTTGACTTCTGTTTTTAATGATTTTTCTTCAGAATACTCAAATTGTAGATTGTCTTTCACAAATGAGTTTAGGGGAATTAAAAAAGGGGAATTAAATTTACTTTGTTCTCTTTACTCTTCCCTACCTATCTCTCATGTTGGTTATTTACAAGGTCATTCTGTGTTCTATTAATTGTTGAGTTATTCTGGCATGACAGTATTGTTTCATGTAGAAGTTTTGCCTGGGATAAAGTCAGCAGGAAAACAAGTTTAGACAGCCCTGTGATTCAGAGATTACATAGGATCAGTTTCCAGTGCACAAAACTGCCTGTCAGTGTTAGAGCAAGATGAAGCTGAATGGGCCATGAGAGAGAGAGAAAGAGATATGCTCTGTATCAGGTAATTGAGACCTTTCTGAAAGGTGTCAACCAACTGGGGACACACAGCATGAGGATGTATGCCCAGCTGATGCTGATGTAACTCTTCTTTCTCTGTTTCCTGTGATTTCTAAAATCACTGACCGGGTGATAGTCAATGGAAAAGATCATAATTTGTTAAATGCCCTTTTGGCTAATGTAATATTTAAAAAAAAAAAAAAAAAGTCAGCTGCTGTGCTATCACAGGATTTTTAACTGTGGTCATTCGACTGGGTTCTCATTTTCTCTTGTCTGTTTGAGATGGGCATAAGAATTTATCTCCTGGTTGGTGGGTGGTTCCCTGTTAGTTACCTGCAAGGCAACACATAATTTTATAAGCAGATAGTTAAGGACAAAGGAAGTACTCAAAAGTGCTTATGGGAAGGCCTTTATGAGTTGAGCTTGACTAATTATATTTAGCTGGTTGTGAAGAAGTAGAGATGTGAAGCTTTCACTGGTGGATGCCAGTCTCTGGTGTATGTTTTTGAGTAGGTTTGAATATGTGTGGCCTTTTCTCAAACTCTGTCTATGTCTTATCACTGGTGTGAGAAGCCATGGTGAAAATCTTTATGAAAACCAGCCTGTAACTGAACTAAATCCCTTCAATAATTGTATTTCCCATATCTCCTCTTCTACAAAGTATTCTGGAGTTTTTTAAGGGAGGCGGAAAAGTTGTTAAAATAGCTACTTCTTATCCTATTTAAATCTGCACAGATGATAAAAATTTAGTACTTTTCACTGTTTTTTATAGTCTCATGTCAACGAAATGTGGGAGTGGGTGTAATTTTAACATTCATGTATTCTGGTAGCTTCTTATTAATGGGCTTCTTTCTAACTATCTTACAACAATCCATCAACAAACAAGGATAAGAGGTAGTGATGGGTCTTGCAGATTGAGAATGTGAACAGAGAGCTCAGTGTTCAGATCAAAGGATTTTTATGTAAGTGTATCTCATTCAGGCTTTACTGATTGAAAATTAGCCATTATTCCAGCATCTTTATAGTTGACTTTTTAGCATTTTACCTTATAAATGGGCAATCTGTGACTACCCATACGGTATATAGGCAGTTATTTTTCTTCAACTTGGTGATTACGTTGCTGCTGTCTTCTTTCCAAACAGTTGTCAGATTGTCTAATGAAGTTATGTTTAATTGTCTGAGTTTAGCTTCACCAAAGTGTATTTCAGTGTTGAGTTAAAATACTCTTTCTAGGTGACTACAGAACCTGTCTGCCCAATAGGAAACATTTCTAGATGCAAGTGAGTTACTGATCTAAAAGAGGTCTGACAGTTTTGCTGTGTATTCTATGTAATAGATGTATCAATGGCTACAGATGCAACTGCTCTTAGCAGTTTCACATGCAGATACAGTGTTTTCAGAATCTCTGGTTGTAAGACAGCAGTGCTGCCATCTTTCAAATATTAAAGGAGTAAGAATAAATTCAGTCTTTGAAAACATCAGTTAGAAGGGCTGGAATGGTGCCTTCTGAACATATTCCAGCCACTAATGGTTTTAGAAAAATTGGAAGTTTCAAAAATTTTATAGCACTTTATTTTACAGAGAACATTATAATAATATTTGTGGTTTGTTAGAATTTTCTGAAAATTGTTTAAATCAAAATGTGCTTTCCACAACTTAGTATGATAACCCTTCAAAATACCTTCTTTTTTTTTTTTTCCTTTTCATATCTCATTAAATACTTGAAAAACATTTCAGAGGCTTACTGGATAATATCCCACCTATAACGAAAAAAGTGCACTGTAGATGGAAGTGTCTTGAAGAGATCTCAAAAGATCATATTGTCATTATCCTTAATTAAATCAGGAGATGAATTGTGTTTGGATGTGCAAACAGCCACTTGCAGCATACATATGTTTTTTCTGTTGAAATCTTGGATTAACTAAGCATTATAAGATGCAAAGTCCAATAATTAGTGTTAATAAACTTCAAAGACTGCAGCATGGGAAAGCGTGTAGTACAAATGTAATTACAAGCTGTTATGATAGTTTACAAAAATATGTATGTGCTTTATGTTGCTTTCTGCTTTGATTTTTGTATGGAGGTTATTACAAATAAAATGGTCTCCAGAGATTATTTCTCTTGCTGCTGAGAGAGCACATCTTGTACTTAGCATTCAGCTTCCTAATTCTCCACTGTTTCCCTTCCCTTGGGTATGAGCTTTTATCCTGTAAAAATGGGGGTTTAACATTCTGAGTCTTCAATGTTGAAGCAGTTCTGCCTATTGCCTATTTTCCCCACTGTATTTTATGCACCAAGTGGCTTGTAACTCAATATAGTTTATGTTTCCAGCACTAGCTGGATTCCAGCACTTTCAGAAATAAACTATGCTCTGAATGTGAGGGACAGCTGCAGTTGTGCCACTGTTTGCTACTTAAAATGAATGTTGGGAAAACAGAAATATTCTTCCCTGGGGTAAACAAGATGACTGGCAAAGTAATGTTGTGTTTGAATGTGAAGTAGTCATACAAGGCAGTAGTCATACAAGTCCCCATTAATTAAGATTGACATTATCAGTCCATGGAAATAACTCTTGCACTAAGGTTAGAAAAAAATTGAAGTATGCAAAATACGCAAATCTTCAGTGCTAAGGAATGTACAGGATTAGACAGGATCACTTATGATGTCCAGCTTTTCATAGCTGTAATTTTGCATAGAAAATTTCCCTTACCATTGCTATTGATGTATTCTGTTCAAAAAAACTTATTTATTCCAAAACATGAATGAAGTTTTCTGTTTCCCTGTGTAATTATTTAATATTTCTCTTACATGAGAAAAAAATAAATAATAGTTGGAGTGTGGGTGTTTTTTTTTTTTTGCATGTGTGGGGTTTTTTGTTCGGGTTTTTTTTGGTTTTTTTTTTGGGGGGGCAGGGGTAATATTTTTGTTTGTTTTGTTTTTGTGAATTTTTTGTTTTGGTTTTGGTGGTGGTGTTGTTTTTGGTTTTTTGGCACAGCATATCCAGTTAGACTTGGCTGGTTTAATTTTCTGTCACCATTTTTGCCAAAGGAACAATTCCATGATGTGATAAGATACAGCTGGTCATGCTATCAGTTATGTTGATGAGTGGCAAATGATATTCAGATTTAGGACAAGGTTGTTTTTCCTCTCTTAACGATTATCTGTCACACATCCTAATGGCTTAGCCCATGTAGGACATACCCAATGCTTTATTTTTTTTTTTTAATCTTTTTTTCTTTTTGGTCTACGGGAAACCAGAATCTCACCTCACAAGGCTTTTTTGAATAATACAATATGGGTGTATTATGCAGTTATGGATGTACCCATCTCATTCTCTAGCTGTAGAATAAAAATGCCATCACCAGGAATAGAAGGAGGTCAGGAAATAAGAGTACACTCGATTTTACAGAAATATTATTGAGAGATGAATAAACAAAAAGGAGTTTAAACTAGAACCACAGAGGGATTTGGGTTTGAAGGGACCCTAATGATCATTAATTTCCAACCTCCAATTATCATCTAGGTCAACTCCTGACATGGGCAGGGACACCTGCCACTAGAGCAGGTTGCTCAAAGTTATGCCCAATCCAGCCTCGAGTACAGGAGTGGGGCATCCACAAGTTCTCTGGTCAGTCTGTCCTAGTGTCTCACACCCTCATTGGGTAAAACTAAACAAGTAAACAAAAACTAATAAAATACCCCCAAATTCCCAACAAACAAAATTAATTTTCTTCCTTATATCCCAGCTAAATCTACCCAAAATCTACCATCTTTCAGTTTAAAACTGTTGCCCCATGTCCTGTTTCTACGGCCTTGGTAAAGATTCTCTTCCAGTCTGTCATATAAGCCTTCACGCATTGAAAGGCCACAATGACATCTCCCTGCAGGCTTCTCCAGGCTGAGCAACCCCAACTCTCTCAGCCTGTTCTCATAAGAGAGGTGTTCCCCCTCTCTGACCATTAATAGATTTACAGATACATTATGTATGAAGAAATAGTTATTGAAGGCTTTTCAAATTACTGTATTGAATGTACAAAGACAAAGAATTAGAGGTTGGAACATTGCTTCAGGTGAGTTATCAGAAGAGTCAACTAGCAGATCACAAAATGTATCTTTATTATTTGGGCATGTGCACATTGTGAACGACAAGAGTCCTTTTGCCTATTTCTTTTGATGACTTTCTCAGCATTATAAAATCTTTCTGAATTAAATTATGTTGATGATAACTTTATGTTTTAAATTATTATTTGGAAAAATAGATAACCTAATCAGGTTACAAGATCAATTGGGAAGCAACAGAAACTTATCTGCTGAGAAGACTTGTGCTGAAGTGGCACAAAGTACACATAAATGCAAGTTCTTACTGCCTTGATTTGGATTTAGAAACCAGGCAAGAATATTAAAACAACAGAAAAGTTTTTCAAATCAGGATATCTTCTGTATAGTTCATTCGAAAACATTTTGCCATTGCAAGGTTGCAGATGATGCCAGCTAGAGAAATGTAATTTTTGTTAAGATACTAAAACTGATAATTGTTTCTACTGCTGTTCAGGAAGCAATGGTTTTCCTAAGAACTCTTAAACAAAGACACAGTGATTTTAACTTTAGGGGTCTAAGCCTTACTGGAGACTTAAGCAGCTACTTCTTTCTTAAGTAGTTTTTCTTTAACACTTTATAAAAATTCTCAGTAAAACCTAGATTTTGGGAAATGTATTGAAAGTGTTGACTGTCCAGTTCCTAAGTGACTATTTGTCCAACAGCATCCAGGAGGTACCATGAAGAGTCAATAATTCTAATAATGGACAGCTGGAATTTTTTTCAAGTGAAGCCCTAACCTAAATTAATGTTTACATTCATTTAATGAATCTGTTCATAGTGGTGGGTTTCAAATTGCATCATTAATGTGTTAGCACATTGTAATGGTCTGGTCTCTCTCTGCCTGTATTGCATTTAACCATACTTTAAAAAAAAAAAAACAAACTGAATGTTCCAGAAAATTGTTACCGAACTCCTGGGAACCATTACTGAGTCAATGAATTTTTCCGAGAAACCAGTTGATATGGCATGCCTCAACAAACTGATTTTTGAAATGGTGTGTTTGTAAGATTGCTTATAATGCATACATTCTTACATGTTTTTTCTAGAAAAAGATAATGTAAAAATAAGTTTTTGTTTTGCTGGTGATATATCTGCTTTCTCAAAGCTGTATACCAAACCTGAAAAGAAAAGTTTTCTTGGAAAAATGTGGGTTTTTTTTTTTTTTTTTTTTTTTTTATTTCTCTCTTGATTTTTGTTTCCATTCAACAGTGTGTGGTCTGTAAACATAATGAAAGACAAACAGACGAAACCAGTGCATGTCAGGAACTGAAACAGCCCTGCCTGGAAAACAAAAATTTGTAAACTGTTAGGAGTTCAAACTTTTTTTTCCTCTTTTCCATAAACATACTGTAACAGTGCATTAAGAAAACAACCCTGAATTTTCAAGATGAAGGGATACCTTGAATTACAATTATTATGTATAATAAAGAAAAAGCAATTGCTGGTCAAAGGGAAAAGAAGTAAGAGTGTCATAGTGAAGAACCTATTCCAAGCACATATGATAAAACATGTGAGGTGAGAAGAAGAGTGTGTTTCATGGAAATTTGTGAGAATTATGAGCACAAAAAGTAGTGGATGCATGCACAAGAAAACCATAAAACTAAACTGAAGATGATACAAAGCTGAGCCTTAGGCTAATACAGAATATATCTTTTTCAAGAAAGTAAAAATGCAGTTGCACTTTCTTACTGCCTGATGTACCTAAGACCTTCTCTTTTTTTTTTTAATTTTTCCTTTGAAATATGATTTTTGTGTGTGTGTGTTCTATAGTCATTACTGAGACTGGATAGATGAGTTTGACTTCCGTATAAACCAGTGCTTCTCACAAATTTATTTTGGTGTTTCACTGCTGTTATTTTATGACATCTCTGTCTACTTGGTATCAGGATGAGTTGGTAGCTATAGCTTTAGGGAGACCTCTTGTCAGCTGTCTTCTTGACAACTTACTCCTACTTTTTTTTTTAACTATAAATGAGAATAAGATACCTTTTCCCCCAGTTTCAGGCCTGTAACAGAAAATGGAAAAATCAAATTTGTTGTTTCCTATATTGGTAGACTTAGATAAGTCTGGCATTTATCCCTTGTACTATAGAAAAATCTTGTGCTTTAAAATCTGAGAATATGATGCTGATCTTTTGTCCAATAGTAATGATCTCTCTTATCAGTGAATCATGCATGGTTAGACAACTTTACTTATTCTGTGTCCTTCTTATAGGCCTTCCCTGTAATAATAACTTTTTCCCCCATCTATCTTCTGGGATTGGTTTATTTCATCTGAGAGTTCTTGTAGCACATGACTTTGTGTTTCACTACCAGGGTTCCAAACCTTGTTGGCCTGCTGAGGAAGTCCCTTTTTTGCTATTGATAAGCATTCTTATATCTACTCATGGGCTAATTCCGTGCCGAATGAAGTAATTTTTTTCTTCTTTTTCGAGGAGTCTAAAGGGAGTTAGATAAGTTATTCTGGTACTGTAGTTGTACTTATATCTATTCTGTTGATCTCCAGTCTAAATGAATGTCTACTTTTGTGTAACAGCAAAATTGCCTGTAACTTCTCATGACTCTATAGCTGAAAATGAACACCAAATTAGTATTGATGCTTTATTAGGAAGCTCAAATTAGGTTTAATTTGAAGTGTGTATGTATGTGTCTTAGAATCACAGCATACTCTGAAATTTGAAAATGGAATTGACATTAAAAATAAAGATTGAATTGTTAGTGAAAATTGAACTTCTTTTCATTTTTAAAATTAATTGACTCAGTATCCTGATTATAACTAATTGACTCATTATTCTAGGCCTGAACTTCATGCCTGAGTATCACCCCTCTTCATATGAACTTAATTAACCAACTTGCTTTAATGACAGTACTGTAAACAGCCTGATAAAGTGACTGGTGGTTCAGCAAATTCATCCCCTTTAATAATGGAGAAACAGTGTGTCTATACTGCTATATTATTTTATCCTGTTGTTGGTGGGAATAGACTTGAATACATGCAACAGGGAAAAACCTTGAAAGAATTAAGCCCATAGTAAAAACGTAGTATGTAGTGGTGTGTTTGGATGTCTTGCAAAATAGGTCTTGGCTAGTTATACGTGTGTGTAACTGTTCATGTAGGTATGTGTCTATGTGCACATAGGTTTAAAGAAAAGGGTTAAACTAAAAGAAAAATCAACAAAATCCCTTTGTGTTTTAGCAGCACTGCACTGGGAGTTAGTTGAGATTCCAGTCACATGTTCTGTTTTTCCTGAAGTTTTTATTTTATTTTCTCTAGCCCTTGGACAGAGGCAGTTTGTAACAGGAGACTGTCGTCTGCTACAACAAGTCTTCAGATTAGTCAAGACAACCACCAAAATGAAAGGCTCTATTTCTGTCAAAAATATGTGTGTATAATTCTGCATTACAATTATATATAATTGGGTTCAAAGGGGCCTTGGGAGGTCCCCTAGTCTGACTTCTTGCTCAAAGCAGGATCAACACAGAGTTGAGACCGGGTCTTAAAAATCTACAATGATGGAAACTGCACAACCTCTTTGGAGAACTTGTTCCACTGCCTAATTATCCCCACAGTGATTTCTCTGTTCCCCGCCACAAGTCCTTTCCCCCTTATATCAAATTGCTATATGTGTTTTTTAGTTCATGTTAATCGTGTCTCATCTTCCAGCTCAGTGCAAAGTGCTCCTTCCCAAAGGGCAAGAGCTTGGTTTAGCCCTCCCTCGCTGAACTTGACTCAGTTATTCAACACCTGCTTTGTACTGAGGATCCAAAACTGGACACAGTATTCAAAATATTGTCTCAGTAGCACTGAGTAGGGTAGACTAATCCTCCCTTAAGCCTCCTGGTTGTGCTGCTGTTAGCACAGAGCAGGATGCTGCTGGCATTCCTTGCGGCCAGGACACACTGCTAATTCAGGCTGAAATATAAATGTACTTCCCTGCTTGTTTCTCGGGAATATAAAGTTTGCCATGCAAGGTTGAAATTGTTTCTTTGGAATTCACCTGAGTGCAATATTTCAGGTGAAAGTAGGAAGAGTCATGAAGTTCTAAATTGGAGCACAATAAACTCACCAATCAATTTGCTGCCTGATGCATGGGTGTTCTGAATAGTCTGGACATTGTTCTAAAAATAAGAAAAGCTCTTTTTGGCTATGTGAGTGTTAGCATTGACTTTCACAGCTCCTTTACTGAGGACAAAATGATACTGGCTTGCATAAACTGAATCTTTAACTTTTTTTCATCATTACCAAAAAATACACTTCATTCTTTTTCTTCAATGGGTATTAAATACAGTCAAAATATATCCTGAGGTTTTTTAGGTTTTGTTTTCTTTAAAGGAAAAAAAAAAGGAAAAGTCACTCAGAAAAATATCTAACTATTTGTGTTGAATTATATCTTTAAGGCATATGATGCATCTGTTTTTGAAGTTATATTCATAGTTGGGCATAGTTATTTATTTCAAATTGCTTCAAGCTGGTGAAAAGGTCCTCTAGATTTAATCAAATTTAAGTTCTTTGCTCTAGGAATCTGACAGAAAAGTAGTTTATTCTTGACAACTTTTTAAATTGCTCTGCTATATAGTATAAAACAATCCTCTTCAGTAATTTTTTTGTAGAATATGCTAAAAACAAAGTTCTATTTAAAGACCTTTTTCAAAATAGATAAAATCAACAGGAAAGCTCTTTATGCTACTTTTCAGGCTTCTTGTCCCATTTCAGGTTAGTACTAGTAATACATTTCATCTGTTATCGTAAAAGAAACTCAGCCAAAAGCAGTAAGAACTGGAAGAATTTTATATTTTGTTTTGTGACTTTTGTCTTATCAGCTCAGCCAACATATATATCATGTCAATTAAATTTATCTCTGAAATGTCTTGAGCCCCAGACAAGAAGTGCAATTATTTTGAGGAATTTAAAAGCAACCACTTTTAAATTAGAATTACTTTCAATATAAATTGAAATTACGAGGACAACTTATTACTCCAACAATTAGCTAAAGAATAAAATGTTGTATATGTATTCAGTTTAATCTGAATTGCAGTTTGCTAGTAGATGTCGAGCCAAATATTCTATTCCTGAATTTCAGTTGTAACTGAAAGAAGGGACACTAAATTTACTTGTGAAACTGTCTCATTTTGCATTTAATTTCTCTTCATAAATTCCTACATTGGTATTGACTTCTTTTGACATCTGCACTTACGTTAACATGTCTCATTCTTAGTAATTATATTTCATTTTGACCTTCTTATGGCTCTTGTCTCTTCCCCACCAGTAATTATAAATCATTAAGTGGTGGAAAAATTTTTTGCAGAATTGTTATCCTTTATCAGGAAGCTAACTGGTTTGTACATAACTATGCTTAAGGGGTAAGTCTTATCTATCTTGGACTTCTGAAGGAGCCAAAACTCATTCACAACAGATGTTAGTAATTTACCTTGCATCTTTAACTTCTACTTCTTCCTTTTTTCCATTTCATCTAAATGAGATGATTTTGTTAGAATTGGAGAGAGAAGTAAATAAGGTATTTAACCCTACATTATCTATTCTAATATTTTGTCTTTCATAGAGGTTTAACTTTGAAATCGTCTCTAATTTTACTCTAGTTTGTCTGAAACTTTCAGTGTAGATGACCTGAAACTTGGTTTCGAAAGAAAGAAAGAAAAAAAGACAGTATTTTTTTAATCTGTTTTTTATGTACGGCCTTTTATTTTGTATAATTTTAGCCCTGTGTTCTGCTTGTGTTTTTCTCTCTTACGCTGTCAAGGCTTTTGCACTTCAGGCTTGGTTTCCTCCAGCATATCTGTCTACCTTCATCTGCTTTAAAGAAGCAAATATAAGAGAAACTATAAGAGGAACTTATAATAAAGTTATAAACATAAAATAAATGGTCAAAATTCTATCATGGTCTTATATAAAGAAATTGTTCATTGTGTAGGATTCTCTTCCCTGTACCTTTGGTTGCTGCTCACATAAAACAATCCTGAAATACTCTGTAACTTCTATAAAGATGCAGCTAGTTATTAGCAACTCTGATCTGTAATGCAAGAAAATGGCTAAGTATGTAGACCATAGTGATAATCTTCATGCTCAAGTGGATTGAAGGGGAAACTCAAGTTAAAAGTATGGAAATAGTTTAGGAACATTATTTTTGGAACAAAGTTCAGCTACCCTCGAGTCTTTAAGGCTTTAGAAACTCTTTCAAGGGTTTGCATTTTCTCTGGTTTTTCTTTAAAGGAGGTTTTTTTTTGTTGTTGTTGTTGTTTTGTTTTGTTTTTTTTTTTTTCTTCCAAGGAAGTGAATTTTTTGTTAGTAAGCTTATGTTTTTGTTTATGAGAGATTCTTCCTACTGCCAGTTGTGCTGGATCATGTTTCTTTGCAACTCAATGTGAGTTTTTAACCTGACCAGTTGGGTGCCATTCATAGTCCTTATGGTCTCTAATTAAATTAAAAGGGGAAAAAAAAAAATCAACACCTGATGACTCCTTCTGGGAGTATATTTGTTAAGAACATAAGGTGATTTTTTGTGACTCTAAAACACTACTCACAGTAATTCCAATACAGCCAGATTCTAATTTGGAAAATTTCCCCAGGCCAGAAATTATGTCTAATGATGGCATTGCAATTACAAAACACACTTCAGTGTCATACCGGTTTCTCATATTCACACATTTCTATCACTTGATTAATTACATTTTTTCTTTAGTTTCCTCCTTTGTGTGCAGCTATGTATGTTTTCTATTGATAATCTTATGCTCTTTATGTTTTTTAATATGTTCCCTTGTCAAAGCCTGTTTTGTATTCGGCCTGGTGCTGGTTGCCATTGCTAAGGCCCAGTTCTGCTCTGCTGTCCCTGACAGCTGACAGAAATGATGGCAAAGTTGACATGTAGTGCTGATGCCTGTTCCCATGGCAGTCTGTGAGCCATGCTACAACACTCTGACCAGCTCTACCTCTGCCTTTTCTGGAGTGCTGCTCACTCACAGGTGTGATAACTAGTGACTTGGCAAGATATTTTCTTTCTCTAGTATAAAACTACCAAAATAACCCATTGCTATGAATACATGGCAGATTTTTAAAGAAAGTTTCATGAGCATGAACTGAAATCCAAAAATATCTGGATTGTATGACTCAATAAACTGTTAGTATTAGATTATTTCATATGTTTTGGATTTCAGGGCATTACAGTGTTTTCAGTTGCTTTAACTTTTGAGGTAAGGAAGATTTGAAAATCATGTGAGTTAAAACAAAAATAATTTGGCAAAAGATATTAGCATGCTTTTGGCTTTGTAAGTAATTTTTTCTTTTCATTAATATACTAATAAATACAGTTAAAGGCTGATGTGGGAAACTTTATATTATGGACAAAATTAAAGAGGAGTTTTTCAGCATATTTACTTGCCTTATGTAGGCAACATTACATACTGAACTATGAAGATCGTAGATCAAGATGTGGAATTCTATCATCTGCAAAAGTCATGGGAAATAAAGGAGTTCCGTGAACAATTAAGAAGCCAGTTTAAGTTATGTAATTATTGTCAAATTGCTAATAATTATGGAGAGACAAACACCTTGCCTCATGAAGTGTAACAGTGAGAATAAGTGATATTTCATCATCACAATAACATTAGATAAAAATTTATTGCATTTCCTGTTTAAGAAGTAATTGGGTAGCAGTAAACATGGGGCAAACTGATAACTGCTGGAAGGAACGCAAACAAATAGAAAATAATTATGCCTTTTGGAGACAGAATTAAAACATTCATGTTGCTGCATAATAATAGAAATGAAGATTAATCTATATGTGGAAAAGAAATTTGGCTAATTTGCATGATCATCCCCATGTCTGGTTTACCCAGCTACAGGTGCTGATAATATGCACAAGGACCTTACTAAAATGAATGTCTTTACACTTGTATTATAATCTGCACACATACCAAGGATTTATATGCTTGTTTTAAGATGTGCACTAGGTAAAATGAAATGCCATGTGTTTCATTTTGAAAGGAAAACTCACATTCCGTGACATTTCCAGTGTGTGCCTGCATGCATCATGACAGCCTTGCAAAACTGTTGTGAAATATACCACTCAAAACCAAAATTTTATTGCATAGTTATAAATATGAAGTAAACAAATTCTGCCATGTCTTGCCATTTAAAAAGATTGCCTTAGAGTGAGTGAGCTTTTCTCAGACATAATAGTGAGGAAAATGCTGCTGAGTAAGTTGCATAAATGTACTTGCAAGCTTGACAGAAATTAGGCAAGAATCAGCAGCCTGTCTTCCAAATCCTGGGATCAATGTTCCTCTAATACACTTTTTTATGTTATGCAGAGCAGACTGTTGTTTTTGTTTTGTCTTACTGAATATACCAGCTTTTTCTTATGGATGGCTTCCAAGGAATATAGGTGTATTTTTATTCAAAACAGCCAGTAAGTGCCAGTTTAAAAGCATCACTTTAGCTTCCTTTATTTCCTTATCATAGGAAGTAACTTTAGTAAGCAATTTTCTGCTGCATGGAAACCAGAAAGTATTTTTTTTTAATAGTTCTCAGGAGTGACCTAAGAGGTGATTACAAATGTTGGATGATACTGTGATAGAGTAGTTGCATAAATATTCTAAGTGTGTAAAAAACCTCTTTGATGCTGCTATTTGTACCCTGAACCTGGTCTATTATTCACAGTCAGATTTATAATACAAAAAGAGCCCTGTAAATTGCATCACTTCTGCTCACAGATCCAATATTTTAAAGCCAATCCAAAGCCTGTCTTGGCATACATTAGGCAAGATGCCTAATATACCTATGGTGTGTTAATATAGCTAGAATATATTAAAGTCAATGTCTGTCACATTTGTGATCACTATGGATGACAATTTTCAGCATTCATTTATTGCACCTTTTTTTCCTAATAAGTACTTTTCCATATTTTCCATGCTAGTTTCAATAAAAATGATCCAACGCATAACCTTTCATCAAAAATCTGAGTTGTTCTTAGAACCTAATCCATCTAATCCAGTTCTTTGATTAATAATAACAAAAAGAAAATCCTGGACTTTATCTTGATACATTTAGCATATAAATGTTTTTAAATATGGGCATAATATATATCTAGCAGTTCAGAGTGTTTGGTTATTTGGTGGCTCTACTGCAGAGCTGTACCATTTGAACTGGGTGTCACAGCTTGGTTGTCTGTAACCAGCTCTGTTCTTCTTGTCATACTTGGTGGCAAAAGGATGTGAAAGACGTGTTTGCACCTAGAGCAAGACAGAACTCTGGTTGCCCCAGTACTCGAGCACCTTTGCTGGTTGTTGTAGTGGTATTGGAATTTTTGTGTTCTTGGAATATTGCTGAATAATTGGAGCCTGAATAACCAATGCAAAAAAGAGTTGTTGCACATCAGCTTTCCTATCTGGATTCTTAAGTGTGCACATGCATTTATTGATATGTAGATTTTTAAATGTGAGAATATATATGTATTAGGTATTTATTAAACCCACTCTTCATTTCTTGCATTTAAAATAATAGATGTGTATCATTGTGCTAGCTGGCATTGCAGACACCTGATTTTTACAAGATAGTTACTTTTTTCCCTGAATTTACAAGCTGAGGACACAGGCAATTTCATAACTATAGACATCTGTGCTGGTACCCATAGGACTAAATATTTTGCCAGTTGTGATAGATGATTTGTTTAAGCATGAGGAAGTTCAGAGCAAAAGGGAAAATATTCTCTGCAGGAAAATATATAGAGAACATAATAAAGGACTGCTAAATCTAGCTTTGCATATAAGCATCCTAATCTTTTTCTCAAGCACTTTAGTATGACTGGATTCCCTCTGCCAGAGTGTAGTACAGGTTGTATACATTGGTTGAGCAGGCTCTGTCAATGTTTTTGGTGTCAGATAAAAGTAATTTTTCTGAGGATGAGTCCATATGGCTGAGCATTATAGTAATGTTGATCTCCACATGCAACAGCACAATGAAATGGCTGCCTGCAGAATGCATCCACACAAATGCACAGCAATAAACTGTCATTTGGTTATGCCAGATCATGGTCTTGTGTTATGTTGAAGTCATAAGGCAAGTGACCAATGATTCTTTCAAACAAGGTGCTATCCATACTCATACATATGTGTTGCAGTGCGAGCCCTTTCTGAGCCCGGCTGCCCTCAGCCGGGCTCCTTGGCTGCTCGGCACNGGCTGCTCGGCACGTCTC
This sequence comes from Sinosuthora webbiana, assembly GCA_013397395.1. Lineage (NCBI taxonomy): Eukaryota > Metazoa > Chordata > Aves > Passeriformes > Sylviidae > Sinosuthora > Sinosuthora webbiana. The sequence continues at coordinate 257 of VXBN01007467.1, read as the reverse complement.
AACAGAACCAATATGTGGGTTCTTGGCTCAGCAGCACCTCCTTCTTGGCTGACATGGTTGTGGTGTCGCAGAAAAAGTGGACTCTCCAAAGTTGGGAGGGAGCAAATATGGCGATGTCTGGAATCACCGGTCCAAAAAGAAAGTTTGTATCCTTAGGTTTGGTGGGTCTGAACCTCCGGCTGAAGCGTAGATTGGCGTGGAAGAAGAAAGAGTGACTCTCCCGTGGGTTGAAGATAGACGTTTATTGCTCCAGAGAG